>JAHWGI010000990.1:1772500-2195000 GCA_029379305.1 Frankliniella fusca
ATCGCGCGTTGTGGGTGGTTGTGGGTCTGCCAGTACCAGTGTTGCCAAAAAGTTAGGCAAAAATCCCGCTTAATACACCTGTGCGTAACGGGACTGTATCGCCGCCTGCCTTCTAGGCAACTCCCCTGCATTCGTGCACTTCTGTCAGTGGCGGATCCAGCACGGCCCGGAGGAGGGGGCAAATGTAGCGGGTTGCCTACTTTCAGGGGAATTCGATCTAAAATTTGTTTTTGTTTATAATTTCGACCGATGCGTAATAGGAAATGCGTATAAATGACATAATTTCCCTTTCCCCTTCCCCCTTTTCCCTCTCTCCTTTTCCCCTTTCTCCCTTTTTCCCCAATTTTTGACAGGGCGGCTGAGTCCGAGCAATTGACCCTTTGCCCCTGGATCCGCGCTTGACTTCTGTTGCCTAGTAGGCAGGCGGAGATACAGTCCCGTTACGCACAGGTGTATTGGGCGGGATTTTTGCCTAACTTTCTGGCAACACTGGCCCAGTACGTTCGGACTTCGGAGAGGGGCCTTGGGGCCTGACGGGAGGATACAGGTAGCGAGGTCACGATAAAGCCTGTGTGACGAATTGCAGGGGGTGTCCAGCCGGTAGTCTGATTCAGGAAAGCGCTCTATCTCTCTCACGCACGTGTGCGGCGCACCCATTACGTACGAGCAGGTACGAGAGAGAACGGGCGAGGAGAGCGCTCTTGTACTTAATCAGTCTGAGCGAACGTTCAAACAGGTCAGCTTAGGCTGCGCTTAGTATGGGGTCCTGCTGTTTGGGACCCCTCCCCCCCCCCCCCCACTCCCCGGCCGCCGCTCCCCCGGGACGGGTAGGGGCGGGCGTCGGGTTGGGGCCGGGCTGGGGCCGGGCCGGGCAGGTCCCGGCGAACCGCCGGCGCGCGCCCAGTCTGGTCCCAGACGCCGCCGGATGCACACGCACCGTGGCCGCTGCGCCCCGCCACGCCCCGCCACGCCGCGCCCCGTGTCCCTCTACACCGGTGTCCCGGACGGCAGTCCCGGATGGACGCCTGCCCGGCGCCGGCGTCGCGACCCGTGTGAACTGAACAGTGTGGATACCAACGTCACACCCTGCCGAAACACACACAGTGGATACCCACAGCGCGGCAGCTGCGGCACCACCAGGTACGCGTCAGAGTAGAGTATAGTGTCAGTGCCCGCTGCAAGTGGCGGCCACGTGACTGCCCGCACCTGCAGCTGGGGCACCTCCAGGTACCCGTCAGTGTCAGTACCCAAATCAGGTGTTGGCAGCTGAACACCCGCACCTGCAGCTGGGGCACCTCTAGGTACCCGTCAGTGTCAGTACCCAATGCAGGTGTCGGCAGCTGAACACCCGCACCTGCAGCTGGGACACCCCCAGGTCCCAGGTACCCGTCAGCAGTGTCAGTGCCAGCTGCAGGTGGCGGCCACGTGACTGCCCGCACCTGCAGCTGGGCCACCTCCAGGTACCCGTCAGTGTCAGCACCCAAATCAGGTGTTGGCAGCTGAACACCCGCACCTGCAGCTGGGGCACCTCTAGGTACCCGTCAGTGTCAGTACCCAATGCAGGTGTCGGCAGCTGAACACCCGCACCTGCAGCTGGGACACCCCCAGGTCCCAGGTACCCGTCAGTAGTGTCAGTGCCCGCTGCAGGTGGCAGACACGTGACTGCCCGCATCTGCAGCTGCGGCACCTCCAGGCACCCTTCAGTAGGGTCCGTACCCGCTGCAGATGTCGGCTACCTCACCGCCTGCACCTGCAGCTGCGGTACTTCCAGCAGGTACCCGCCGGTGTTACCCGCTGCAGGTGTCGGCAGCTGGTCTGTGTACACTGCGGGGCCTGGCCCACGTCCAAGTCACGACGCCGGCTGCAGGACAAGCCACGGCCGACAAATTAGTGCGTGCGCGCGTCAGTATGTGCGTGTCTGTTAGAGCCTCCCTAGCGTGGACATGCTGAGGTATAGCTCGTCAGAGGTAACAGTGGTGCGGGTCTGCCTACCCTACAACAGAACCGTGGCACCTCACGGCGAATGGGCAGGCAGCCCTCCGCAGACAACGAAAAAATATTCAAGTTGTTCTGTATCAACGTGACATGGGGACTGTGACCACATTGTGGTCGTGCCGCAATAAGCAGCGTAAGGTTAACACTTATTGGAGCACGCTTAGGTCCGCCTGAGTACACTACACAGTGAACTGCTGCCGATATAACCCATAAAGTTGAACTTAAGGTTGAAAAAGTAGGTTCCCTAAGCAGCTATAGATCTACATGGACATGGCTGAGAGAGTTTCTGCAGGTGAGGACACGCGGTGTCAGCTCTGACTGGCGCGAACTACCCGCCACGCCCCGCCACGCCCCGCCACGCCCCGCCCCGCCCCGCCCCGCCCCGCCCCGCCCCGCCCCGCCCCGCCCCGCCCCGCCCCGCCCCGGAGAGGCTCGATCCATCTTGCGGGAGACGGTTTCGTGTTTGGTCGGGCCGGGCGTCGATAGGAAAGCTGCCCCGGGCCCGGGCTGGCGGGTGCGGGTAGGGTCCCGCCAGCCGGTCACCCCGTGACCTCAGAGACACTGCGAGAAAAGCGAGAAAATTTTCCGACCATGCCAGTGGCGAGAAAAACATGTCAAAACAGCCGTAACGAAATACGTTAAAAGATAGGAAATGGAAGGAAAAGAAAAGAGGGAAGAAAGAAAGAAAGGAAGGAAGAAAGGAAGAAAGAAAGAAAGAAAGAAAGAGCAAGGGAATGAATGAATGAATGAATGAATGAATGAATGAATGAATGAATGAACGAACGAACGAACGAACGAACGAACGAACGAACGAACGAACGAATGAATGAATGAATGAATGAATGAATGAATGAATGAATGAAATCATATATGAGAAAGAGTGACAGACACCCGTTGCTACAGGTGTGTGCCTTTTCGCCTGCGAATAACTTCCTCGCCAACACAGGCGTGCGGATAAGTGCTGCAAAAGGCGCGACTGCGGGAAAGACAAAACTGCGACAGAGCGCCGCGCAACCCGCCGCGCCGCGCCGCGCCAGCGCCAAGAGCCGTGGGACATTTGGCAAAAGTGCGACCCCTACACCCTGCTGCGCGCGACAGACACCGCGACACTGGCGTGCCGCTTTCTTCGCGTTATTCGCACTCGCGTCACGAGCAGGGCTGCCAATAATTAGCCCGCCCCGCCCCGCCCCGCTGCTCCCCACTGCGCCAGGGGATGGGATCGAGAGGTCGACATAACGACAAGGCAGCGCTGTATTGCCACCCGCGGCGCGAGTTCCGCTCGATACAGAAAGGTGTCGCCGCTCCTCGCAAACGATTTCGAGATGGTCTGTGTTACACTACCAAACAGTTAACCACATTTTCGCCCTTATTGACTTATATATAAATATGAACTAGTGCAACTATTCACTTCTATTTTTGGCTGAGGCCTACACTGGTAAAACTAAGGCGTAACTTGTACGCTTGAAAAAGGCGTACAGTTACGCTTGAAGAGATTACGCTTATTGAAATAAGGCGTAGGACAGAATTTCTCTCATTAATTTAGATAGGGCAAATTGGAGCGGATAGACCTATTACGCCCTTTCTCAAGCGTAATCACAGTGCGCTTGTGAAAGGGCGTAAGGTGACGCCTTATTTTTACCAGTGTATGTATCGAGATTATTTTTACATATTCGTAAGGGTGACAGGAAATTTTCCATGATGAATGTTGTAAATTTACAACATCCTCTTGGATTCTTATACGATAATTTTTTACAACATGTGTCGATTTACTTTTCTTGGCCGAGTATAAGATTTTGGTGTCGTAAATTTACGATACTGCACTCTGCACTCGTAAATTTACAGCTCTGTGTCTTAATCACACAGGAAAAACAAAGGTGCGAATCCCTACCTTTCAAAGGCACTAACTAAGTTTAGTGCCTTTTCAAAGGCACTAAGTTTAGTGCCTTTTCAGAGGCACTAAGTTTAGTGCCTTTTCAGAGGCACTAAAGTTTAGTGCCTTTGGAAAGGCACGAAATTTGACCTTACACACCTTTAGCTGGCTAGCTTCATATGAGTTCCACACAAGTTTAGTGCCTTTGGAAAGGCACTAAACTTTAGTGCCCCAGAAAAGGCACTAAACTGTGCCCTTGACTTTAGTGCCCCAGGAAAGGTGTTGTTTAGTGCCTTTGTTTTTCCAGTGCATAAATTATGAAATAAGTCGTAAATTTACGAATATATATTTTTTTTTACAGTAAAAATTTTTTAAAAATGTCTATGAGGCTCTAGAGACAAGTGTCAGGATGAGTTTGGATGACTTGGCCCATCTCATACTAGTGCACTCAAGTTCGTGATAAATTCATAAAGTGTCAGTAACCGTATACATCGAGTCTACATATACACTCCAACGGCTGAGTGTGATACCCGCACACACTCATGCTCTTCACTGTAAAAAATCAGTCTTGGATACGGAGCTTGTCACGGCGTTCCGTACCCCATTTTTCGGAAAGGGATAACGGAAATTTACCGTACCTGGCCACCGTACCTACCATTTTTACATGGGCTAGCATAGGGAAAGGGGTACGGAACGCCGTTATCAGTCCGTACCCAAAACGGAAACCGCCGGACATAAAATTAGCGGGAACTTTTCCGTACCTTGGCACCGTACCCACATTTTTTTTACATGGGCTCTTATGGAAAGAGGGTACGGAACCGAATGTACGGAGACACCGTAATCTAAATTAACGGTATATTTCCGTATGGGTGACCGTGATTTTTTTTTTACAGTGTTCGCCGCCCTCGGAGTTTACATTTAAAAGAGAGCGTGTGTGTTTTTACGCGCGCATCCCGCTCCCGCTCCGCCCACTCGGCCGGCCGGCCGGGGACCCTTCTTGCAGATTGTTACGAGAACTGGAAGCTCTTAATCGTACCTGGAGTTGCGCGAGGTCCCCTAATCTCCTCTCCCCCTCCCTGCCCCCCTTAGGCGCGCCACACACGCAAAGTTCTGACCACACGGCTTCATCTGCAAGGGTGGGGGAGGAGGGGAGACTTTCGTCTGCTTCCCAACACATCACAATTTTTTTTTTATGTATTTTTTTTAATTTTTTACGAGGAGTCGTCATCTGGTGGAGAGGAATACTACAGGTTTCTGGTAACGTTGGTAATTTTGAAGGAAAGACTACATATATTGACGGCGTACATCGAGAAAGATGTGCAATATTTTTGCAATATTACCATTACTCTACGCGATATTCCGGGAATATTGGAGGTATTATCAACCTGTGGACGGAATGTCGAGGATCATGACTTCTTACTTTAAAAGAAAAAAAACCTTTTTCAGCCCTCCGAGGAAGTCAAAAGCTTGGACAATACAGAATCTGTGAGAAAATATTAAAGATTGTAATTTAAACGACGGCTGATTATTGGGTCCTTATGGACAGCTCGGGTGAGGAGTGGAGGCGGTTACCGGCCTTCACTGCGCGGCGCGCGCCCGAGTGGCGTGCGAGAGGTAATGAGGACCGGGTGTGTTGTCACGATGGGGAACTCGAAAAATTCCTAGTCGCGAGTCAGTTAGGCACGTTGGTGAGTGTGTGCGCGCGAGTTTCACTCGCAGATTCTCCACCAGATTGCAGCTTTGGGTGATTAAGGTCAGCTAGGTGCTGCGCGGTCCGGTTCTTTTTTTTTTTCCTTTCTTCCTTTTCTTTTTTTCAGGAATTTTGAGACTTCTCGTCGTGCGTCCGCGTGCGGACACTTTTGTGTCTCTCTCTATTAGACTAATCAAGGTTGTCGGCGGAATAGCGGGCGCGGCGTCAGGAGCGCGACACGAGAAGGAAAATACAGAGCAACTCAGGAAACTGGGTCACGGTTATTTCCCATAGGAAGGCGAGTGGGTATTATTAAAATCATGATAATGGGTAAGCAAAGCGCCCCGTTACGGTCGGGTACCGCGGGTACCTATCGATAAGGCGCAGCACTACCTCGGGGGCGATGATTTGAACGCGCGCGCCGCGCAGGAGTGCTGGCAGCGGCAGACGTCTGGCTGGATGAAGAAATACATTAACAGGCGCGGCGGGGAGGGGCAACTAACACGCGTGCACATACCGGCTGCTCCGCTGGCCGTAGAGGTGTCGGAGCAGCGGCAGCAGAGCGCCAAAAGTGCAAAAAAAATAAATGATGTTATGAAAATAAATAGTTTGAAAGCATAAGTATTAAGATATTCTGATCATAAATTTAAGAGCGAGGCTTATTATTGCAAGCGGAAGTGAATTTGCTTCATACCTTACAGGCTTCAGTGGACGTATGTATGGAGCAGTGTTATCAGGAGACGCTGCAAATTGGATCGTGTCCTTATAGGCGCCAAGAAATCGGCATCCCGAGACGCTGAATGTGTGCGTCTAAAGTTCCCGAAATCCACCAAATTCAAAACCACAGAGGAGTTGGGAGGATTGCATCTACAGCTTTGCCCACAATAATAGGCAACGATAAAATTCTTGTATTAAAAAGAATGAGCAACCGTTGTACAAAGTCAATTTTTCTTTGTAATACAAAGAAAAATATTTCTAAGTACAATGAAATTTCCGATTATTACGGTTGCACAAAATTATTTGTATTTTCTGAAAAATTCCTTGTGTGAGTGTGTGTGTGTGTGTGTCAATGTGTTGCCTGATAGGCAGGCGCGGATGCAGCCCGTTTCCCTCGCTGTGTGTGGGCTTCTGATTGCCTACATTTCTGTGACGAGAAGATGGGCGGGGCGAGGTATGACATGGCGTGGTAAGGCGGGGCGGGGCGGGGCGGGGCGGGGCGGGGCGGGGTGGGGCGGGGCGAGGTGCCTATTGCACCTTAGCTCCGCTCATTAGGATGACTTACCCCGACCACGCACGTGGAGAGCAGGACATTAAGGCCGAGCGTGTGTGTGTGTGTTTGCGTCAGGTGCGTGTGCATTGGCACCACCGGGTGAACGGGGCGCGCGCCGGTACCATAGTACCACTTCTACGGTGCTACTCGAGTTTCTTTTAATCCGCTGCTGTCCCCTCGTATGGGGTCCACCCTGGCCGGCCGCCAGGCGCGCGCCTAGGAGGGTACCTACCCTACCCGTACCCGGTACCCGAGGTTGTCGGTACCGAGTTAATATTATGTTAATAACGTCTCGCGGTGCTGCTCGCCGCAGATTAAATCGATGCCATAAAATAGCCTGCGGCGTCACTTTCAGTCCCCGTCGTACGTTTCGATATCTTCTTTCCTCAATATTTATTGATCCCAGGTAACATTTCATGTTGTTGTTTTTTTTTTCCCTCTCTTTAATCTGCACTGGGCCTGTTATTCGTTTGCAATACTTTGTACTTGAGACGGCGGTGACGTGTTGGTTGGTCCGAACTTGTGTGTGTGTGTGTGTGTGTGTGTGTGTGTGTGTGTGTGTGTGTGTGTGTGTGTGTGTGTGTGTGTGTGTGTGTGTGTGTGTGTGTGTGTGTGTGTACTCCTCAGATAAGTCGCTTTTTATTGAGGGCGCTTGACAGGGGAGGTCGCTGGACGCACACTGCTCCGAGCATACTGGAGCGCTGGGCAAGGCGTTGGAGAAGTGAAGTGAATGAATGGAGCCCGTGACCTTCCTATGTACGTGTGATTGAGTAGTATGTGTGTGTGTGTATGTGCGTGTGTGTGCGTGTGTACGCGCGCCCGTGTATAGCGTGTGCCCGGGCCCGGCCTGTCGTCGAGGGAGGCGTTCCCGACTTTACGACCAGTAAAATCATCAATCTACAACATCTTAAAACGCAATTCTTGTCTTTACGCGCGCGCCTTGTTGTTTTCATCTCCTACGGCAACAATTTCTTTTTTCTTACTTACCATAGAAAGTATTCCCAGTGTCTGCAACGATAATACTACGTATGAGTGAATCTGTAATGAGGGCGGATAATGGCCCCTATTCACACGAGCGCACGCCGTGTACTATAGAGCGAGCAGGAGGGGACTATGCGAGCCGCGGGACCAGTGGCGGCGATGCGAGATCTTTCAGAGGGGCTTTCAGAGAAGAGGGGCTTTCAGTGGCGGCAGCGGGGCCCGGGGCCGCCGTGGGCCGGTAGAGAAAGCCGAAAGCCTACGCTGTTCGTGCTGACCCACAGGCCGCCCGGTGCGGGACCAGTGGCGGCGATGCGAGAGCTTTCAGAGGGGCTTTCAGAAGGGCTTTCAGAGGGGCTTTCAGAGGGGCCTCCAGTGGTGGCAGCGGGGCCGCCGGGGCCCGGCAGAGAAAGCCGAAAGCCCATGCTTGCTCAGGCTGACCCACAGCTCACCCGGCGCAAAACCTATGCCATACTCCGCGCACAGGAACACCGTCGCCAACGACGCCATCCACTGATGCTGTGCGGGAACCTCCTCGGGGTGGGGCGGGGCGACAGGGCGGTGAGGCATGCGCGAGCTACAGGCTCTGCAGCAGCTGAGACAAATAATGGTGTTTATGGGTTTGACAGCTCGCGCGGTCCCTCCGCCCTCCCTCTCTCTCTCTCTCTCTCTCTCTCTCTCTCTCTCTCTCTCTCTCTCTCTCTCTCTCTCTCTCTCTCTCTCTCTCTCTCTCTCTCTCTCTCTCTCCCACTTCATCACTCCCCTGTATTAATTCCGAATTGCTGGCGATGTTCCCCGCGCACTTCCTTGTCATCCTGAGGATCCCGCGAGGCGGTCGCGTCTCCTCCCCGCTGCATCCCATGTGACGACACGGACTCCCCCGCCCCGCCCCGCCCCACCCCACCCCGCCACTGGAACGCCCCCCGGCACGCCCCGCACAGACAAACAGACAAATAACGAGACAGGTGACAAGACAGGTGAGGCGAGGCGGGCTGGGGCATAAAGGGTGGGGTGGGGTGGGGTGGGGTGGGGTGGGGTGGGGTGGGGCGTGGCGGGGCGGGGCTGAAGCCAGGTGTCGGGTCGCCTGGCGCAATGTACCCAAACAGAACGCGGAGCCGCCGTCCGCCCGCCAACGATGACATGCATGCAGACTTGTGCAGACGCACTATAAATGGGAAGGGGGACAGTACCGCCACCGCCGGTCCAAAAAAGGACAGGACTTTTTGCACATCTCATGTGATAGACAGTTTGCTCCCAAAATTTGCTCCGAGCAGCTGTGCTCCTAAAAAGTTATCAACATTTTTCCCCACGCGCGATGAACAGCAGTATTCTTTCTTGCACTTTGAAAACATTCTTTGAAGATTTGCGATTTATTTTGTAATTTGCGATTCGCGACGTGTGTTGTGAATTTAGAACAACTAACAACTGATTGGTGCTCGTAATTGAACTTCAAGTCGATAAGTGCTTGTAATATTTCGATCTATAATGGTACAGTATAGTTTTAAAAGTCTGCTTCGTGGGAAACCTACAACTAATTTTCACAGTGTTCTTACAGCAATGAACCTTTTCCCTGTTTAGGGTTTAGGCGAATGCTTCACTGTAAATCGAGCAGTGATCATTATCGCTCTCAGGAGAGCGATATTGGTGGCCCAAATGTTATCGCTCCTGGGAGAGTGCACTGTTAAAACCTTGCGAAGAAATGCTTCGCATTACGAAGAAAATCGTTCGTAAGCTGCGAAGCATTTGGCTGCTTTGTATTGCGAAGCATTTTCTTCGTAGTGTGCGAAGAAATTTCTTCGCAAGGCGAGGCTTGCGAAGAAAATACTTCGTATTGCGAAGCCTTACGAAGCAGCCAAATTATTTGTAACGCTGCGAAGAATTTTCTTCGTAAGAATTTTACAGTGTGATATCATTAATATCACTCCTTTTGAATCGTTTCGTTGGTATGAACCGTCACCGAGATGACTCAAAACGAGCGATATCAAAGAGTCTCGCTCGATTTGAGTGACTTTCGTGCCAATGCTCATCACTCTAAATGAGCGATATAGAATTTCCTCACTCCTTTTGGACGACGTAAAAATACGTCGCTCAATTTCAGTCAAAAACATAACTCTCAGATTTACAGTGTTTCACTTTTCTCTGTTTTACTCCTTTTTTCAATCACCATCACAACTTCCTGACCCTTGCGCGGACGATTTTTGCAGTCATCATTATCGCCAAACGGACGCGACGCCCCCCGCAAACGCAGTTATTTTCTTTGCGCGCTGAATTGGCCGCGCGGACGTATCGCAAATTTGTGCGCGCGCAAACGCGCTGCGCGGAGATAGACTGCTATTAGCGCGCGAATGTTTCCACCGCAGAGCCGCAGGGATCGCCCCGCGCCCCCGGCCCGCCCCCGGCCCGCCCCGCCCCGCCCCGGCCCGGCCCGCCCCGCCCCGCCCCGCCCCGCCCCGCCCCGCCCCGCCCCGCCCCGCACCGCCCCACCCCGCCCCGCCCCCGGCCCGCCCCGGCCCGCCCCGGCCCGCCCCGCCCCGCCCCGCCCCGCCCCGCCCCGCACCGCCCCACCCCGCCCCGCACCGCCCCACCCCGCCCCGCCCCCGGCCCGACCGCGGCAGAGCCGAGCCGAGCGGGAAAAGCTAGATGTGACGACGCCGACCTTTTGAGGACCGCGACGTCTCGAACTCGAACCCGAACCCGCCCCGCCAGGAAAGCAAACGGCGGCGCGTAGGAGAATGCAGTCATAACTGCGGGCATCGAGTAGCTAGTGCGGAGACCAATGCCTGAACCAGACAACTTGTGTTCAATGTTGACGATAAACTAGGGGTTTTATCGAGAGGCAGCCAACTCATAACTCCTATATTTCTATGAACACTATACTTTATATTTTTTGTAGGTCTGTTTTTCAGTATTTTTCTTGTAATTTTGGTGAATTACTTACGTAATATTCTCACGTATTTCCTTGTATTTTCTGTCGTGTTTTTCTTGCATTTTCTTCGAAATACACAGCTTCGAGCTGGCCGCGGCCGCCAATCGACGCCTGGACGCCTGGACGCGTCCCTTGGGTTTAATTTTAATTTCTTGCATTTCTGGATGCGCTATAAGCTGTGAAAGAGTGAAATTTTCATGTCTTGCATACAAATGTACCGTTCACCCCATACTTGTTTACAAATGCGTGGATGACTAACTGTCGCAACCATAGTGGTCGCAATACCATCAAGTGAGTGGTATAAAGAAAATCATTCACCTGTATTGTGAGCGACGTCATTCGTGCACTTCCGAATGTAACTTGATGTACTCACTTGACGTTCAGTGGCATCGCCGTACACGTGTTACACGGTACATTCGGAATGTGTTTTTTTTCTATCGGTATGATGGAGTGGGTGGGTATATGGGTGGCCGGGACCGGCACGGGGCACACAGTGTTTGCTTTTCACGTTTTCCTGCGAGAGAAAGTGAGACAGGCACACTGCTGGAAGTCGGCGGCAAGTCCCCACCCTGTGCACTGGAAAAACGGATGTGACACGAGCGTCAAGTCAACTGGTGTGACCCGTTTTGGTCACATTACGTTATGCAAACCAAATTTACGTCACATTAGCAAAATTAAATGTACCTATAAGATTCAATTAAAAATGTGTTTTATCATTTTTAATTCGATTCGAAATTAAAATCCATGATTCAAAGAGCCATAGCAGCAGGAGCCGAGCCCTGAGCGATGTCGAGATGTTGATATCGAGATACGTCATCAAACATCGAACAGATTTACTGCATAGCATCGAGCAACATCGATATTTTGACAGGGGCGTCGACCTGGCAATTTTTCAGGGGGGGGGCAAAACGAGGGATGTTATGAAAGTTGCCTATCTACAAGGGGCCATTGACGCTTCCGTTATTTTTTGCAATTTGTGCTTTCTAAGTATTAAGCATAACATTGAGTAAATTCAATTTTTTAATGGAATTTTCCGAAAAATTAGAAAGATAAAGAGCGTTTTCAACGAACTTCGAAAAGTACACAATACCCAACCATATCTGTAAAGCTCCGTGCGTGTCGCGAGCGAAGCGAGCGAAAAAAATATGAGTTTTTGTGTTAATTAAAATGCAGTTTTTCGAGAATACTTTAAGGAATTAGTCGGAATTTGCAGAGTCAAATTGACTTCAAATATTCCCAGAGTACATTCATCATCATGTTACTCGTCATATGTGCTAACATCTAGGCGGACAAGAATAATCGGATGTCGCGAGCGAAGCGAGCGAGAAGCCAGAGCCGAACTTCTGTTCTTTTCTAGCTTAGGGTCAATTTTAGATGAGTTTTAAGGTTAAATGTAGTGGCTTCTTATCTAATATTTTGACCCTTGTTGCCCCCCCCCCCTGCCCCCTGCTGCCCAAAAGTTGGGGGGGGCATTGCCCCGCGGCCCCCCCCGGTGTCGACGCCTCTGTATTTTGACTCCGTATTGGGAGAATGTCAATGAGCCTTGAGCCTTTTCGAAATCAGATAATATCGCATCGATATCGAAATATCGTGACATCGCAGAGCCCTGTGCGCTGACATGCCGCCCCGGCCGGCCCCACTACGCACGGCCTCGACCCACACAACTCGTCGCGAAGCGAGGCTAACGTTCAATGTTATAATTACTATTGCAATTGGGGGTGCAAAAAATAGAAAAACTGTATGTGTATGGGTGCACGTCTGTACGTACGTACGTACGTGTGTGTGTGTGTGTGTGTGTGTGTGTGTGTGTGTGGGTGGGTGTGGGTGTGAGAGAGAGAGAGAGAGAGAGAGAGAGAGAGAGAGAGAGAGAGAGAGAGAGAGAGAGAGAGAGAGAGAGAGAGAGAGAGAGAGAGAGAGAGAGAGAGAGAGAGCAAGTGCAGTCGCATGCGCACCTTGGCTCCGACACACGTGTCTGCTATTAGCATACGCGGTTATACGCGGAGCCCGCCGAGCAACCGTGCGCAAAGTGATGTATGTATGTGTGTATGTGTGTGTGTGTGTGCGCGTGTGTGTGTGCGTGTGTGTTCATGAGCGGGATGTGCGTGATATAAAAACGGCCTGATTGTAAAACACGGGGCTTATGCGAACGTGTCTACTCGCGTGCGTTAGTGTCGACAGTGTAGAGAGGCGGGGTGGGTTGGGGCGGGGTGAGGTGGGGCGGGGTGGGGTGAGGTGGGGCTGCGGCGGGCGGCGAATGGGATTGGCACTGCTGCTGCTCTGCTGCAGGGCCGGCAGGTAGTTTTAAATATCGGCAGCTGCATTAGAGAGGCAACTCCGAGCAGCCGCTCTCTACAGCTATAAAATGTTAAGGACGATTGGAGAGTGTAAACACGGTAATTTTATCTCCTTTCAACTGATTTACTTTTTATACACGTACCTTACAATATTCGGCTGGGGGGATTTTTTTTTTTTTCTTTTTTTTTGCGGTGTTGGCGTGATGCTTGCCGCGGCCTGTCGGCATAAGTGACCACAACCGTCCGTCATCGGCCGGCCCGTCCGAACGGTCCGAACTGATGAATGGCAGAGGTGGGGTTTCGCGCGGGAGGGAGAGAGACGGCATACGTCCTGCGGGAGACGCTCTCTGTCGCACTCACGGCTCGACTCGGACGCTCCTGAGTGACCTAAGCGGGTGTGTGTGTGAGAGAGAGAGAGAGAGAGAGAGAGAGAGAGAGAGAGAGAGAGAGAGAGAGAGAGAGAGAGAGAGAGAGAGACGCGCTTTGGAAAGCCACCGGCCCTCTCTCATCTCGGTCAGGGGAGGGCCAGTTCTGGACCAGGACAACAGTTTTGAAGGACGCCGCTGTGTGGGCGGGTGCGGCCGCGTACGACGAAGTCTCGTTCGTATATTTTATTGTTGTTGTTGTTGCTGGAGCGTCGCTCATCTCGATGTTGTTGTTGTTTGTCGGCAGGACGGTCCCATGGAGAGCTAGCCCGCCGCCATCATGAGGCTCGGCAGCCTGGTGCTGGGCGCGGCCCTCGCGTCATGTGAGTAGTCTATCACCTTCTTGAAAAAATTTAACTTTCACCTCAATAGATTTTTTTTTAAATTAATATTTTTTAAAAGATCTATTACCACTTTCTTACATGAGAATTGATCTTTGCTAATTTTCACTCCCTTCCCTTGATTTCTAAATGTAATGTGTTGGACCCAACGCTCACGTGCACTGATAGGTGCGTGAATGTCGTGCACTTGGAAGTGTATGCGAATTGTGAGCCGAACACTTCCACGCGCTACAGTGTGCGGGGAATTTCTAAGAAAATTGAACCTTTTGACTTGCTTAGGTGTACAAATAAAAATTCGCACACCTGCAGGTGTGCAGCATACACACACTAACTATAAATTCGTATTGTTCTAAAATTTGTAGAAAGTTAATCAGTCAATCTTTTGCACATATTCGTGCGTTCATTTGACTGTTGTGAATAATTTTGTATAAGGATATGAAATTTCGCGCACAAATTTGTGCAAAACCAAAAGCATTTTTAACTTTGCACAGACGTTCGAATAAAAACTTTCAAATGCAGTTCTTGAGTACACACGCTTTGGGCTAGTGACGGTGCTGTGATCTGCTGGTGGGCAGGGTGGGCAGGGTCACGCGCGCGGGAGCAGGGGCGTAACTCGGCAGCTCCCCGCGGGGACTTGCGTCAGTTTGTTTCTGGTCGAAATGGAGAGTGACACGGCGCGGCGAGCTAGTCTCGGCGCTAGCCCTGGGACTAGACGGGGCGGGGCGGGGCGGGGCGGGGCGGGGCGGGACGGGACGGGACGGGGCGGGGCGGGGCGGGGCGGGGCGGGGCGGGGCGGGGCGGGGCGGGGCGGGGTGGGGCGGGGCGAGACGGGACTGCATTCCCCGTAGGCAGCGTCACGCGCCGTCTCCAAAACCACCGAGAAGAGCCGGTTCTAGATCCGAGGAAAAATAACTCCATGCACGCAAAATTACCCTATACGACCTTTTGGTAAATTCCTTAAAATTAGTAGTGAATCTATATTTGCATGGAGATCTCCATGTAAAAAAATAGTCGTGGGTTTAAATTTCAACTTTTCGACAGAGTGGGTTTGTTCTATTTTTTTAATTGTTATTTTATTAAAAATTTTAAGGATGAAAATGTGATTCCGGAAGCCCAAGCCCAAGTCATTTTGATCTGAACAATAGTAGCCTAGTTTTACTTGAATGTTTTCCTCAAATATGTAGCACTGTAAAATTACAATTACAATTCGTAAAATTACAAGTGCTACAAATTGACTTGAGGTTAAATTAAGTGCGTGTAGGGATAGGTCAGTGTAAATTTGCAAAATATTTCTTAAACCGTAATGAACAAAATTTAGACCAATTTAGACCCATCGACGTTATGTACGAAAATAGTTTTTACAGTGTAAATTTTAGTTTACAGAAACGATAACGCTCGCTGTATCGCTATACACGGAGGCGTCTATGAATAACGAGACTCTCTCTCCATCGTATTTTTTCCGTGACCGTCTCTGGTCTGTTTTCCTTTACTGTGTACCTCCTCCCATCGATGCAGCCATAACAATAACTGAGCCGGGTTGGTGCGGGTCTGGCCCTGCACATCCTCCAGCCGCTATCCGTTCCGATACAACTCCAGCTCAGGCTGGAGCGATCGGGGCTCGTTCCATAAACTCCAGCGCGTCTCTCTCTTTTCTCTATCTCTTTCTCTCTCTCTCAGTCTCCTTTTCTCCCTTTCTTTAACTCTCTACCTCTCCTTCTCACACACTCCTTCTCTCTCTGAACGTTCGCCAATTTCGCCACATCATCGTTCGGCATTGGTGGGTCAGCCCGCATGGCGAGGCGGCGGGGCGGGGCAGGTCGGGGTGGGGCCGAGGCGTGAGGATGATTTGGTGTCCGAGTCGGTCTGTTAACGACGATCGTTTGATCGTTTCTTAGTGAGCGAGCCGCCGCCGGCGCCCCAGGCCGCAGAAAGAAATGATAATACGCCGTGTTTTACCGCGGCGCGTGTTGTATGGGGAGGAGGGCCATGGGGTCATGGGAGCAGGAATCGCATGGAGTAATACAGGGCACGTGCCTGTGAGTGAGGAGAAAACTATACTCTGACTAGAGAAGGATTTTTGAGGAGAGTACACTAAAGAAGAAATTTAATCGTTTATGGATGACTAACATTTGTAGCTATGAAGCTAAAATTTACCAACATCACTAAACGTTATGCTCTTGAGCTAATTTTTTTTTAATTCTTTTACATAAACTGACTTGTGAGTTGTAAAGCTCGAAATGTTAGAGCTGTCCATAAATAGCTAGTTTTTAGGCAACGGAGTTGCCTTCTAAAATCGCTTTGAAACGTCTGTTAATTGTTTTATATGGCCCCTTACGGGAGGAAAAAATCCGCTCCAACGATTTTTATAATATTACCTACAGTTATAGTTTGTAAACTTGTATACTCACTCTGAAAGTTTAATAGAAATTTAAACTACAGATTTTCTGTAAATTTGAATTGAAATTTCAGTTGCTATGGTAATGCTCGACTTGTCAGCTGAAATCACCTGGAGAAGGGGATAGTTTTTCGTGGTGGAGCTAGGCGGAGTCGAGCCAACACGGAGCGAAAGAGAAACCTCTAAAGTCTGCGTTCAAACAAAGCTCTGCTTCAGTGAAACGCTCAAGAAAGAGATGACACCACTGAAATTCGCACGTGACCACCATACCGCCCTTTCGAAACCTACTTCATTTTAACCGAACGAATAGTCGACTGCGGCGCACTTCTGCCAACCTAAGATAATAATTTCAAATGGTAACGTAGGGGGATTAGTGATCCTTTTCATGTTTTCTAGGTTGGCACGTTGTGTAAACCAAGGGGCGGCCAACTCATGTATTTCTGTGTACACTTGCCTTGTATTCCTTGTATTTCTAATGTATTTTTCGGTATTTTTCTCGTATTTTTGTTGAGTATTTTTATGTATTTCTGTGTATTGTAGAGTATTTCCTAGTATTTTTAGTGTATTTCTAGAAATACACAGGTATTTCTGTGTACACGTTTTTTAGGCACGAAGTAGCCTTATGGTTTTGTCGGCGGATCCGATTATTTTTAGGCACGAAGTAGCCTTATGGTTTCGTCTCAGGATCCGATTATATCAGTGTGGCCCCTTACCTAAATCCAGATTTTTCTATACGATTTCGATAAGACTTGGCAGAGAGGTACAACTTAATTCCCTTATTTCACTGCTGAAATGCCAGGCCAAAGTTAGCGGCCAATTTTGAGAAATTTTGATTTAAAATCTTTGTTTCTATGGTAATACTCGACTCGTCATGGAGCCGAGTCGGCTCTGACCAATAACATTATTTCGCGCGAAAATCCAGCCAATGAAAACGGTCGCCTGTTGCTTTGTACCTCGATATCCAAAAGTGTCAACGCAAGGAGTGGTCACGTCAGAATCGTTGCAGATTCACGCCATGTTAAAGGGTTCACCACCAGGAGACTTTCAAACGTGACCACTAGCTGGCCGCCGTGGCTCCTGATTGTTGGCTGGGACTGTAATTTGGCCTTGGGCGGGGCTTGTGACAATACCGCCAACCTCAGAGTGAATCCTCAGCTCATGTTTTCATTAAAAGATACAAATAAGTCTACTCTTGTGTTCCGTGGTATTGCTTGGATGCTTCCACAGTTCTTTGCTAAAGGCCTGCAACATCATTTTACGTTGTTACTAAATCTAAAACTAGCAAAATATATTTTGAGTTGGTTTGAGTGGACACCAAGGCGGCGTTGTTTATAGCTGGCCCGCTCGGCGCCATGTTTGTGTTGGAAATGTGAGGCGGATAAAATTCACGATTTGGGCTCTCACAGAGAGTTTTGACCTAATATTTTAATTGTCTATTTCATTTAATGGTAAGTGTGTGGCAAATGTGAAACTAGGACCCTTTAATTCTTGGCTGGTGGTTCGATTTAGTGGTTGTCAAGGCGGGTTGTTGACAGCTGGCCCGCTGGGGGGCTGGCTCTCACCAAGTCTGCCTCTGCGTTCCTTGTGAATGTGTAGTGCCTCCCATACCTGTGTGCTAAAGAACTGCAACATAACTTAAGATCGTCACGAAATTAAAAACTTGCCAAATATATTCTAGGTTGGTTTGAGGCGGACGCGTGAGGCGCCGTGTCGCCGGCCCCGCCGGCCCTCTTTCAACCATGGCCGCCACGGCCGGGGGCTGAGGGTCCCACCTCGCGACTTTAAATCATTGTGTAAAGTTATCGGAACGTTGACATGGCGAACTGAATGCGTTTACAGTGGTTTTGCACCTGCAGAAAACTGTTTGGGAAGTTTGACTTTAATCTCGTGAGCAGAATTCTTGAAATGGTGTACATTTACGTGAATAATTTTACGAATCCATTGAACTTCTTTGGGAAACGATTTCCGTGGGTCTGAAACTCCTGTTTTCACAGTCATTTCGGCTGTATAACATTTCGTTCGGGTAAAATAAATAGTTAAATTCGCTTCGTGCGCTAGTGGCGCCATCTCTCGGTAGTGGGCGCGAGTTAACTCGCGAGGAGGACGCGTGAGCGAGCCGCCGAGCCACCGAGCCACCGGCCTTCTTTTGTTGTCCCAGCCCAGCCTAGAACCACGAAAGGGATAGGACTGGGCACTCCCATCTCAAAAGCTCTCCGTTCTGTTTGAGGCGGAGGCGCCTCCCCCAGCCTTCTTTTGTTGAGTGGAGGTCCCAGCCTAGAACTATAGAAGGGAGGTCTGGGCACTCCCACCTCAAACGCCCCTCGTTCTGTCTATAAGGCGGCGACGCCTCCTCCAGCCGACTGCGAATAGTGCCAGTTCCGATGGCGAGCCAAGCCGAATCGGCATTGTCGCTGGGTGCTCGGCCGCTCGGCCCCTCGGCCCGCGCGGCCCCTCTGCCCTGCCCGGCGCGCACGGGAGGAGAACCGTAGCTGGGTCAAAAGGGGGGAGGGGGGCTGTTGATTCAACTCATGGACGGTAGTTCAAAAAATAAAATTTCGAACGACACGTTAGAATAAAAATGTTAAAGCAATGTTCGAATGCCCATTGCACAACGAGCCTACAGTTCAAAAATCAAGCTGATCGGACAATTTTTACTGAAAGACTAGACTAACTTCTAAATCGTTTGAGCTAGAAATCTAAAATTTGGCATGTGACTCGATGTATTAGTGACTCTGAGATAAAGAAAATTCAATAACATGATTCATAAGGCTAGAAATTTTCAATTAAATTTCTACATAAACATCATCCACCGAAGTATTTTGTGAAACAAAAACATGAACGAACTTCGTGCCTACCAGGATTTCGTGAAATCGTATTTTTTTTTTTTTATCAGTGTGGCCCCTTACCTACATCCTGATTTTTCTATACGATTTTCATAAGACTTGGCAGAGAGGTAGAACTCAATCTCCTTAGTTCACTGCTGAAATGCCAGCCCAAACTTAGTGGCCAATTTTGAAAAATTTCGATCTAAAATCTCTGTTTCTATGGTAATACTCGACTCGTCATGGAGCCGAGTCGGCTCTGACCAATAACATTATTTCGCGCGAAAATCAAGCCAATGAAAACGGTCGCCTGTTGCTTTGTACCTCGATATCCAAAAGTGTCAACGAAAGGAGTGGTCGCGTCAGAATCTTTGCAGATTCACGCCATGTTAAAGGGTTCGCCACCAGGAGACTTTCAAACGTGACCACTAGCTGGCCGCCGCGGCTCCTGATTGTTGGCTGGGACTGTAATCTGGCCTTGGGCGGGGCTTGTGACAATACCGCCAACCTCAGAGTGAGTCCTCAGCTCATGTTTTCATTAAAAGATACAAATAAGTCTACTCTTGTGTTCCGTGGTATTGCGTGGATGCTTCCACAGTTGTTTGCTAAAGGCCTGCAACATCATTTTACGTTGTTACTAAATCTAAAACTAGCAAAATATATTTTGAGTTGGTTTGAGTGGACACCAGGGCGGCGTTGTTTATGGCTGGCCCGCTCGGCGCCATGTTTGTGTTGGAAATGTGAGGCGGATAAAATTCACGATTTGGGCTCTCCCAGAGAGTTTTGACCTAATATTTTAATTGTCTATTTCATTTAATGGTAAGTGTGTGGCAAATGTGAAACTAGGACCCTTTAATTCTTGGCTGGTGGTTCGATTTAGTGGTTGTCAAGGCGGGTTGTTGACAGCTGACCCGCTGGGGGGCTGGCTCTCACCAAGTCTGCCTCTGCGTTCCTTGTGAATGTGTGTGTAGTGCCTCCCATACCTGTGTGCTAAAGAACTGCACCATAACTTAAGACCGTCACGAAATTAAAAACTTGCCAAATATATTCTAGGTTGGTTTGAGGCGGAGGCGTGAGGCGCCGTGTCGCCGGCCCCGCCGGCCCTCTTTCAACCATGGCCGCCCCGGCCGGGGGCTGAGGGTCCCACCTCGCGACTTTAAATCATTGTGTAAAGTTATCGGAACGTTGACATGGTGAACTGAATGCGTTTACAGTGGTTTTGCACCTGCAGAAAACTGTTTGGGAAGTTTGACTTTTATCTCGGGAGCAGAATTCTTGAAATGCTGTACATTTACGTGAATAATTTTACGAATCCATACTTTTAACTACTGATTGAACTTCCGTGAAACTTTGGGAAACGATTTCCGTGGGTCTGAAACTCCTATTTTCACAGTCATTTCGGCTGGTGTATAACATTTCGTTCGGCTAAAATAAATAGTTCGATTCGCTTCGTGCGCTAGTGGCGCCATCTCTCGGTATTGGACGCGAGTTAAGTCGCGAAGAGGACGAGTGAGCGAGCCGCCGAGCCACCGGCCTTCTTTTGTTGAGTGGAGGTCCCAGCTGGTCCCAGCCTAGAACCACGAAAGAGATAGGACTGGGCACTCCAACCTCAAACGCGCTCCGTTCTGTCTAAGGCGGCGGTGCCTCCCCCAGCCTTCTTTTGTTGAGTGGAGGTCCCAGCCTAGAACTATAGAAGGGAGGTCTGGGCACTCCCACCTCAAAGGCGCCCCGTTCTGTCTATAAGGCGGCGACGCCTCCTCCAGCCGACTGCGAATAGTGCCAGTTCCGAAGGCGAGCCAAGCCGAATCGGCATTGTCGCTGGTACTCGGTGCTCGGCCCCTCGGCCCGCGCGGCCCCTCTGCCCGGCGCGCACGGGAGGAGAACCGTAGCTGGGTGGAAAAGACCTGTTGATTCAACTCATGGACGGTAGTTCAAAAAATAAAATTTCGAACGACACGTTAGAATAAAAATGTTACAGCAATGTTCGAATGCCCATTGCACAACGAGCCTACAGTTAAAAAATCAAGCTGATCGGACAATTTTTACTGAAAGACTAGACTAACTTCTAGATCGTTTGAGCTAGAAATATAAAATTTGGCATGTGACTCGCTGTACTAGTGACTCTGAGATAAAGCAAATTCAATAACATGATTCATAAGGCTAGAAATTTTCGATTAAATTTCTACATAAACCATCATCCACCGAAGTATTTTGTGAAACAAAAACATAAACGAACTTCGTGCCTACCAGGATTTCATGAAATCGTATTTTTTCGAGTTGGCCACCCCTCGGTGTAAACAAGGTTTGTTTGAGGTGGACGCGCGTGCGCTGTGTCGCCGGCCGTCTTTCAACCATGGCCGCCTCAGCCGGGAGCTGAGGCTCCCACCTCGCGACTTTAAATCATCGTATAAAGTTATCGAAACGTTGACAAGGCGAACTGAATGCGTAAATAGTACTTTTATACCTGCAGAAAACGGTTTGGTAAGTTTGACTTCAATCTGGTGAGCAGAATTCATCGCGCGCTTGCCCGCGATGTCCTGGGCGTATCAGCCGTATTAGTTAGGGCCCCGGCTCGCCCCTTCAGTGCGCCCGGTGGAGGGGACGGTATTGTTGACGTTCCGCTCCGGCCGTGACCTCGCCGCCCATTTTTTGCCGTCAGAAGGAGAGCTTCTTTTCTCTCTTTTTCCTGGCGTTTAGATGACGGCCTAACCGCCGGAGAGTATTCATTGCCTGAAACCCGCCTCATCAAATCGAACTTATAATTATTTAGTCACTTTCTTGACTATTATAAACTAAACAAAACTACTGCGTTTTCTTACAGTCCTATTATACACTCGCAATAATTTTACCATAGTTATAGAAACTCCGTTGTCTACCAGGATTTCGTGAAATCGTATTTTTTTTACCTGCATGGAAAAGTTTTTTTCTGAGTGTGTATTTCATATTTCATTAAAGCAAAACATTTCCAAAACGCAGTTATTTTTCTTTTTTCAATCAAGCCATCCCAAGGGAATGGAGATCCACAACAGTTGACAGGTTTCCTTAGTTTTTTTTTTCTGTGTCCTTTTTATTTTTCCTCTTGTCAATCTACATGGCTGCGTTGGCCCCGCGGCCTTCGCCTGCTGCAGCGCGCGGCCCTCGCCCCAAATCGGTGAGGAAACTCTCCCACCGAAATGACGTTCTATGGGTTTTGGCATAATATTACGGCTTCATCAGCCCTGCTCGCGCGGCTCGCGGTCCTCCGAGATTGACATGCGTACCGCAGACGTGATCGCTGTCGCCCCATCCAGCCCCCCGCCTTCGGGCCCCATTGCCCCGCGGGGGCACCGCACAGCCATCCGGGTAGAGACAGCCGCATCCGTTGGGTAATTCACTAATGCCGTTTAGTTAAATCGGAGGATGCGCCTCGCTTGGCTGGCAGCTTTTGGCCTGCGCCCGGGCGGGGCCGGTGCGCGGAGCTGCACTGTACAAAATTTTGTCGTAAATTAACAGCATATTATCAGTTGCTATTTTTTTTAACGGACAAGTGTTGTTTTACAACGACAACGACTTGTAGTGTGACAACATCTGTTGTAAAATAACAAGTCGATTGTCCAAAATTGTGCAGGAAAAAAAAAAGAGGTTCACGAAGAAGAAATTGATTGTGTCAGATTCAAAACAAACATAGCTGTGTTTCAACAATAACTTTTGTTGTTGTTGAACAACATTGCTGTTGTCAAGAGTCATCACTGAGGGAGCTATAGGTGGTATGCACAAGCCCGTAGCTCTCATTTGTTGGCGGCCATTGGGGCCTAGTTTCTACAGGGTCCTATGGGAAAAATCGGTTTTCGATTTATTATTTTTTTTAATTAAAGGTGTGACCCAGGCATATAAATTTTTTCAATGCATGAATATAACAATGAAGCCATTGCCAAGAAAAAATAAAAAAAAATCAGATGCCTGGGTCACCTTTTTCATTTTAAAAAAATCGAAAACCGATTTCTCAAATAAGACCCTGTAGAAACTTGGCCCCAAGATGGCCGCGAACAAATGAGAGCTACGGGCTAGTGCATACCACCTTTTTTTTCGTCTCTCTATCCTCGTCGCGCTCACGAGGCTTGTCCATAAGGAGCGAGAGAAATGACACTAAACTAAACGCTTGTTCGGAATCAGTCCGCAAGAGGTCTGCGTGACGCGGGGGGTGTGATGGGTAAGACTGGTGTGACGAGGAGCGACCGGATGTGACGGGTGTGACGAGGAGCGACCGGATGTGACGGGTGTGACGAGGAGCGGCCGGATGTGACGGCTGCAGCTAAGGCGCCGCGGTTATTATAGTTTTGGCGCGACGGGATGACGGGGATGATATCCGAGACGAAAATGCAAATGTCAGCGGGCCGCGTCGTAAGAGGAGTGAGTTCCCCCCGCGTGCGTGCGGCTGGGCCCAAGCCATGATGGCTTGCCCGGGGAAGCGAGAGGGTAAACAGCTAACAGGCCTCCTGTTAGCAGAGTGCAAGACGCAAAAACAAATAATACACTGTTAAACTTTGTTGTAAAAAAAGAAACGAGAAACAAAGTTACAGGTTTCACAGTTTTATCGGTTATCAGATTTTTTCCTGTAGTTTGATGAGAAATTTAGTAGGTTTACAAGGAAAGTCGCGAAACAACGAATAAATTTTGTAAGGATACGGAATTCTTTTGTAAAGTTACGGAATTCTTTGGTAAGTTTACAGAGTTCTTTTGTAAATGAACAATATTGCAAAGTAAATTCAAAGTCAAGTCGTTTAACAAAATTCACAGATATTCTGTGTTTATTTACGAACTGGCTTTTTTACAGTGTCATGAAAAGGCACCTGCAAATTTTTCAGCGAGTAAGGTGCAAGGCTGGGGGCTGGGACTGAGGAGAGCGCCTTGTGCCTAGGCAGTCCCGTTGCGCAGAGGTGCCGTGCGGTGTTGCCTACCCCCACTCGCACAGGCGTTTTTTTGCCTGGATATAGCGATACCGGTCAGCATTTGTGTTGAGGGCTATTGCCTAGTAGGCAGGCTAAGATACCCGTCCACCTCGCACAAATGTTGTCGTCTCATCTGAATGTATTGAAGATTTACTTTCAAACACCTGTATTCATTTCGAGTGGCATCCCTTCTAACGTAATTGTAAGCTTCATTCAAGCGTGCTGTTATACGCCTTAGCTTATCCAGTCATCCCAGCGCCGAGGGCAAAGCAGCTCTAAAATTTTTGTACACCTTAAAATTCAGAAGAAAAAAATAAACTCAGGAAAATTCACACAAAACACAACACAAAAATAAAGTTAAATTTCAAGGAAAAATTCAATAAAAATTCATGAAATTTCACAAAAAATACAAAATTTGTACACCTTAATTCAGAGTTGTTTTCCCCTCGCTTAGCACACCTTATTGCTTTTTCCAGTGCAGTCTTACGGAACTCGTAAGAGATAAATGTATCGCCATTCCAACGTCAATTTCTTTTTTCAACTGCGTCGTCATGTCGACGATTATTTATTTTTTACCACCATTCTCAGTCGGGGGCGAGAAATGCTACCGCCGGCTACCGTACCTCAGCGCCTCGGTCGACTCGAAACACGTCGATATATCGTTATTAGACAAGCGCGCGCGAGTCCCGGGTCCCGCGGGGCCGTGCCTGCCTATGGCACCTCCTCGCAGCGCTCCACGCGGCGGGCCAGACCACAGGAAAGGAAACTGGCCCCCGCCCCACCACGCCCCGCCCCGCCCCGCCCCGCCCCGCCACGGTCCGCATAGATTTGGAGAGGTACCCCCCTCGAGGATTCGGCAATAGCTCGTGGTGTAGGTTGCGGCTGAAATATCCCCGCATCCCGCTGCTGTGCCACCCCCCTCCGCCCCCGCCCCGCCCCGCCCCGCCCCGCCCCGCCCCGCCCCGCCCCGCCCCGCCTCCGCGGTGGGGTGCACGCACGCATGCGCGCGCGGCGGGCACCGTGACCGCCCACAGCCACATCCTATACCGCATTCAGACGTTCAATTCATTCCCAAATCATTCCCAACAACAACAACAACAACAACAACAACAACAACATCTGCTACCGGATGCAGGGCCGCCGCCCTCCTCCGTGGGGGGCCCATCCTGCCTATATATGCACTGGCGGCTGGCAGCCCAAAGTAGTGAATGAATGTCGCACACTTGCAGCCGCGTGATACTCTATTCGTTATTGCATTCCACTGGTAAAACAAATGTTTAGTTTCTAAACATCATTGTGTTTAGTTGGCAATTCTAAACATGACATAGTGTATAGCAGGAACTAAACATGACAAGATGTTTAACAACTAAACACTTCGTAAATGTTTAGAGGTTAAACATTTTGTGATGCATATAGAAGTAAGCACTTGGGCGAGGCTTCACATGGAGAACCATTGAGATACCATGATGCGCCAAGTGTATAGCCAACTGAACACTTGCAAAGTGTTTAAAAATTAAACATCTGCTGGTGTATAGTTTGAACCAAACATGATGTAGTGTTTAAATATTAAACATTAGCAGTTAAACATCATTTGATGTTTAGAACTAAACATTTGCTTTACCGGTACTGGCCAGTGTTTTCTCATCGAACAAGGGGCGGCCAACTTATGTATTTCTGTGTACACTTGCCTTGTATTTCTTGTATTTCTAATGTATTTTTCGGTATTTTTCTCGTATTTTTGGTGAGTATTTCTATGTATTTCTGTGTATTGTAGAGTATTTCCTTGTATTTTTAGTGTATTCCTAGAAATACTCAGGTATTTCTGTGTACACGTTTTTTTCGAGTTGGCCGCCCCTCGTCATCGAATATGTGAAAAATATTCATATACAGAAAACTACCACCTTATAACTCAACTAAAATATATGAATTTCAAATTAACACACCTGAAAGATTGAGACATTTAACACTCGATGTTTTGTTCGCCCTCTATAATCGCCGTCCTCGGGAGCTCCTCGTCTATCTAGAGCAGTGTTTTTCGATTTTACCCACAGAGTAAGTGCCAGCTGCTGCTACCTGTTTGAGGATGATTGGCAGATATTGGCTGCGCTCGCCACACAAATTACGAGACCACTTGGCTCAGCTCTAGCCTGCAGTGCACCACTCACTTGCGTCCTAAAGCGAAATCACCAGAGAGATTAATTGATGCCGTTCACCTGACTGCGCAAAAAAAAAAAACATCAAGAGTTCTTTCTTACAAAAACAAAAATATTATAGTACGCGGCCAATGAAAGGGAAAGTATTCTGTTGTGATTCGTTACTACCTGTTGACGACGACTTTAGAGGCGGTGGGTACACTGGAAAACAAAAACATCCAAAGTTATATTTGATCTGCGGGATTTCATCTTCTAGAAGTCTATACCACACTTAATGAGTCAAGCGCACTCTGTGAAAAGCATCTCTGCAAAATTGCAATATTTTTAATTTACGACGACAGCCTCCAGACTGAACTCCAAGATCGCAGATGATCGCAGATGAACTGTTCGTTTAACATTGAGAATTGTAACTTTAAGACTACACTTCGTGGGAAATTTTTCTCGCCCGTAGACCTTACCACTATTTTTCGAAGTAAAACGCACGACTGCTAATGGCACACACCTTCAAGTGTGTGACATTCACACACTTTTGGGTTTCCAGTCCGGTGCACATAGGGCGCGGCCGCGCACGCACGCACACTGTACACCTTATTGGCGGCATTCTGGAAACATGAACGAGCGAAAGCAAAGAGCGGTGACCACGTGACCACGTCCGCCCGCTCCTCGTCCACTGACCAACAGAGAGTGTGAGAGAGAGAGAGAGAGGGAGAGAGAGAGAGAGGGAGAGAGAGAGAGGGAGAGAGAGAGAGAGACAGAGACAGAGAGAGACAGAGAGAGAGAGACAGAGAGGCAGCAGAGAGACAGAGACGCGCGCGCGTACACATCCACACACTCTCACACACAAAACACGAACACTAACACTCACACACACACACACGCATTTAATCTCGTTCTGTCTTTTAGCGCCCGAGGAGATCAAGCGGTGGAATTTTTTTTCCCACTCCGTCGTTCATTAGTCGGCTTTGCGCAACACGCAGAGGGTTGTGGGATTCCGGTTCCAGCAGGAAAGGAAGTTGAGAAGGACATGGGACGGGGCGGGAGGCGGTACTCACGGCAAGTTTGTTATTCCATCACCCTTTGATCAAATGGAGCCAATGGATGCAAAGGCCTGAACGATTTTCGAAAATAATCGCAGTAGACGATCTTAAATTCTTCTTCAATCAGAAAACGCTCTGATTCAAAGATTATTTGCACTTAAAAATCGTAACGTCGTTTGATAACCGACATTACTTTTTTTCTTCGATTTCGATTTTTGGGTTGATTTTGTTTTTGATGTATCATCATCATAACGTTGTTATTTTTAAATTTCGTCTTTTCAGTTTCTGTTCCAATCTCGATTTTCAATATCGAAATCATATTTAAAATCGGAATTTCGGTTCATCGAAAAATTCGCACAGGCCTGCCAATGGATCCGCTCAACTTGCCCGGCGTGGTGGTCGCTGTCCAGCAGCCAGACAGTTGGGTTTTGTTGTGGGGCGGGGCGGGGCGGGGCGGGGCGGGGCGGGTATAGCCCCCGCAGCGCAGACGTCCTTGGCTCACGCCCCGCCGCACGGAGCGGACCGACTCATTAGTAAGGTCGCCCTCGCTTCCCTCGGATGCAGGCGGACCTGGACTTGACTGGACCCTGCCGGCCGGCCGCACCGGACCTCACCTGTTCCAGGCACTCATAGCCATTTTCTTTCTCTATAATTGCTGACCGACTCCGTCACCCGTCAGCCCCGTCACCCGTCACCCGCGCGGTGACGGAACACATCATCATTCCCCGGATGATCCGCCTGTTTACTCAACTCAACGAGGCTGCTGCGCCGGGCCAAATCAATTTGACTATTTTATCGCGTCGTAAATTATATGCGCTGCGCTCCGCTAAGTCAAGCGGTCCTGCTGCCTTTGGGAGATCCGCGCCTGATGAGTGTTTGAATATCTAATGAGGGGAGCTCCGCCCGCCCGCCACGTGCAACAGGGCGGGAGACAGCGTAGGGCTATGAGGGAACATAAGTGTGTAAGTGTTATGCACTTGTTATGGGATATAAATTTCATTTCGAAGAGTTATTCCTGTGTATAAACTTATGTTTGAGTTTTGAAAGGAAAAGTCACACCTTCAACTATTTAGGAGTACAAAAAGACTAACACTAAGAAAAGTGCGATATCGGCGATTTTCACTTCACAACACTCTTGGGCTTCCAGTGCATAATGGAGGGTGCTGGGCGGACCAAGAGAGAGACTAGAGGAGTCATTCCAAGTCCGGAAATGTTGAGCAAATGACAAGCTGCAACGGACCTGAGCATGGCCCAGAGCAGGCTCCTTTAGAGGAATTAGAAAGATCATTTTCGGCGCCGCGGGCGAGGGCGGGACGGTCCCGCCAGAGGTCATCCAGGGTCACCACGGTGCAGAGGTACGAGGACTCAAGCGGTGAAGTCAACTCCATTCGGGAGGTCCAGCCTGAGGCTGTGAGTCAGCTGAGAGCTGCCCGGAGGGACAGGGGCCACAGTGGGACAGAGACCCCTTTTTCGCGCGCAAAAGTCCACACACACCCTTTCTGTCTACCGATCGCGACCAAACTTGGTATTAAGACTCAAAACATGTTTCTGGATGTATTCGCATTATGGCGACATCATGTCGTCATCAGGAGGACGTCCAGCTCCAGGATAGGGTGCCCGACGTAGGATTTGCGACGACATGGGGTATTTCTCGACCTCTGATCGCCTCCAAACTTGGTATAAAGTTACACAGTAGGGTTCTGGTGGTCACAATGGGCATTTTGGGGCACAGGGTCTTCCACGAAGACGTCGTCCCACACCAGGATAGGCTCCCCGTCGAAAGATACGTAGCGACATGGGGTACTACTCGACCTCTGATCGCCACCAAACTTGGTATGCGGATTCACATTAGGGTTCTGGTGGTCACAATGGTCATTTCGGCGTATAGGATCTTCCGGGAAGACGTCCCACACCTGGATAGGGTCCCCGTCGAAGGATAATAAGCGACATCGGGTAGACGCCATAGCCCGAAATGACTATTGTGACAATCAGAACCCTATTGAGTAACCGCATACTAAGTTTGGTGGCGATCAAAGGCCGAGAATTACCCGATGTCGCTTCCTATCCTCCGACGGGGACCCTATCCTGGTGTGAGACGTCTTCCTGGAAGATGCTATGCGCCGAAAGGACCATCGTGACCACCAGAACCCTACTGGGAACCCGTATACCAAGTTTGGTGGCGGTCAGAGGTCGAGCAGTACCCCATGTCGCCGCGTATCCTTCGACGGGGACCCTATCCTGGTGTGGGACGACGTCTTCCTGGAAGACCCTGTGCGCCGAAATGACCATTGTGACAGTCAGAACCCTACTGTGTAACCATACACAAAGTGTGGTGGCGATCAGAGGTCGAGAAGTACCCCATGTCGCTTAAAATCATTCGACGGGCACCCCATACTGGCGCTGGACGTCTTCCTGGTTGTCCCGCAGCATTCGGATTTGGAGATAATCGTCGCAGACTATGCGCTGGGCCTGTTTGCGAAGTTTGATGCTGGTCGGACTTTGAGGTGAGCTCTTCTGGGTCCACAGTTGTTTGTAGGCGTCTGTGTACACCAAAATTTTCACTTTTCTCCAAAATTGGATAAACTTTGTAGGCTGGATCAGAGATCGCAAATTTGCGCAGCTTTTCCCGGATCGGGCATGTTATGGGGCAGAGTAAAGAAGTCATAGGAACTTACGTCATCGTCCAAGCTCATCCAAGTCGTCCTACAAGTCAAAAAAAACTACTTTTTATACCTTTTTTCAAAATTGTTAAAAAGAATTTTTTTTTCTGTTCATGCGATTGCTTACTATCGGGCGGGCGTATTTTTTTCCGTGGAGTATGTCCTGTAGGCAATAAGTTCCAAGTGTAGAACCGACAAGAGTCAACTTGTAGACGTACGGAAGAGACACCCTAAAATATCCTGCGAACTGGATTCAGATGCTACAAAAAATTGAAACAATGAGCATAGGCGCATTCTTCGTGATGGCACCAGTAATTGGAAGATTACAGAACATGTGTGCTGTACAGAAAATATTAAATGAAAATTAGCACAAAAAGACGTTAAAAGTAAGGTGACTTCTCATTTAAATTTTCCCTTTTTAAAGCGAACTTAGTTGCGATAGCAAATCGGTCGGGTGGCTGGTCTATAGGTTGTTTCTTACGACACATTTAGCAGGTAGAGGTTTTGAATTGAATCCCAAAATAATGAAGAAAGATAAATAAATCAAGATCGAGGTGATCAGGTACACATTGGGACAGTACGCCACAATTCGCTAATGCGACATTTCAAAAAATTCCAAAACCGTCTCATTTAGAACATAATGACTTCTATCGACTTCCAGACCGCAAGGCGGTGTGCATTCTGCACATTTCACAGGAAAACGGGTCAAATTGTGTCAAATGTCCCAATGTGCCCCATCCCATGTTGTCTTATGGCGTCCCAAACTGCCCCGTACCGGGGCACATTGGGACAAGGTGCAAATTTTAGGAAAACCTTTCTGCTAACAAAGACTTAGTGACAAGATATTAGAGGGCTTTGGTGTACCAAAGACAACACTCCAATGTACGATTTGGGCCAGCTCCGGTCATTTTAAGTCTGACGGTTTCGGATCTAGAGCAAAAACAAAAAATCCGTCCCAACGTACCCCACCTTCCCTTACGCGAAAGACGAAAAGTTTCTATAGTGTCAACTTTGAGCGCCTGCTGCACGTAAACCGTTAGAGATAATCCAAAACGGTTCGAGGGCTAAGTACCTTGGACATTTTGGAGGAGAACTAGCCGGTCGTGGACCGTCTGAGCCATAACTGATTTCTGCGACTTTTGCGCGTGAAAAGTGGCTTTCTGTCCCACTGTGGGGGCGGTGCCCGGACCCCCCCCCCCCCTTTTCCTCTCGCTCGCTCGCTCGCTAAAGACCGGGTGCATCTGATCGGCCGTGCTGCTCGCTCAGGAGGCCGGCTCCACGTTTTCTAGACTGTGGCTGGAGTCCAGCGGCGGCACCTTGTCCAGCAGTCTGGTCCGGTCGGTCAGCCCGGCGGTGTGGCCCAGTTCCCGAAGGGTACCCCACGCCCCACCCCGCCCCGCCCCGCCCCGCCCCGCCCCGCCCCGCCCCGCCCCGCCCCGCCCCGCCCCGCCCCGCCCCTGCCCGGCACAAGGTCGGCGCGACAGAGCCCAGTCGATACACTGGAGCGAGAGGGATACGCTCCCCTCCAGCGTGACCCTGCCTTATTGCCTCCTGGAAGCAGGCCCTGGAGCACCCTGGAGTCCCTCAGCGTGCTGACGACGGGCGCGGGAGGGTACCCCAGCCGTCAGAAGAGCGCTTTCGTATCTCCGTCTTTGTCACACGCATGGGTCTTGGCCACTAGGAGTGAGTGAGAGGCGAGGGAGAACATTTCTCGAGTTTTACTACACCACGTAATTCAAGTGAAAATTCACAAAAATTTAATTTTTAAAAGTAAGGGAGGGGGGGGGGCAAGTGGTGTTAGAGAGACTGGACTGCTCCAGTCTCTCTAGGTGGTGCCTGACGCGGTCCACGCAGCACGGTCCTACCCCCTCGCCCGGCCGCCGGGCCGGTGCAAAGTCCGTTTGGCATATTACCTTTTTAACTTTCCCTCTTCGGTGCCCCGGTCGGCCCCGGCCCGGCTTTGCCCGGCTCCCAGGGTCCGTCGCGTATTCGAGATATCGAACCGGAACCTGCGGGGATCTCGAGGTCCCGTCCGACTCATCGGCAGGGATCTAGGAAACGAAGCGGGCCCGGTCCTGCCCGATCCGAGTGCCTTAGGGGACTGCGCGGAGAGGCTCTTTACGAGGACCCGTCCAGTGTTGCCAGGGAAAAGAGGCGAAAAATCCCTAGGATAACCTGTGTGAGGCCAAGGGGTAGGCAAAAATGAGTCTCGTGTGTAGGGAGTTTGCCTTGCAGGCACGCGTTTATAGGATCCAGATACCGTCCTGGCTCACACAGGTGAATTCGAGGAATGTTTATTTTTATTCACCTATTTCTGGCAACACTGGACCCGTCGGCCTTACAGTTTCCCTCGCCTCGGGAGAAAAGAATCAGAAAATCGTTCAGCGGGATTATAGCGTGCATCACTCCACTCGACTCCACCGGCCGGAGGTGCCAGGCTTAGAACGGTGCGCGACCGCCAACGATATCCATGCAGACACCCGCATGTCCTTCTGCCTTTTTCCATGTTTGCAAATGAACCTGATGGGCCACAACTCAGCTCGCCGGGGCGGGAAATGGCCGCTCGGACTGGAGGCTGATATCTGCCCTCGCGGTGAGTGGGTGAGGCTGGTCTGGAGACTCAGCCTGCTGCTGGACTGCGGCAGCTGGATAACAAGGGCTGCCATTTAGAGGCTGGATACGTTTGGATACTGGAGGTTGCTGTAGAGGGAGAGGCTGGAGGCTTTGCTGTTGGCAGGTGGCTGGTTGCTGGAGGCTCCGCCAGACTGAATGCTGGAGTTTGAGTCTTGAAGTCTATGAAGTCTAACAAGGTGATGCTGGAGTCTGCTGGAGGCTGAAGACTGAGGTTGGAGTTGGAGTTTTAGTCTTTAAGTCTGACAATAAAATGCTAGAGGCTGCAACAGGCTGAAGACGGGAGGCTGAAATTTGAGTCTCTAAGTCTGAGATTTGGATGCTGGAGGCTGCTGAAGGCTGCTGGAGGCTGAAGACTGGAGGCTGGAGTTTGAGTCTTGAAGTCTGACGAGTGGACGCTGGAGGCTGATGGAGGCTGATTGAGACGGTCATGAGCACGTCGCGGACGCCAGTAACGGCCGCTGTGCGGCGCGGCACTCGATGGCGCTTTCGGCTCACGTCCCACACATCTTCCTATCAACGGGTCGTTCCCGCGGCCCGCATAAGGCGGTGACGTGCTGCAAGTCGGGCTTATAGCAGACGACAAACGTCGTCTGCTACACTTTGAAAAAAAGAAAAAAATACACCGTTCCCCAGTAATGCTTGCAGAGATACGGACCGTTATTTCTCCGCACAGTCAGAACCGTGCAGGCTTGGACGGCGCTCCGCTACCATCAAGTTCAACGTAACCGCACGTCCCGAGTAGAGCTGCAAATCTATGAAATTTTTCCTAGACAAACCCTGCCTACTAGGCAACCTGTCACACAGTGGTATCCAAATGTTGCTTAGTGTGCAGGGTTTGTCTAGGAAAAATTTAATAGATTTGCAACACTCTTGTCCAGAGTTATGGTGCATCATAGAAACTAAACTGACGACCGCTACTAGATGAAAAATAAACGAAATGCGTCCTCTGCTATTTTCCCTTCAGTTTTTTCCAACAGTGTAGGAAAACCTCAGAGACCGCAGGGGGAAAAAACAGAAACATGAGTCTTCAAATACCTGCACGTGGGACCCTTTTTTTAAAACCCCTCTCTCTGAACAAACGTCATTTAAGGTGACAAGCGGGAAGGCGAGAGAGCCGGCGAGAGAAGGACAAAGAGAGGCAGAAAAAGATAAAGAAAGAAAGTAAAAGAAAGAAGGTTGTGTTGCGTGCGGTGCGTCGATCACCCGCAGGACCCTTCGGTACAGCGGAGGTACCAACATATCTTCACCCCACCTGTATGCAGACGAACCTCTCTGCTTGCACCCGCAGGGCCCGCCGGGTCGTTTCTTTTTTTTTTACAATCCTTTTCGCACCACTCAGAGCGGGTGGGCAGGGCTGTCTGTAACTGTCAAAACCTTTTATCGCCACTCTGACAATAACAAGTGTGAAACAAAAAATAAACAGCGAGATGCACCTGCAGAGGACCGGCCAGTATGTCATGGTCTACTTCATCAGCCACTTTACATAGAGTCAAGATCGAAGAGGCTGGTGCCCAGCCTCTGAACACGAAAAGTCAGAGAGACAAGTCGTGCTCTTATCTTCTACTTGAGTTTGGCATTATTTACACTCCAGTAAATCAAAACTCAAACATGAAACCGAAAAATTATTGGTCGCATTACTTAGTAAAGAATTTCTTTTCCTCTTTTCTAGGCAACGGAGTTGCCTTCTAAAATCAGTCGACACGTTAGTCACTTGTTTTATATTGCCACTTTAGAACAAAACTTCCCTGACCAAGCGATTAAAAAAAAAAATGGTATGTGTCTGACACGTTTTTTTGTTTCTCTCTGCAGGCGCGGGGGCGTTCATCGTGCCTGACCAACTGGTGTCCCTCCTCACGGTCGTCTACTCCGTCATACCCCCCATCAAGAAAGGTAACCAAACCAACGATCCGGCCATCTGCCTGCAATAATACCTCTCTCAATATTTTGTTTTCTTCTTCTTTTTTTTTCCTTTTACTGTTTCTTAAGAATTTAATCTCGCTTTCGCCTTCTTTGCTCGGGCATCGCCGTATGACCTTTTATAATGCGGGACCCGGCGGCCGTAAGCGCTGTGTGTGTGTGTGTGTGTGTGTGTGTGTGCATGTGTGTGTGCGTGATGGACAGAGTGCTGGTGTGGGCGCAGGCAGATGATTCGGGCACGGGGGTGTCTCTCTTCGCGACGCGTGGCAGCGTTGTGGCGCGTGTGGATTTATGGCGGATTGCGTTATTGGTCGCGGGTGTATGCGAAGAGCGCGGGGCGGGCCACGGGCGCGCCATGGGACGGGTCTCCTGCGCCATGAGAGAAATGCGCGCTTATGGGAGGCGCGGGTCCGGTGCGGTCACCGCCGCGGGGCGCGCCGCGCCACCGCCCGCCCGCCACAGCCGTCTGATTTCGAAGATCGCTATCGCGCGCGCCTCTGTCCTTGTCGCACTAATGGGGCCCCGCTGTACCCAGCGCCATGGGTGCGACAAGGACGGAGGCGTGAGAGTGATCTTCAGAATCAGACGGCTGAGATGTGATAGCTTCTCCTCCACATCCTCCTCCTCTTGCTGACATGCTCATGAGCCTCCTGCTGACCCACCTGCTGCGGCTCCCATTAGCAATGCTCAAGTGAGCCGGCATATGGACATTGGGGACATGAGATATGCGCAGAGGGGGAGGAGGAGGAGAGGCGGCCTCACTGCCGCTGACGGCCGACCTCCGCCGCGCCGAAAGCGTCTACGTCAAAAAAATAATCCGGAAGGGAACAAAAAAAACTTTTAAAAAAAGCGCGCGCTGCCAATGCTTGCCCCATCGCAGGGCGTCGGGCTGCACACATTATGAAAGGGGTCAGTCAACAAGGCAGAAAAAAATATATAAAGAACAGACTTGGGATGGGGGGGAGGAGGAGGGTGGTGGGGGTAGATGGCTCGCACCTTACCTTCGATGCAGCGTGTAAATTTAAGATAAAATCTCTCTCTGTCCCTCCATCGCGGTGTGGGCAGGCTCAAGTGTCTGGAGCTGGTGTGCACCCCGTTCCCCCTCGCCCCCCACGTGCTGTACTGTACCGATCTCATCTGCCCGCGCCACGCCGCGCCGCGCAGCACCAAGCCGACCCATTGAATTTATTCCCATGCAGTTGGACGCGCGCGTCTTTAGCTGCGCGGAGAAAGGCGTCGTCGCGACCATAGCAGACCGGAAACAAAAATTGTGTTTCTCTTTAAAATAAAAAAAAAAATAAATAATTAAAAGCTAAAAACGCGAGTGAATAAACAGAAGTCGCGTCTGTACAAACAAATAGACGGCACAGTCACGGTAGCTCAGCTAAGCGCAGCTTGCCCGCCGGTGGGCTCCAGCAGCTCCAGGCGCTGCAGGCAGGCTCTACAGCAGGGCGATTCCGGTGCATATGCCCTCCTCGCTCTGTCTCTCTCGCTCCCAAGGAGTCCGACGAGGCTGCGAGAGCGTTCTGACTCTCTCGCACTTCAGGAGTCCGCCTACGATAGTGCGCGTGCACCGGAATCGCTCTGCAGGTCCGCGCTGTCCGCGGGAGTGACACGACCGAATTTAATGAACAGCTAGCGCGAATATTTCTAAATCCATTCTGGACTTATACAGTAATTTTAAGTATTATTATTTTAAATTTATCTTTAATGAGCTTCTCTGAAACTTTTATGACACTTTACTAGGTTTATCCCCTTGAATTTATCAAAATATTTCATTGGCTGAGCTAAATTTAAATTCAAATTTAAATTTAAATTTATATGCTCAGCCCTGTCAGCATGCGCCATGGGGCGGCCGGGGCGAGCCGTGATGTGAGATGTGAGACGTGAGATGTGGAAACATCAGTGTTGCCATCGTAACTTGGTTTGAGCAAACAACTTAGTGATAATCGACTAATCGAAATCTGTATTATTAACTGTTAACCTTAGCGCGCCGCAGGCCAAGGTAGACGCACTTTTAGCTCAGCTTTTTACGGTTTTAACGTGCGTCTACCTTGTAGATAACCTGGTGAACTTACATTCAAACAAAAAGGGATAAAACACTTGTTGACCCTTGGCGGACCCTCTGCTTCCAGGCTCCGACTCGCGCGTCGGCTTCGGCTACCGCTTCGGGCCGTTCGCCGACTTCCAGGTGCTGCTGGAGCTGGGCCCGCAGTCCGAGACGCAGCCCATCGGCGGGCAGACGACGCCGAGCAGCAAGCGGCAGGTGGTCCCGGACGCCCTGGACGAGGACCCCGGCCGCCGGCCCGACATCCAGCTGCTCGACGTCCCCGCGCCCGCCAAGGACGCCGCCGTCGAGGAGGTCCTGGACGTGCCGGACCCGGCGCCGCCGTCGAGCAACAGCCGGTCGGCGCGCTCCGGCCCCGCGGGCGTCGTCCCGGGCGCCAACCGCGTCGGGCGCGCGCCGTCCCCGGCGCCCCCGCCCCCCGCCGCCTCCGACTGGCTGTCCCGGTGGCGGTCCGGCCTGGGGCTCGCGGTACCGCCGCCTCCGCCGCCCCCGGCCGCCAGGGTGTACGACCCGGCGCCCAGGGCGGCGCCCACGAGAACGGCGTCCTCCAGGACGGTCCGCCAGAACGCCGGCACCGGCTACGGGTATCAGCCGCAGCGCAGGGCGCCGTCGGCGGAGTCGCGGTGGGACGCCATGCGCCGCCTGCGCAGCCTGTACTGGGCGGGCCAGCAGGGCTGAGGACCGCGAGCCGCGGCTCCAGGACGCCCTGCTCTCATGGCGGCGGGAGGAAGTTCTTAAAACATGGTAATCAATACGACCTGCCTAAACGCCCGGGCCGCCGCCGCACTGCAACTCTCACCAGAGCCGCTCCCCTACTCCAGCCGCGGAGAGCAGCAGCGCGCCTACCTCACGGGCGCAGCGGCCGACCCGCTCCCGCACGGGAGCACGTTGGGCTGCCTACCTCACGGGCGCGGCGACCGACCCGCTCCTGCACGGGAGCACGTTGGGCTGCCTACCTCACAGGCGCAGCAGCCCAACAGCTTCTGCACAGGAGCTCGTTGGGCTGCCTACCTCACGGGCGCGGCGGCCGACCCGCTTCTGCACAGGAGCACGTTGGGCTGCCTACCTCCCGGGCGCGGCTGATGACTTCAGGAGAAAGAAGCGACGTGAAACGGGCTGCCTAGCGCAGGCGCGTCCGCAATGGCTGACTGACATCACCAAACTGAACTTACGATCCTGTCTATATTTCGAAAATAAACACCATACTTTATGATAAAATTTAAACGGAATGTTTAGAGACAATCAACCCCTGCTGCACGGTGTTTTTTTTGGGTCCTCAGTGGTTGGCAGCCCTGGTGCCGGCCTGCCACAGCTGGCGCAGCATGTGCAGGAGGAAGCCCTGCTGTCGTGGTGTCCCGGACGCCGCGGCTGTGGCCCTGGTGGGCGACGATACTCTCGGCGGCGGCCTCGACGACATGAGCGTCGCCATGGCCTCGCGGAGGTGCGCCGCCGCAGCCACCGGCGGCGTCCTGGAGGTCTCCGCCGCTCTCGACGGCGGCGTCCTGGGGGAGGTCGCTGCCGGGTCGGCGCGAGCCGGTCGCCGCGCTGCTCCGGGGCCGGCCGCGCGAACGCTGCAGCAGGAGGAGGCGCCAGCTTTGCTCAAGCCGTCTGATCCTAAACGTCTCTTTCGTACCACCGCGTCCTTGTCGCATCTATGGCAGTGCCCTACGTTGCAGACGGCAGGGCCCCGTCAGTGCGACAAGGACGGAGGCGCGGTAGCGATCTTCGGAATCAGACGGCATGGTCACGAGTCACGGTTCACCAAGCGATTTCTTTCCCTCCGGTGGCGGCGGGGACGCTGAATCCGAGGTGCCCAGCAGGTGGGCGACTTCAGTTGCGCGAGCTTACGAGCCAGAGCAATTTAAGCTGGCTGATGCCATCTTAAGTTGCCAAACATAAGAATCAGAGCAACCTGGTCCACCCTTTTTTGGTGTACTTTATGCGTTTCTTTTGTAAATTTTCAAACATAAAAATGCAGGAATTCATACGTAGTTAAGAGGGAAAATCACTGAAACGGTAGTAAGATTTTCTTTAACGTATGCTCCGAATGCGCAAAAACGTACCACCTCGCTGGGTACGAAAAGCACAGAGGCAATGAGGGAGAGGAGAGGGATCGGGGATGCAACCTGGCAGCAGCCTGGTCTCGCGGTAGTCGTGACCACCTCCTTCTCCCAGCGGCATAGCGGTCGCGATCTCCTCGCGGTAAAGAGGGACGAGATAGCACGGGGCGCGGCGGGGCGGGGCGGGGCGGGGCGGGGTTGAGCGGTATGGTGTGGGGCGGAGTGGAGTGCAAAGCCCGGCTATTACGGCGTAATGGGGGTCCGGCAGGGTCCGGCGGTCACGTGCCCAGATGCGCACGCCTGTCCCCATCTGCCGCCATCTGCATGCAGGTGGCTTAGCTCACCTGCTCGAGGACTGCGGGGTGCGCGCCGCCTTCGTGGTCGTGGTCGTGGTGGTGGTGGCCGGTGGCGCCGAGGTCGTCGTCGTCGTCGATGCGGGGCCAGCTGGCGCCAGGGCGATCCTCATAGCGCGGGCCGTCCTCGGGGGGGAGGTCGTCGTCGGCTTGCCGGGGGCGGCTGGGGCGGACCAGCCCGCCCGCCAGCGAGACAGCCACTCGCCGCCGCCGCCCCGCGTCGCGTCCAGGACATCGGGCGCGCTGCCCAGCTGCAAATGGCAAAAGGAGAGCTTAGTTGTAAGTTATTGTAAGCAAACCGTTTCGACTACATCGTCCAGCGTGGCAGACTCACTCGAAGAGGAAACTACTGCTCTGAATCAAGGCGTACGCATAATGACGTAATTTTTGGTAACGCATTTTTTTTTTCCTGAACCTCGTGTTTCCTGTGTTATTATCATTTTTTTTATTTTTATTTTTTACGAAAACATGCACTGTTAAAAGCTTACGGTGAATTTGACTGCAAGTTACAGTGAAACCTGCACCACTGTAAGTTACGGTGCATATTCGCCGTAACTTACAGTGAATATGCACCGTAAGCTACGGTGAGCAGCCTGCACCACTGTAAGTTACGGTGCATTTTCACCGTAAGCTACGGCGAATAGCCTGCACCACTGTAAGTTACGGTGTATATTCACTGTAAGTTACGGTGAATATGCACCGTAACTTACAGTGGTGCAGGTTTCACCGTAAGCTTTTAACAGTGTGGTCTACACTCGAAACCCAAGCGCACTGATAAACCAGCTCAACACTTTTGTGTGCAACTCCCACTCTATCACGTCACGTGCAGGCGCGCTATTTGGCAGTTGTGTCGAACACGCCGCTTGTACACTCGACAGTTGTGCTTTTGCAAGTGTTCAACATTCCTTGTATTGAACTCTAATTGCAAGTGCACAAGTGTCGAGCTAGACACGCACATGTGTAGTGTAATGCTGTCGAGTTGCGCACTTGCACGTGTTTAGCTATGAATTGCACATATACAGGTGTTGAGCAGTTGCACTTGGTTGCACAGCCATACAGCTGTATGGCTCCATGGTGGCGCGCGCGCGCGAGGGGGCCACCACTCGAGAAATCCTGTGTACAAACCCTCGGAAATCTCGATGAAATACTCTGAAATCTCGATGAAATCCTACGAAATCCAACTGAGAAATCTCAAGAAATATCATAAAAATCTCACAGAAATCAGTGAAATCTCATGAAACCTTGAGGAATCCCATGAAACCTCGTGAAATCTTTTAGAATTTTGTGGAATTTGGAATATATTTGTGAAATGTACCCGAATGTACGATATGAAATCTTTACAAAATCCGGAGAAATCTTTACGCAATCCACAGAAATCCCATATCATTAGAAATCCTGTGTACACTAGGATAGGGAGTGGTTGCCCCCTCGCGCGCGCGTGTGAAATGTTTCACTCTCACTCTTATCGACGAGTGCACTCACCGCCCTGGCCCGGCCCCTGTCGCGGTGCTCGCGCAGGTGGTTGTCGGCCACCTCCTCGACGGGGCGCTGCTCGTCCTGCTCGTCCAGGAGGCTGACGTGCCGCTTGGTGTCGTACACGGTGGGCGCCTGCGTGGTGACGACGGTCAGCGGCCCGGTGCGGCGCTGCGGCCCCAGCTCCAGCACCACCTGCGCGTCGGCGTGCGGCCCGAACCGGAAGCCGAAGCCGAGCCGGGAGTCCGTGCCTGCGGGAGTGGGCCAAGTGTGCCATTTGAGTAAAATCAAATAAGAAAAAACAGTACCTGACAGCATCTCCGATCTTCTTGAATTTTTTTTTGTGGGTTGTCCGACTTGAAAAACAACACGGAAAAAACGGCGTCCTGGTTTCCAAGCAGTTTTGGAAAAACCAAGCAGCTCTTATGGAGAAAATACACAGGGTTTCCGGGGCTGCTTGAAAACCAAGACGAAGTTTTTTCCGTGAACCCGAAACCAAATTTTAGACCTCGGAAATTTTTTTGTGGAAGACAGACAAGCCACTGGTCGAATTCGATTTTCGATAATCAAAAGTCAACGCACAAAAAAAAAAAAAAAATCAATAACTGAAATTGAATTTTGATTTTAGGAATCGAAATGGACGTTGTCAAATAATCATGAATTCCCCGGTAGAACACTAGTACCTTGAAGCTTAAAGGCGTTTTAATCGCGCTTTTAGAAGAAGAATAGTAATATAAAAAAAGCGTGATTAAAGCGCGTAGCAGGCGCTGGTATTCTGCTGGGGTCACCGAAAGGATCGCATCGCGTTTTCGATTAATCGACAAGTCTCTCTGACCTAAACGGGGCGGGCGTGGGGGCGGGGCATGAGAGCAGGACAAGCGGGAGTCGTGGTCGCGGTGGACGGGTTTCTCCTCCGCGCACACGACGGGCGCACAAATGTCACCACGGGGACGGCGTGCGCTGCGAGGAATGTGTGTGGCGGTGTGCTCTCCTGGGGCTCAGCCCTCCCCGCCCCCCCCCACTTAATGTGGCCCGGGGTTGCGGTTAAGAGAAGGTTAGCGAGCAGTGCTCCTCTCCGCGGGGCAGACGAATAGGGGGCGACTCGCTCGACCTTCTTGTGGCCACACCTGTTTTACACCGCGTGCGTACCCGTACTTTACCAGCAGTGCTCGCCACGCGCAAGGCACACTTCTAATTTCTCCCTCCCCCCTTCTTTGGCGTTTATGCATTTTGATATCTAATCCGCACGATCCATGTTATGCGTTTAATTGCGGTTGATTAGAAACTGACTTTGACAACGCAGTACCATGCGCATCACGTTGGAGCTCTCTGGGGACACACCTTGCGCACCTGCGCGCACCTGCTCAAGACTCCAGCGCACCCACCCGACTAGACCGCTCATGTCTCTCCATTCTCGACCGCGCACGTGAGTGTCACAGAGCTCTCAGCACACACACACACACACACACACACACACACACACACACACACACACACACAAGAAAAATCCATTCTCTATAGTCAGCAAGTATTTTCTCTAGCAATGTTCTTGATTAAGCTGAAACAACTCTCCGGAGCTCATTGTGCAAATAAAGTTGTTCTTTTGAAATTTTATAAATATGTAGTTTTTTTTTAATAAAAATTTACTGTCATTTTTTCAGGTAACTTCTTGCCTCACACACACACACACACACACGCGCGCGCGCGCGCGACCACTTGCCCTGTGGGGCGGTAAGCCACTCACCCTTCCTGATGACCGGGATGGTGGAGTACAGGATGTGCATGAACGACACGATGTTGTCAGGCACGAGCACAGCGTCGCCACCTGCAGGCACACACACAAACACATTCAGCAGTGTTATATAGATATTGCCGCTGCTCGCGCCCGTAAATGGCGTGCCTGTCGTCAAATAATTCAGAGGATCGCTCTCGCAGCTCCGTCCGTGTCGCACTCATCAGGCCCCGCTAGGGCTGTGCGATATCGCGACATCTCGATATCGATACGATACCATAATGATATCGAGGGGGTCGATATTTACTCGATATTGATATCGTGATATCGGTCAATATCATGATATCGAGTATCGAGGGGTATCAAGCGGTATCGAGGGATAAAAAAACAGTGAACAAAATGTAAAATTTAACTATTTGACACATTTGAATTAAAAATAGTGCCCATTTGGCCACTGCTTCACAAATTTACCGTCGATATCGCGATACCCTCGATACCTCGATAATATCGAGCCTCGATGTATCGAGTTGATGCTCGATACCAACCCGATATCGTACCGCGATATCAAAACCTTGATATCGCACAGCCCTAGGCCCCGCCATCCCCCACATTGGGCAACGCCATAGGTGCGACCAGGACGGAGGTACGAGAGCGCGATCTTTCGGAATCAGACGGCAGACTGCCCGCGACCCGCTCCCGCATCGCAGTCCCCGCAGGGCCCGGCCGGGTCCGGCAGGACGAGTCCGCACACAGGGGTTTCTTCTCTCCGTCCTTGTCGCACTCATGGGGCACGACAAACGGGAGCAAGAGAGAGGACACTACTAAACACTGTTCGCGGAATCAACCTGCAGGCAGGCGCGGGCGGAGGAGGTGTCCGCTGGAGAAAAGAAGAGTGTCCGATACCATCGCGTGCGCTCCGAAGGGCCGGGGCGGGTCGGGGTGGGGTGGGGTGGGGCGAGGCGGGGTGGGGCGGGGCGGGGCGGGGCGGGGCGGGGGCGTTCGACTAGGACTCTCTACAGAGCGGCTTTAGACAAGAGCGGCGGTGGCGTTCCCATGAACGCGCGAGGTAAGCACTGCTGCTTGTTTCACTCCTCTCAGAGAAACATAAAACATGTATGCGAGGCCATAAGTCGCAACTCGGGAGGGAAAAAGAAGAAGAAAGAAGGGGGGGGGGAGGAAGAAGAAGAAGAAAAAAACAATCATGATGCAAGAGCGCGCTGTTTGATCGAAAAACGCCTGCCGTACAGCAATCAACTGTCTTCTATAGAAATCCAAGTGTGTGACATTCACAGACTTGTAGCGTATAGGTGTGCGGATTGCTAAAAGTACACCTGTCCCTTCTAGTGTGCGACATTCCACGGAAAATTCACTCTTTTGTTTCGTCAAGTGAACGAATGAAACTTCATACAGCTACTAGTGTGCGACATTCACACACATGGCTACGGCTGCCCGCCTTTCCTTTTCTCTCCATCGCTAGAATTATGGCAAGTATACGAATGCCGCATATACATGCAGGTGCGCGCGACACTGACCAAGTCAGACTCTGTATTTTTTGCTAGGAATGTCGCCGAGTGTAACACACATACTTTCGCGCGTAAAAGTGCACTGATGCACTCTCAAACCATTACAGACATTTTGTCTGTATATTATGAACTTATATGTCCTAGTATAATATGCACTAAGTCATCAAAACGTACAAACAATTTTCTGCACAGCTGACCATTTAAAAATTTGCACGTAGTTGTGTAAGAAAATTTCCATACATATGCAAGAACTAATATGTCATAGTTGTTCTGGAGTAAATTTATTCATAAGGATTCTTTTCATAGACGAAAACGTCTGCAGCGGTCTGAGAGGGTGAAAATCCACGCACGTACACAAGTGTGCATCAGTCACGCTTTAGCTGCAGCGTAAGATCTCTCTCTCTCTCGCTCTCTCTCTCTCTCTCTCTCTCTCTCTCTCTCTCTCTCTCTCTCTCTCTCTCTCTCTCTCTCTCTCTCTCTCTCTCTCTCTCTCCGTGTCCCTCTGTGACGCTGCCACATGCATCAGCCGCGAGCGTCACGCCACGCCAGCGCCTCGGTATAGAAACTCTTTTGTGTTCGAACCGCGCGAGCCGAACGAACGGCAGCTTTGGTTTCCTTTATCCTGTTGGCGTCGAGCGTCCTGCTGGCGTCGAGCGTCCTGCTGGCGGCGTCCTGCTGGCGGCGTCCTGCTGGCGGGGTCCCACGGCACGGCACACCACTAGATGAATAACGACCCCCCCCCCCCCCTTTTCCACCTGCGGCTCTGCTGCGGCACGCCGCGACGAAAGTGTAAACCACCACGGCTGCCGGCTGATTCCGAAGATCGCTCTCGTGCCTCCGTCCTTGTCGCACGCATGCGGGGCTCAGCCATCCCCAACGTAGGGCACCGCGCCATAGTGCGACAAGGACAGAAGCACCAAGAGCGATATGTTTGGAAACAAGACGGCTGATTCTGCGCTGCCGCTCCGCTGCGCTCTGGAGTGGAGAGAGAGCCCTCCCAGTCCCTGCGGCTGGTTCGGGTTCACATAGCAGTTCGTTACCGTGTCACCAGGTCGACTCATCATCAGGCATCCCCCGAGCCGAGCCGAGCCGAGCCGAGCCGAGCCGAGCCGAGCCGAGCCGAGCCGAGCCGAGCCGAGCCGAGCCGAGCCGAGCCGAGCCGAGCCGAGCCGAGCCGAGCCGAGCCGAGCCGAGCCCGACAAGGAAATGACGCCGACGACGGTTTGATTTAATTTAACGACGATTACGATCGCCTATGTCTGTCTCTGTCTGGTGCGGTGCAGTGCAGACTAGACCGCAAGCTGGCAGGCAGACCGGGGGGGAGCGCCCGGGAGGTAGGCAATACACACGGGCTGCGGGCGCGGCGGTGCGGCGGGGCTGCCTACCCGGTGACTTGCAGGGGCTCAGAGAGTCGCGCTCTGGCTGGGCTCAGGGTCTGCGGGGTGGCAGCACGGCTGACTCTGACAGCCTTCCGTCCGAGGGGGCCTCAACTCACCCAAAATTTGTTCTCATGATTTCAAGATTTCACATGATGTCACATGATTACACCTCCTATAATTGAAAGAAATAATTCGTAGTAAATACAAGCGTATTTTGAGCTTTATGAGCCCAAAATACGCACTCAAATCAATTTTTATCGCCTACAGATCCACATTTTTTGACAATGATTTCGAAGATTTTAGCGATTGTGTACACATGATTTCAGGAGTTGAGGCCCCCTCGCTTCCGTCTGACTGAATGACTGACTATCCGACTGACAGACCAACTGCACACTCAATTTTTAAGTACATTTTTTAAAACAAATCTACGTAGATCTATGTGTATGCATAACTTATGTTCAAAAATCTTACGTATACTTATGCACAATTTTTGCTACACTGAGACGAACTGACTGGCTGAGGCTGACTGACTGACTGGCCGACTGACTTACTTACTGGGACTAACTGTTTGATTGATTGATTGACCGACTGGCTGACTGGCAGACTGACTGACTGACTGACTGACTGACTGACTGACTGACTGACTGACTGCCTGACTGGCTGACTGACTGACTGACTGACTGACTGACTGACTGACTGACTGATTGATTGACTGATTGACTGACTGGCCGACTGACTGACTTACTGGGACTAACTGATTGATTGATTGATTGATTGATTGATTGATTGATTGATTGATTGATTGATTGATTGATTGATTGATTGATTGATTGATTGATGACTGACTGACTGACTGACTGACTAGATGACTAAGACTGCGACTGACTGGCCGCCTGACTGACTTTTGCTGACTGACCGAGGGGGAAATAACCTTGAATTATGGTGTAAACAGTTTGTGAATTGGAGAATTTTCGTGAGTGTTTGTGAACTTTTAAAGATTTTTTAAATTTGCACCGGAATTTTACCTGCATTGTAGTGAATTTGCCGTAATTTTACTATATTTTTGTTCATTTTTACAATATTTTTTTAATTTTCTGATATTTTTTTTATTATTATTACGAGGTGTACAAAAACTTTCGAGTTGTTTCCCCTCGTGACTGACTAACTGACTGAGCGGTTGTACTGACCTGACGCGCACAGCAGCAGGAGCAGCAGCGGCAGCATCCTCATGGCTCATGGCGTTGGGGCGCGCCCGCCCCCCCTCGCTGACCGGCGCGCTGACCGGCGCAGCTGACCGGCGCAGCTGACCGGCGCAGCTGACCGGCGCAGCTGACCACCTGACCCTGCAGTGACCGCGGGCGTGCGGCGAGCCGAGGGGCTATTTGCGCTGCGGCGTGGTGTGGTGGCCGAGGGTTGACCAATCCTGCGCACATCATATTGCAGAGGTTACTACTTTACTCTGAGCCCGCCCCGCCCCGCCCCGCCCCGCCCCGCCCCGCCCCGCCCTGGCCGGGCAGGGCAGGGTCAGCAGCCTGGATGGGCGGGCCCGGGCGCTCTGGCCCTGCCTGCTGAAGGCAGAAAGTAGTAGTAGTAGTAGTAATGACGGTAATGATAAATAATGACACAAACCGGGGAAAGGAGTCGCTTCAGAAGAAGTGAGACCGAGCAGACCTGCACACTAAATTCCTATGGACATTTTTATTCGTCGTGGCTTAGGAATTTTTAAAAATATACAAAAAAAATGTCAGTTGATTAACTTATGAATGTTTAGTATGCAAGTATGTTTTTAAAGCTTGCCTATGAAAGGTGAGCACGCTGAGAAAGATATTCAAAGTCACTATTCAAAATATCCGCAACACTTCGAGCGCGCGTGCCCGCTCACCACATGGACGAGAAAGCCCATACCGGGCAAACGGGGAGCGCCCTCGTCACCCGCTAGAGGCCTGTCACCCGTCACCCGTCGCCTGTCACCCTATCGACAATCGAACCAGCCAGGCCAGGCAGCCGCGCCAGCCGGCGCATCCGCCATGCGCACATTCGGTTAGAAATCGAGCTATCCCCACCACCCGGGGTATGCCCCCACCGCTCTCCTCCACCGTACCTCAGCCCCCTCGCCTGGGGGCCAACAAGCAGAAGGCCGTTGGTCGGCGTCTGGCGGCACAGGGCAACAATAACCTAGCTGTCGTCACTGTTTTTCCGTCAGATTACTTGTATTCTCGGCTGCTTTGTGAATTTTTGTGTTTAAAAATATGAAAGTTTGCTTCGCGCCAGACTGCAATCACAAGTCGGGGAAAAATAGTTGCTCTTTCCATCGCTTTCCGAAGAGTCCGAATCGTCGTAGACGTTGGGTGAGAAGTAGGGTTGGAAGAACAGACGATCGGTTATTCGATTGTTTGAAAAAAAGCAACGATTATTCGATTAACCCTCGCCGAAAGAGTGCTTTGACTAATAGAAAATCAAACAAGTTAACTGATAATTTGATGCAAATTAGTCACCGACTGTCGATTAACCGAATAAAACTATTGTTTTTCCAACCCTAGTGAGAAGAGTGAGGTACAGTATTTTATTGTGTTTTTCTTTACTGAAACTGAATCTTGTTGGGAATTAATTACATCAGAATAAAATAAAATAAAATGTGACAAAACGTGATAATATTTAAATGCATCGCGATTTAGTGGGACTCACCTGGACTCACCGCAGGTACAGCTAATATTTCATCGTGGTTTACGCCTCATATATAGACGCTTTTCAATTATCAATATGATTTTAAGTACCCTTGTTTACCCTCCAGGCATAAATATATATCCAAAACAATTGTCAATGTCAAAATAATGCTAAAACACCCGCTTCATTTCGATTTTTGTTGCCGGTCGCGTTGCCCGACGAGCAGACCGCGGCAGACGACGTTCATTTGTTGGCCCCCAGGCGAGGGGACTGAGGAAGGGAGGCGGGTGGGAGACGCGGTGGTGGGGATAGCTCGCTTTCCGACCGAATTACAGAACGAACATGGAGGGGTGAGGGGGGGGGGGGGGGGGTTGAAGCGTGGTGTTTGCCGACTGACTCGTCCGCGCTCCCACACAATGGAACGGTGAAAATGCTCCGAGGGGCCCCGCGGCCCTCAGTCTATGTGCTGCAGCCACGGCTGCGGCTTCACAGCACAGCCGCCCCGAGGCGCGCCGCCGGCCGCCGCGCTGTCTGCAGGCGGGGAGCTTTCATGTGGAGAGCTGAGGCTCCTTGCCCCCCTCCAGACACACAGACACACACACACACACACACACACACACAGACACACATGCACACACACACACGAGCACATACGCACACCTCAGTGCAGTGCGTCGCATTCAAAAACGTCGTCATGAACCTCAAAGGCGTGCTCCTTCTCTTGGTCTTTCCCTCCCCCCCCCCTCTCTCTCTCTCTCTCTCTCTCTCTCTCTCTCTCTCTCTCTCTCTCTCTCTCTCTTTGTGGCTCTCTGTATCGCTATCTATCTCTATCTCGTGTGTGTGTGTGTGTTACAAAGGGAAGGAGGGGGAGAGAGAGAGAGAGTTTAGTTTTAGTTTTTAAAAGGATTTATTGGGGGGATTTAATTTTACAATAAGGGCTAAAAGGGGAAAGAGTGATTTTGTTATAAATAGCTGGCATAGCAGCGAGCATGCGGTGCTGCATGTTTGTGTCCTAAAGTGTGAAATTTAAATTTAAGCAATGAAATATAGAAAAGATAACAAATATGTTCTTTAGTGAGGGAATGGGGTTTTTGTTTATAAAATACAGGTTGCATTGTTATAAGATAACTTAGCAAATTATACATTATATGTAGTTGAGGCATCATTGATTACTTTTCTAAGAAGGTTGTTGTTAGTATTACATACAAGAGAGAGTTCATGTAATTTTCTTAAAAATTCTGGTATGTCCACATCAAGTTTGTAATGATTGGTAAATTTGTACATTACTCTTCTTATTTTGTCCTGACTGCAATGATAAATAATGTCTAAAAATCTTTGTTCAGATAACTTAGTTTTATCAAATAGTAATAAGTCACACACTTTTTCTATGTCAGAATATTCTTGGGAAGTAACTGGGTTTTCATAGCCGGGGATGGATGATGGAAGTGCTGACCACTGGTCTTCTGGAGGTGTGGTTTGTTTTTTTGCTTTGGGAAAAACTGGGAGGGGTGATTCAGGCGAGAGGAGCCTTTTATTTGAGGTAGCGGGTACGGGGTTTGAAGTGAGGATTTGTTCAGGATTTGTGTTGGGGCATTTTGGGTTTGGCTGGGGTTTGCTGGGCGAGGAGTGTTGGTTGGGAACAGCTGATGGAGGTTGGGAGGTTATGGTGGTTGGAGGGGGAGAGGGGTGGGAGGGCCGGGGTGCCGGCGGCACGGCTGGGCTGGTGAGGTGCGCGGGGGCAGAGGGGGGGCTGAGATTTGAGGTTATGGTTAGGATTGACTTGCCTTGGGTTTCTTCTTTACTTGAATTTTGATGATCAGGGTTTATTTTGGTTTGATTGGCTGATGGGGTTTTTCTTGCTTTGGTGATTCGTTGTGGTGGGGCTGGTGTGTAGGTTGGAGAGCGATGATTTGGTTCTTCTGTCTTCTGATTCATTTCGATGTAGATAGTATGTTTCACTCCTTCTGAACTAGTGATGTGCATCACCTCCGGACACGGGGGCGCATTCTTCGGGATCTCTATAAAAAGAGATCTCTTCCAGGTCTTGATGTGTTTGAAGTTTTCGTTGGTGGTAGAGATACTGAGTCTGGTTGGTTTTGACACTATTTTGCCGTAGGGCTCAACGAGTTTCACTAGTTCTTCATCAGGCATTTCGGGTGGACAATTTGATAATATTAATTTAGTAGCGTCGGATACATATTTTCGGCATTGTACGAATGAAGTGTTGATATACACACCGTGCTGACGGCACAGTTTAGTGACGGCGGCTTCATCGAGGAGGTAAATGCAAAATCGTCCACCACTTAGTTTGGAACAATAGGTTATGTTTTGACTGCCGACTAGGTCGGCTGTAGCACTGAGTAGCTGATCTTGGGAAAAACTTTGAGTATTCTCCAAAACAATTGCCTTACTTCTTGACGGGACATGTTGAAGCACTGGTGTTGTTGAGGCCATCTTGAGGTTAGGTTACGTGGCGCGACTGGGACTCCGGGAATAGAGTTTTTCACAGGTTCCAAGTAGTTGCACAGGTTACTACCAATTGTAGAGGTTCTTCGACACTAGTTTTCACGATTAGTCACTGAGATAGTTCACTAGGGTGTAGTTTTATAACTAAAATATTGATTAATAAGTGGAGTACTTGTGGGGTACGCTCAATCGTTCTCGTCGAGAGAGAGAGAGAGAGAGAGAGAGAGAGAGAGAGAGAGAGAGAGAGAGAGAGAGAGAGAGAGAGAGAGAGAGAGAGAGAGAGACAGACAGACAGACAGACAGACAGACAGACAGACAGACAGACAGACAGACAGACAGACAGACAGACAGACAGACAGACAGACAGACAGACAGACAGACAGACAGACAGACAGACAGACAGACAGACAGACAGACAGGGACAGGGACAGGCAGACAGACTCCTCCTCGGGCGCGCTGCGGGGAAAGCCCTTTGGCGGCTCCTACACACAGAAACATTATAAGCCTCTAACCGTCTCTACGGGCCAAAAAGGGGGCAGAGTGGACCACTTTGACTCAATCATGAACATACAACACGCACATTTCGTATATTGAAAAAATATAAAATATTTGCACGTATTCCACCACTTTCATTTATTTGGTTTTTGTTTTCTCCGTTTTTTTTAAAGATTTTTTTTTTAATTTTCTTTTAGGTTTGATTATTTTCCCTGCTTTCTTTTTTTTTTCCCTGTGTGTGTGTGTGTGTGTGTGTGTGTGTGTGGTTTTTTGTTTAAGTTCGGAGCCCGCTGCTCCTCGAACAAGCCTTACAAGTAAAAACATACTATGAAGCAGTTAGCTTCAGGGGGTAATGCCTTGAGAACAGTGCGGCGCGGCGCGGCGCTAGGGGGTGGGGGAGGGGGAGGCGTGCACCGAGGGGTGTTGCAGCACCGTGTCGACGGCACCCGCGATTGTTCGTAGCAGCAGAGCTCGCAGCAGAGCTCTCAGCAGGACTGCAACAGGACTGCAGCAGGACTGTTACTGACTGACAGCAAGATCATAGCCAGCAGGGCGTCAGCAGGGACTAGACTAAGCGGGATCAGTAAACAGGCCGTGAGTGCAATAAGAGTTCCAGCCGACTTCCAGCTACACTTACATGCAAAGTGTCAGTCAGTAAGAAGACAGTTAGTCTGTGGGAGATCAGTAAGAAGTCAGCCAGTTAGAAGTCAGTCAGTAAAAGGTCAGTTAGGAAGATGTCAGTCGGTAATAAGTCAGTCAGTAAGAAGTCAGTAAGTCAGTAAGAAGTCAGTCAGTAAGAAGTAAGTCAGTCAGTACACTGATAATCCAAGTGTTCAACCCTTCAACACTTTCAAGTGTTCAAACACCATTTAAACATATAAATGTGTTCAACAGAGTTGCTGTACACTTACAAGTGTTCAACTCAGAAGTTGTGCACGTAAAAGTGTTAAACTCCCCAGTTACACACTTCCTTGGCTTGGACGCACTGTATTAGGGAAGTGTGCAACTGGGGAGCTGAACACTTACAAGTGCACAACTTCTGAGTTGAACACTTTTAAGTGCACAACAACTCTGTTGAACACTTTTATTTGTATAAATGTTATTTGAACACTTAAAAGTGTTGAAGGGTTGAACACTTGGTTTATCAGTGTAAGAAGTAAGTCAGCTAGAAGTCAGTCAGTAAGAAGTCAGTCAGTAAGAAGTCAGTTAGTCTGTGAGAGATCAGTAAGAAGCCAGCCAGTTAGAAGTCAGTCAGTAAAAGGTCAGTTAGGAAGAAGTCAGTCAGTAATAAGTCAGTCTGTAAATAAGTCAGTCAGTAAGAAGTTGACCTGGTTAGGTGAGGTCGACCTGATGCGCTCGGCCCGAGGCTCGACCTCCCGTGCAAAAGGCGCCAAATGGCGCCAAGCCGACTCGCGTCTCCGCGTGGCCCTGTCGGCACCGGTGGAAATAATGGGGGAGGGGGGCGGGTGGAGGAGAGAGGACGCGACGGAGGGGGAGGGGGGGGGGAGGGAGGGAGAGAGAAGGAGAGGGGAGACGCGGGGCTCGTGGGAATACTATGGAACAGTTTTGTGTGAGTGCGTGCGAGTACCCCCCCCCTCCCCCCCTGTAACGAGGCAGGCCCCTCCACCGCCCTGCCCCCCTTGCTAGAGGTCCTGATGTATTTAAGGACCTTGCACTCACACAAAATGTGAAAATGTGGAAGAGCGTGGCAGCGTGGCATCCTCTGACCACTAGTCACGCATCTTTCCTTTCTACCTCTTTCTCTCTTTCTCTAGTGAGTGGCTTCGCTGGGCGTAGAGGTCCAGTCTGCACGTAAGACATGTACGAAATTCAGAAACAGTTTAAATCACCTTGAAATCTCTTACTAGTGCTCCGCTTCTATCTCTCACACACTCACACACATACAACACACACACAAACTGCTCTCGGTAACCGGCCCGAGATTTTGTGCAATGATTCGCGGCCACGGCGCTGTCCGACCGGGCCGGCCGCCGGCCCTGGAGGGAGGGGTGGTGGGGGTCTTGACCACAAGGGAGAACACAGTGCAGCGCGGTGGCAATACCGGGCGCTCCCTTACAAGGACTCGACTTGGATGAGCAGGAGGAGGAGGAGGAGGAGGAAGAGGGACCACGCGCATCACCAACAGGACTGCTCAGGACACGCTGCAGGTCAACAGTACAAGCGGAGGACAACCACACACTCATCAAGATTCAGAAGGTAGATTTCGCACACTTGTTTCGTTGCGCTCTTTTCTTGTCGCACTCATGAGGAGCAAAGAGAAAAGACACTTCAAAACGGTGTTCGGAATCACCTTATTGCAGGGAGACAGGCTCCGATGAGAGTCTGTCGCTGCCGCGGCGTGTCGCCTTCACCATCAGCTGAGCTCCTGTGCGCGCGGTTTACCCTGGAATAGTCCCGTGTTACCACGGACTCGCCCCGTATTACCTGGAACTAACCCCGGATCACCCTCATAATAATAGTACGCGTGGGAAAGCAAAACCATCTGCATCACCCGGTCCGGCCCCGGCCCGGCCCGGTGAGGCCTCACCCTCACTGAAAATCCACTAATAGTGCGAACTTTACTCTGAACAGCAGGTGAAAGATTTTTTTTGTATGGGTGAGCGAGTGCAGCAGAGGCGAGTGCTGATGCGAGTGCCAATTCAAACACATGTTGTCAGCTCCAAATGTGCAAATAAATAGCTATAACGCACCTAAAAGTGCGTGAAAAAAAATCTGTCACCTACCTGCATACTTGAAAAAAGAAAAAAGAAAAACATCTCTGATATGCAAATGCGTGAAAATAAATGCTTTCATCTACACTGTAAAATTTTTGACTGTCATTTGACAATTATCGTCCGGATAAAAGTGGAACATGATAAATTTGTCATTATGAGCTTGAAAATTATTTGTCATTTACAAATGACGGTAAATTCGTCTAAAATCAAACGATTTTGATAATTTTCCTGGCAAAAGATAGATGTTTTGTCATATATCAGACAAAAAAATTCTCATAGGCAGACAATTTCCTCGTCATACAGTAAAGACAAAAAAAAAATTCAACAAGTATGTTGTCACATAAACAGATCATTTGTCATAAACAAAACATGAATTAATTGCCACAAAATATGTTGTAAAATGACGAAAACTTTTAACAGTGTACCCCAATTGTTTGCGTGAAAATAAATGCTTTCATCTACCCAATTGTATGAAAAAAAAATATCTTTCATCTTCAAGTGTGTTTATGAAAAACATCTATCATCTGCATGTGAGTGAAGCTCGTGCACTTGGTGACTTGGTGGGATGAGAGGAGAGCGACATTGCGACGGCGACATGAGTAGAGTAGAGTAGAGTAGAGCAGAGCAGAACAGTGCAGTGCAGTGCAGAGCAGGTCCTCGCGATACCATCGCGTCGCGTCAGAGGTTGTGTGTGTATGACGAGGCACGACTGCGGGGCGGGGCGGCGGGGCGGGGCGGGGCGGGGCGGGGCGGGGCGGGGCGGGGCGGGGCGGGGTGGGGTGGGGTGGGGCGGGGCGGGCTGGGGCGGCTGGGGCCGGGCGGGTACCGCCACAGACAAAGCTGTTCATTAGCATCTGGAGCGCGATGCCCGCCCTGGAGCCTGAACCTGCACTTCAGGCCGCTAGCCTGGAAGGGCGCAACAGCAGCAGCTTCGCAAGTTTTTGTCAGATTTGCTGGCGGAAAATTTAGGGGCTCTGGAGCGTGCTGTTGGGGGTAGGGGGTAGGGCCAGTAGTCCGCCACCTCCTACGTGTACCGCTAGCGCTGTCGTGCCGAAGGAGAGAAGTGAGCGCAGGGTTCTCACATTTTCGCTCCTGGCGTTTCCCATGATTTTCCAGACCAAATTTTTGAAATTTCAATGACTTCTACGTCTACGTATGTACGTATTTTTAAAAAAATAATCGACAAATTTCATAATTTTATAATTCTCGGCGAAGCGTCTGAAATATCTCCTACAAAGAGTCCCGATCATCTGAATTTTTCAATGACCGTCCCTGCGATTTCCATGACTTTTCCTGACTTTCTATGACAACTTCTTTTCCCCCATGACTTTCCAGGTTTTCCAGACCTGGCATGACGGCATGGCGGCATGACGTCGACTTGGGCGCATGTGTTGACGTCTTGTGAATCTCCAATCGATGCCATTCTGAGCGGCATGGTTTGACATTTTGGGTCAGATCAGAGCCACAGTGACATCAAGAAAGAGGAGGAGCGAGCGCCAAAATTAAGGGACTAGTTTGACGTCAAGCTGTCAGTCAGGGCTCTACTACTTCTCCCTCCTCGGGGGATGAAGATGACAACTTCCTTTGAAACGAGGAGGACGGGGGGTCACTTCGGAAAACCATGGTACGCCCCCAAAAGACTCTTAAGAATAAATAATTCAATTAAAAATAATTTTAAAAAAAAAACAAGAAGAAGGTTGCGGAAAAATCCGAAAAATCAACAAAGAATCAAAACAAATTTAAAACAAAAGTCACAAGTCACAAAAATCGTTGCACCCGTTTAGTATGAGCGATTCCCCGCTCGTTTCGAAAGCTGCTCGTTGTATATTAGTATATTAGACATTCCGAATGGAATCCGCGATAATGCCAGTAGCATAAAGTAACTAGATAATATCGATCATCCAGTAAGCCGAGGGTACGGGATATTCATTGTTTTTGTTGTTGACTTGCCTGGTCCGCAGGTCAGATCGCGCGAGCTGCTCCAGCTGCAGGGCACTGCAGGGCAGCGGCGCGGCGGTGGTGGTTCGCGGGGCGCCTCGCCTTGGCGGGGCGGGGCGGGGCGGGGCGCGGCGGGGCGCGCTCAGGTCGCCGTCGTGTCGGCGGCGAGACTGGCAACGGGCCGCGGTCGTGCTGGCCGGTGTGCCAGGGGCCAGGCGCTGGCCCTCCCCGCGCAGCCGCGCCGCGTGCGCTCCGCGCTCCACAACGAAAGGGGGGGAGAAGAGGAGAACAGAAAACAGGGAAAGAAAACTGCAGCTTACTGTACGCTCTTGTGTGAGGGCGGGAGGGACGAACCCGAGGACGAACCTCATGGGGTAGATGCGCACAGGTGTCGTCGCTCTTTCCTTGTCGCACTCATGGGGCACGGCCAAAAGGAGCAAGAGAGAGAGGGAGAGAGAGAGGGACTGTAAAACGGAGTCCGGTTTCGTGCTTCCAGCAGAACGGTGGTTGTGCAGGTGGGCTCAAGTGTACCTCCCGACTCCAGACCAATCCCCAATTGTTGGTGTATTCAAACACCTGCGAAAAAATAAAAAGAGGGGAAAAGGAAAGCACACAATTGATTTTCAGATAAATTTGCAACTTTTTCTTTACAAAGACCCGAGTTGCGTTGAGGCACCACTTTCATTTCAAAATAATTAATGAATCCTATTTTGTTTGATGTAAGGGCATGAATTTCTCCCAAATTAAGTTCGTTTTAGAAACTTGGGATGTTCAGGGGGACTCGAGTGTAAACTCAGATCAGCCCCCAAGCGTTTGTTGATCGATAGAAGAAAACAGCAGCTAAACCAGGAAAAAAAAAATTGAGGGGCAAGGCATAAATAATTTTTATTAATAAAATCTGTCTTGGTTCAACTTCAATTTATTGTCTTCATAAAATTTATTTCCTATTTTCCATCACCTGACTAGCCCTCAGCATTTTATGCATTTCATTTAATTCTATTACAAATGACATGGGATCATGACTGCACTGGATTTCATTGGTTAACTAGTAGCATCCATTAAAAATTTTAAACTATAAAAATAAAAAACGGCAATGGGAAACAATTGATTTCATGACCAATGGCAATAATTCTGAATGATTCTGGATGAACAATGGAAGGCAAAGGTTTCACATTTTTACGCCTTTGAATGTATAAAAGAAATGTTCTCCGCCAAAAAGAAGAGTTTGGTTTCAGATTAACAAGAAAACACGAAAGAAACAATAGTTAGTCCAGGCAACAAGAAAATTTCAGGTATTCACATTGACAGGCAACAGGAGCAACAACACCAATACTTGATTCTAAAACAATATATTGAGCCATGCTACCATACCTATTATGTGAATGCTGTATTAAGAGAGATTCACTCAACAAAAGCAGCAGAAGAAGCCTTCACATAAAACAAGCAAGAGGTATAAAAGCATTAATTACACAATCAGGACATCTGAACACAAATATAATCACAGATACACAAAATCCATATAACATAAAAAGTTCTATAGCAATGTAACGTGGTGATTGCACCAAAAATATCTTTGAAATACCTAAAAAGAAAGTAAGTAGGATAATTAATGCAGAAATATTGCTCTTTTATCATATCTGAAAGAGGGGTATACCAGAAAGTAACTCTCCTTGCTGTTTTACACTACACATATCTGAAGAGTATTCAACAAGATTTTGAGGGTTGAAACAATTATCAGCAAAGTGAAACAATTGATGAGGCAAATACCCACAATCCCAATTAAAAGACTACCAATCTGACAAAAGTCAAGGCACATGCAAACTGAAAATCATTCACAGAAAGTTACAAATTTTCAAAACATATACGACTTTATCATAAAATAAAAAATTTCAAATCCTCTTAACGAAAAAAAGTACACTCCAGTACACAACAAAAAACCCTGTAGCTGCCCCAATCTATCAAGCAACAAGCTGAAGTCACTGTAAAAATTTAAGTAGCTGAATAATGGTTTGCCACAAACAATTCATCACACTTTTTCAGTCATAATTATCCTTTCTCAGTCTCATGGATCTACTCCACATTTGTACCATAAGCTTATGAACATGAAGTACTTTTGGAAGGTAATTCTTCATTTGTTCAGAGCATATTCAGGTAATAGAATGGTACTTTCTTTTCAAACCACTCTAAGTAAACATAACAAAAAAAAATTGAGAGTTCTGATGAAATATGATTGCACATAAAGCCGCTGAAATCAAAGCAAACAATTTAGATAAAGCTCTATTAAAATGACAAAAAAGAAAGAAGAAAGGGAAAAGATTTGATGGGTTTCAGAAAAATGTTGCTTAAAATACAGGAAGTGATGCAAAAATCACATAAATGATCTCAAATTATAAGAAATAAGAAGTTTAGGTGTAGGTCACACCCATATGTACATACTGGAAACTGTAATATAGAGGCAACAGAAAGTTATAACTATGGTAACATATTATCTCTTTTAAATGTCAGCTAAAATGAAAACACTATACACTATACATAAACAAATACAAATACCAGTAGAACAATCATTTAATTAAAAAAAAGCTTCCAAACCATTACTCTCAGTCTATTTTATCTTGGCACGGATTTTTTTTAATCGTCAAAGTTCATTCAATAACATGCAAATTGATCAACATTCTAATAATTGTGATTTGTCCAACAAGATACGGCGCATGAAACATAAACAATTGGGTACGGCTTTATGATATGTACAAACAAAATACATATGGTAAGAGGTACAAATGCACATTTTTCTAAGCTCATATATACCAACATAAATAAATTTGGATATCAAATTATGAATATGCTTCCACTTGTTATTCATAGGGCAAACGAAGACACAAAAACATAAAACCTCATTCAACATTAAAAGTGTCAGATATTTCTCGCACATAGACTTTGGGGAAAAAGCCAACTTGATCATTGGCTTTCCCTTTCCACCATCCCATGTGATCTGCCTCCTTGCTCAAAACTACAACTTGAGTCCCCTTTTTTAAAGGTAATTGGTTAGGTTCAGTTGGGTTATAGTCCACCTCTGAGATAACTACTATGCGCCGAAATGGCCATCTCAGTTTTACATGCAACCTGTAAAGGGAATCACAATCTGCAAACAGCTGATGGTACCACATTACAAACAGTAAATGGAATAGTTCAACTTACCCAATAAAGTTTTCGGCAAGACTAGTGTGCTCATAGCAGCTTATCAGCTCTACTACACTGCGAAAAAATCGAGATTCTGAAAGATAGAAGTGCGGGACCCCATCCATTTCTTTTTCATAAACTTTCATGTGCTTAACTTCATTGTCAGCTCTGAAAGTAGAAAGTATTTTTTTTTTTTTTTAAATTGTTTTTTTCTTTTTAGACAGTTGTCTTAGCATAAAATATAATCTTTGTTAACAGACTTAGGCCTTACTTCATACTGAGTGCATAGGCAGTCTCATTTGGATGAGTTGGTCCTTGGGGACGGATTCTCAACAAGTATGTTCCATCAGCAGTCTGTTCCAAAAGGCTTGAAGCTTGATCCCTTCCCATTTCTCCAACAAACCTGTAATTGTTTGACTCATATTAAAGAGATTCAGATCGGTAAACCAAACTTACAAAAAAAAAAGTAGGTAACAGTATTTTTGGTTAATTTTTACCATAGGTACTCTTTGAGCAGCTCATTATCTGCAGCCCATGATCGCCTGCTTACTTCTCCTGTGATCAATGGTAATGGTTGTGGCAGCTAAATAATTAAAAGTTATTATGTTAGTTTAAACAAAAGGATTTCACATGATAATGACACCTCAATTTGAACAAAGTAGCGTGAATACATGGATAAAATTTTACCTGAATGGTGTGGTTAATTGCATTTGGATCAGAATCATGTCTTGGGCTTAAAAGTGGTGGTCTTGGTGGCAGCTCAGGAGGAGGTTTCATGCCACATCTTCCAGAGAAGGGAATACACGGTTTGTGACAAGCAATGGCACATCTCTCACAGCGGTAACCCTGTAGTAAAAGTAAAGTAAATTAAGCACAGAGCAAAGATGCAAGATGCATTAGGACATGGCACATATTCACATTCAAGTTGTAGTGGCTTACTTGAAATATCCTTCCTTTCAAAAATTTGCTGCAATGATTACATGTTGTCGGCTTTTCAAAAGTTATCATTTGGAAGCGGTGATCTGTATTTCGGCACACTGAAGGCTCAATATTGTCCCTGGTTAGGAATTGTTTCTCAGTGTTGATATACAGTATGGAAAACAACACAAACAGAGTAAGAAAAATACTCACAGTGCATCTTGTATTGCCTTTATCCATTTTCTTTTCTGATCTTCTGTCCGAGCATACATTGTGAAAGCAGTACGCTCACTTTTGCTTACCAGCAACCACTGATAATGAAAAGTCCAGCGAGAATTTGGTGGAAGTACTCGTCTACTAGTCACATCTTCAACTTTATACTCTCTTAGGGGGAGAGATTCCTTAAAACTGTACTGGTCATTCTATGTAAACAAGAAGAACAAAATGTAGGTTGCACTTTGAGGATCAAATAAGTGAATGAAGGAGGTAATAAAACTTACACGGACAGACTTGCACATGAGCATTACTTGATCAAATATAAACACGTATCTAGGAAAAAGTAATTGATTAGATTTCTCATGAGATTTAAAATGGCTTTTCAAATGGAACTCATATTATTACCTGACTTTTACTTTTTGGTCATTGTGAGCTTTAATTCTTAACTCTCCATCCTTAAGCAACCGTCCATAATCTTTAAGTTCTGTGTCTTCCGGCATAACCCAATCAGATATACTCTCTTGAATATCATGCATTATTTGCAGTGTGTCACTATCACGTTTCACTTCATTACAATACTGGGCCACATCAACCATAGCTTCCTTGGCTCGCTCAAGGCCTCTGTAATCTTCATGATTCTGTAAGAGTAAACCATATTGTAAGCATCCTATCTAATGGAGTAGCCAAAGCAAGAAACATAGTACCTCTGCAAAGCAACACTGAACTATTGTAAGCACAAAACTTAAAAAAGCAGAGTGTGTTGGAATTTTGTCTTATATATCAGATTTGCAATGCTTTATGTTATAAACACTACATCCTGGTTTGACAATAAAAGTTGATTGATTACGACCAGACCCATTGAGAAGTGGATATCAGCGCGTAGTTGGTCCGTCGGCGCCCCCACACTTGCGGTGTGGGAGTGACAACCGTCCAACTCCACACTGAACTCCACTGCCCATTGAGCATAGGGGAGTGCGGTCAATAATGCCGAGACCAGTTGTTGATCCTGCTGGCTCAGGCCTCCCCCGGTCAACCTAGAAGAGAAATGTAAGCAAGGTGGCCAGCCCCGTGTGCTTGCGCAACTGAGTCGAGGGTACCTCTTACTCATCACAGGGCATTGTCCCGCACTCTGCGCGCGGCACCGAGGGCCGTGGAAACTAAATGCGGGGGTGTAGGTGGGTCTAACAACTAATCTCGCATGGAAATGGGTGTGTCGGGCGGTCAGTTCTCTCCACGGAACCTGCAGGGACAGAAACTACTCCACAACCATACAAGCATTAGGCAGCAACAAAGCAGATACACATTAAAAATTTACAAAAAAAAAGAAAAAAGAAAAAAAAGCCCAGCCATAGCCATCACTTCAAATGCGTGCAACTAGTCTACACCTTACCATGAACTGGCCCTTCCCTACCTCCGTTGCCCCTCTTACACTTACACCCCCAAACGCACGGATGGGCTCGCGCGCACAGCCAAGAGTTCGACACCCGCACACCTGTGCCTCCAGTGCGGGGGTGGCAGTCCGGCGGTCCCGAGACCGCGGGCGCCAGCCTCTTCGCCCCTCCCGTCATCCCGGACGCCCCAGAGGAGACGTCCAGTCAGGCACCAAGGTCAAAGGCCCAATGGGCCGTTGTGACCCCGATCAAAGTGGAGCCCTCTTCAGCACTCACCATCCCGCCATCCCAGGCGCCCCAGATGAAGCACCCAGTCAGGCACCAAGAGGCGCTTGTGCCCCAAGGTCAGTGCGTGCAGCAAGATACAAAAGCTAAAGAACCCCCGGTGCTGTGCCAATCATCACTGAAGTGGTCGAAAACACAAGCGGATGCTGGCCAGTGCAGGACATCAGCCCTGCGGTCCCCTTGTCCCCCCTCCCCCCCCCCCCCCTTACCCTGCTACTGATAAGTCCAGTCGTCCTACACAACCGGCCGGGCAACCCCTCTTGGTGTCTCCTTGCATACCGCCGCTCACTGTGTGGGGCGGGGGGCAGCATGGCTGCAACACCCGCAGTCGTCGGAACTCTGCTGACGCCTATACACATTCATCTTGAGATGGGGGACTCATCTCGCCGCCACCTGATGCGCGATGATGCCTGCTCGGCTCGGGCCCTGGTGCGCACCGCCCGTCACAGCCCAGTGCTTGGTGTACTCCTCCTCGCCCCCCCCCGGCTCTGCAGCCGAAAGGAATGCGGGGATGCCTGGACTTCCCTCCATTGGCGAGCAGCCTGGAACATCCTACTGCATTCCAGCCGTCAGCAGGAACACAGCCTCCGACGGTGGGAGCGTTGGGTGAAGCTTGGCCTGCAAAAGCCCTGATGACAGACCCCAAAGTACACACCCAAAGTAATCCTGAGGACCCAGAGTTGCAAAAAAAAACGGATAATTAGTACACTATGTGAGTCGCAGTGGACCCGACATTACTCACCACCTGACACCCAGAGTTTTGGAGCTCGTTCAACAATTTCCAACACGATAAAAAAACACTACAAACCACGCAAAACTACTCATTGCAACACCTTCACCGTCAACACACAACACAAGCACTTGTACCTTCTACCATATTAGCAAAGCCGTCAAACCTACAAAAAAGATGTTGTAAACACATAGAGCCTAGGCAGACCACTATGCATTTAGCGTCTAGCAAGAAATCAGGCTAAGTATGTGTGCAAGCAACCATGCAGGTGAACTGTCCCTGTTTCTTCCCAGGAGGGGATCCCGAGGAGAGAACACCGCCACGACAAGTAATGGCTAACCCATTCATTGCCGCCCCTCCCCCCCTCCTGGTTTGACAATGAACGTGAACAGAAAAAACAGATTTGACTTGCATGTTGAGTTTCACTGATGAGTTTATCCAAAAGAAGATGATACTTCAATATTCGCTGCATTGGAACTGAAAGGATATCCCGTAACTTAAATTTTCCATTGTTGGCATCTTGCTGACATCTCTGTCAAGGGAAAACAAATGCGAGTGACTTCAGCTGTCTTCAATAATATAATTTAATGAATCCTTATTTACTTTTTCTTGAGTTTTATTGAGTGACTTACAATAACTTCTTGGTTGACTACTTCATTTTTGGCACAGACTTCTTGGATGGTGGTTTGGGCTGCAGTTAAATTGGCACAATAGTCACCATAGATAAGAAACTTTTCCCGCCAATTAATAAAAACTTCACTTAAGCGAAGAGAACTCTGTGGAGTGCATGCTTTCCTCAGTTGACTGTGAAAGCCCACATGTATTTCTGAGAGCTCCTATAAATTATGGATAAATTTTTAAAATAATAAAAAAAGATACGGAAAAAAAATTAAAATATGAACACTTAAAAACTAATAAGGAAGTTATTGACATGCCTTTATGCCATGGAAAACAATTTTCATATCTTCCTCTCTTAAGACATTACTCAAAGGTCTCATGAATGAGCGTTGTAGAGTGGATAAGACTTCAACATATTTTTTCTCAGTTTCTACCAACTCATTGATGACATAATCTCTTTTTTCCAAGCTGTGAGTTATTGCTGATGGAACCTGAAATTTAGGCCAAGGTAATAAAATAAGAAGACAATGATTGTCAGAAACATCAAAAACTTGACAATAATCTGAGTTCTAACACTATGTAAAACATGCAGCTCTAGACATAAAAATGCTATGACAAGCTATTTTACCATGATTTTTCATGCAAGAGAGAGTAAAATCCAGATGAAACCCCCCAAAAAATATTTCAATAAATTGGCCCCTTCAATAATTTTAATAATGTACTTGCAAATTTTCTTCATTAAAAATTAATTTTGTTCTGTGTTGTTTGTTTATTGGCATTCAAAGCTATATTGATGAGGAAAAGAAACACCCTGGTACACCCTTATGATTAAATTTTAAGTTTGGTCACCTGTACTTGAGCTTGCTGCTTATGAATGGAGCAAAGGTCATGGTAGACTTCCTCATTTTGAATGTGCGAGTAGTATGTCCCATACTCATCCACGTCAGAACCACCTTGGATTGTTTCATCCTCGCTAAAACACAAAACATCAAGTGCTACAAGCCAAGACATTCCAGCAGATTACAAAACTAGATAAAAACCAAACTAAAAAGTAAAAACTTTTTTTTTAAAAAAAGCAATAGAAACAAAATTCACAAAAAAAATTTACAGGTTTGTAGTTTTAAATAAAACATAACGCAGAGGAATACTTTGAAAATTGTAAAATATTTGCATCGGGGAAAAGTAGAAGCACAGAAGAAGCTTAAGAATATCTGATAAATAGCGTGTATCAACCACCTAAAACCAAGAAGCAATTCGTGGAAGCTAAAATTGAAGCTAATCAGCTGTTAGCTACAATAATAAAATAGAAAATCACCAACACAGCAAACTATCAACACAGCAAATATCTAACTTCACAAGTAAATACAGGTACTCAGTAGGTACCTCATTGCAGAATGTGACACAAAACAAATCTGCATACAATTCTTCCTCAACTTCACCAAACTTGGGACATGGGATAGTAAACTGTAACCAAGGTACTGTCCTCCAAGTGTCCCAAGCTGGTGTTATGTCTGGATCTGAGGGAGTCTCAAGGCTGGAAATCCATTTAGAGTAAGTGATTCCATCACCCACAAAACTTCACGATGATTGTAAATACAGTAAAACTGGAGTTAGTGTATACTTACTTAGCATGCAAATTTCTATAGATATCTTCTTGAGACAAACTCCTCGGTTTAAAAGAGAATCCTCTGAAAACAAGAGCAAAAGGCCGCTGTTAGTACCCGGGTAAGAGAGCTACCCTTCAATTCATGCCACTCAAGATAAAACGATTAAATGAAACTTACGGAATATTTTTTCTTTGAATACGAGGACAATTAGAAAGCTTTGATAGCGTATGGAGTACTCTGAAGAAGTCCGATAGATCGAAGAGATGAAGAGGCTCAAACAGTTCAGTTTTCTTGATGCCAAAGTGATCGTGGCAGACTTGAAGGAAGGCCTTGATATTGCGGAGACACAAGAACTGGAAACGAGACAGACAAATTACCTCATCGACCTCAACGTTTCTCTACCCAAACATGACACATGAACCGTCCCAGTCCCTCCTTGGTCCATCCAACAAGGCCCCCCACAAATGTCACAGTTTCCGTTGCAGCCTCCTGGGTGCCAGACCAGGCGACACCTGACAGGAGCCCTCTGGCTGACAGTGACACCGACACTGACCTGGGCCATCTGCGGCTTCTGGTTCACATCCTTCATCTCGATGCAGCCGGGATCCAGCGAGTTGAGCAGGTTGCACAGGAGCACGCCATCGCGCAGGGTGTAGGCGAGGTCCGAGACGGAGGCGTCCGCCCAGTTCGCCTTGTGGTCCGGGCGCAGGGCCTCGCACCTCGTCAGCCAGCTCGCGCAGTCCCTCCACACCTCGGCCGCGCCCGCGCCCGCACCCGCCAGCGCCAGCTCCATGCCGCCCCGCTCCTCTACGCGGACAACGAGGGCGTCACGGCCATGGCGCGGTCCGGTCGGGCTCAGCGCAGCGTTTACAAAATAAGTTAAGCAAGCAACACTACTGTAGCAGACTTGACAACAACAACGGACGGGAATGTGAATGGAATGCATGGGGAGGATTCTGTGCACGGGGCGCGGAGGGGTGGGGATACGAGCGCGGCTCGGCACCGAGGCTATACAGTATGAGAAACTAAAACTTTCCGGCGCGCGCCCTTTGAATTGTTTGAATGCCAAACCAACCAACGACAAGTTTCACAAAAATCGAATGTTAGTACTTTAGTCCAAAAAAATAAATAAAAATGTATGTTTGCCTTACGAATGCTGAAAAAGACGAGTGTCTATTTCCTACCACTCTCCCCATAAATTTGCATTTCACGAAACCCTGCCAAGTTCCCATTTCGAGACACTTACTCGTGCAAACGCACCCAGGTGGAACACGCTAGTAAATTAATATTTAATTTTAAAAAAATGTTACAGGACCCTCTTTTGAGTTCAATCTGGCTACCTATCAGCACATTATTATGACTTTGCTCGTCAAAAAGAGGTAGTTTCGACATCATCACCAAAGTGACATCATGTTTTACCTGCGACCTGGACATGCTCCTCTTTGATGAAAGGCATTGTTCGTTGAAATAAGCCCACTGTACCATTTTTTTATGTCATTGAAGCATAAATATAGGAACAACTGTAGCACACATGAATCCTACCCACGTAAAGTCTGTACCAGGTGTTACATTGAATGCATGACAGTGTTGCGGGTTTGCCTACCCCATTCGTCGTGCGGCGCTATGGCCCCTTAGAGTCCCATATTGGGACTCTATACTTTAGGGCTCTAAGGCCCCTGAGGCCGTGGAGAGTAAATAGTCCCGCAACACTCTCACTCATTCTAAGAAAGACCCTATTCGCATCTCTCTGGCTGACATGCGAACCGACGGCCTAGTGGTCATCGCCCCAGCCCCTCGTCCCAAGCCATCTAGGCTCTTGGGGCACTTATGGGTTTAACTCTCGACCACACTTTTGTCTTCTTTTTCCTTCTTCCTTCTTCCCTGCTGTTCTTTCTTCCTTTTTACTCCTTTTAATCCATCCTGGGTCGCAAAATATCTTGTCCATTGATTTTTCAGTCCAATTCAGATTTAGTTTTTTTTTTTTCCCCTAAATTCGATAGAACACAATTTATATTTGATATCCAGTGAAAATAGGACATAAATTTTATGAAGACAATAAATTGATGTTGAACTAGGCACGTTCTAAACAATCATACATGCCTTGCTCCTTTTATTGAATATGAACAGCTTCAACTTGATAGGTATTCTCAGGTACAGAGAGGGATCCAAACATTATTTACAACATAAATGTACATTTGTAAGGAAAGAAAAACCAAACACTTCACAATTAAAAACATCTAATAACCTAATTTTGCATTCAGTTTTGTAGTTCCATCGCCAGTTTGATCTTCAGGGGGCACCCAAACGGAGTAGTTAGGATCTGATGCATCATACTGTGCTTTACTTCTTTCTAGAGCCTTCAAAAAAAAGGGGGGGGTTTTGTACTTACGAAGGGAAACAAAGGGTGAGTTATCAAGACCAGATTGGCTTCCTACCTTTTCATTTCTCTGTAACATCCTACGTCTGTTTCTCCTTTTTCTCTTCTCTGCCTCCTTCAAACTCTTTTCATTGTCGTCATTATCATCATCATCGTTGCTACTGTTATTGTGATCCCTGACAACTGACTTTTCCTCTTGCTTGGATGGTGATGCATGCTCTGATTCATCAATACTTTCAATAAATGATGGCTTTGCTGGCCCAATAATAACATCAGCGGGTAGAAACTCCTAGGGGCCCGGCTGACACCATCCTCGTCCGCCAGATCGGGTCGAGCAGGGCCGCCCGGCGCGCTGCCATCCTCCTTTCTTTAAATTTTATCTCGTGTGTAAAACTTAGACATTCAGTTTAGTAAATACCTACTTGAAGAAAAAAGAACGAGGAATCCGATGGTGTGCTTCAAAATGCCTAATTCTATTATGAAGTTTACTTAAATAAATCGCAAAGTAGAATGATGCGCTCGGAAGCGGCCAAAGCTGCGTATTTCCATTTTTTTCTAGGTTGAAGAAGCTTTAAACACCCAAACATACAGCGAGCCGATTGTTCTACTTGTGAAACTGTTCAATAATTTCAGGTTTTCATAGTTTTCCTCTAACCTCAAAATGAGAAAGAGCCACAAATAGTTTGGAGAGGTTAATGGCGGCCGGAGGGAGAATCATTTTCAAGCCCGAAAATAAAATACTTCTTCTTCTGATCAGAAGTGCATATATATCCTACGCCATGCAATGATGTATGAAGATTCCAAATCTGGTTTCGGATTTTTAAAATGTTGAGGGATTGCTGATATATAGACGGATCCAATTTACGGTGCGTTCGGCCCACCTGTGCACCGTAAATTGGATCCGTCTATATATCAGCAATCCCTCAACATTTTAAAAATCCGAAACCAGATTTGGAATCTTCATACATTATTGCATGGCGTAGGATATATATGCACTTCTGATCAGAAGAAGAAGTATTTTATTTTCGGGCTTGAAAATGATTCTCCCTCCGGCCGCCATTAACCTCTCCAAACTATTTGTGGCTCTTTCTCATTTTGAGGTTAGAGGAAAACTATGAAAACCTGAAATTATTGAACAGTTTCACAAGTAGAACAATCGGCTCGCTGTATGTTTGGGTGTTTAAAGCTTCTTCAACCTAGAAAAAAATGGAAATACGCAGCTTTGGCCGCTTCCGAGCGCATCATTCTACTTTGCGATTTATTTAAGTAAACTTCATAATAGAATTAGGCATTTTGAAGCACACCATCGGATTCCTCGTTCTTTTTTCTTCAAGTAGGTATTTACTAAACTGAATGTCTAAGTTTTACACACGAGATAAAATTTAAAGAAAGGAGGATGGCAGCGCGCCGGGCGGCCCTGCTCGACCCGATCTGGCGGACGAGGATGGTGTCAGCCGGGCCCCTAGGAGTTTCTACCCGCTGATAACATCCTCTGGTTTAGAAGCCAGTTCTGTTTGACTACCTACAATCACATTTTCAAATTACTCTAATGCAGTAACAATTACTCACAAATGACCAGGAGAACTTTAAAGTGTTGTTTGTTGTAAACAATACCTCTACTAGCACATACCTTTCAAGGATTCATTACTGTTGAGTACTGTGAGAGCTTTATGAGGATGCCCTTCTTTTGTTATGTCACCTCTCTCATCTTCTTCATCCTCCTCTACCTCTCCTTGTTTGTTTCTTTCCATATCACACACATTTGGGATGTTTGGATTTTGATTAGATGTACTGGCTATGTTCTAGACAGTTACATAAATAATATTACAAAAGCAGAACAAAAGTAAACTTTCTCAAAGTGAAAGCAGACCAGAGGTCCTGAGGCTTATTGTTCAAAAGTTAAGTGAAGAAGATGATGCAAAGGATGTGAGGTACTGTACCTTTTGTTTATCTGATGCCTTTTTTCGGACTGCAAGCATCAGCTTATTCTTCAGGGCATCTTTCGTGGCCGGAATTTCCGAGACAGTAGAAGGTGCAACAAGTTCTGGTAAACTTGTAGGTCTAGCTATATTGACGAGCCTCCTAATTTGTGCTTCTTCCTTCACTAAAGCAGCCAAATCAACCTGTACATGATAAATAAATAAATGATGAATATATATGATAAATATATCTCCTCTAAATTAGGATTAACTTATGGATATCTGCCATGTTTGCCAACGCACCTTTAACTTGCTGATTTGCTTTTTATCTACACAGCCTGCACTTGTCAAAATATTCATGAATGACTCCAAGCTATCGCCCTCCTCACTCTTTTCCTTTGCTTTCAGAGCCGCTAGGTCTTTCTGAGCCTTTTGGAGCTGAGCCTGAGTGTCCTCCAGCTGCTTCAATATGTCAGAATGTTTGGCACACTGAAATAAATGAAATGGATAAAATTAGAAGTTGCTTTCCATTCAACACATTCAGAGGAGTATGAAAATTTACTTACCAAAGACTGATAGGTCTCAACCTGTTCCTCTGCCTTACCCGCTTGTTTCATTCTTTGTTGCCTTTTTCTCTCTACAGCTCCAGTGCGATCCAAAAACGTATCTTCATCTGAGTCATAGAAATCTTCCTCTTCCCAATTTTTAGCCTTTCTTTTCCGACTTTCTGCAACATGTTACAACTGTTAAGAACTATGCCCATTAAAATCAACTGCAACACAATGAATTTGAATTTAAATTACCGTGATTAGCTTGACGCAAAAGCCCTAATCTGTCCAAGAGCCTGCAGGCCTCAAGAGCACATTGAGCGACTGCCTCTTTCTTTTTTCCTTTCACCAACGCTTCAGCTACCATACAACCCCCGCGAGCACCTTCGATCGGTACCCTGTAAACCAGGATAAGTTGTAATACTTGGGAAATTATTCATAAAATACATAGATATAAACTTTCTTACTCAACACGACACAGGAACTGTCCAGGCCCTTTCTCCTCCACCTCATAGTCTAATTCATGACCCTCCCGCTCAAACCAGCCTCGCAGAGTTTTCTTCGGATCATCAATGTATAACTCCTCATTTGTGGTGATGGCGTATGGGTTTTCTGAAAGATCAGTCTCCTCGTCTGCATCATCACCTGCAAAAAAAAATAAGCTAGTAATTGGAAGCCTCAAATATCCAAACCTGAACAAAGAGAAAAAATCTCACAAAACGAACATACCCATTCCCCAGTCAACACCTTCCTCTTCCCTCTTTTTCTGCTCTTCCTCCTCCTTTTGCTTACGATGCAACTCTGCTAGTTCTCTTGCTTGAAGCTCCATTTGCCGCTTGGCCTTAAGTTCAGTTACTGTAAGATCAGATTCATCCTCCATATCTTCTGGGGGTCCTTGAAGTAAATAAAGCCTTGTACTGCCTCCTAGTTTAATTTGATGACCCACCTGTGCAAAAATTTAGAAAAATTAATGAGAATTGGGAAAGAATTATAATTTTAAAAATTGGACACATGGAACTTACTCTGATTCTAATGAACATTTCAGGACGTATTCTGCTTTTATTTAGGAATGTACCATGAGTGCTTCCTAAATCAAACAGATAATAACCCTGAGGTTTTTCTTCTGTACCTTTACTGTACTGTAACACAGCATGATGTCTGGATATTGTTGGATGAGCCATTTGAATATCACAGTTGGTTTGCCGCCCAAATACATAAAATGATTTATCTCCAAGATCTATGGGTTCTAGCACAGTGCCAGACTTAATTACATCCAAACTGTAACGCTCTGGTGGCACACCACCCCATTTAGGCTCCAGGTAAGGAATAGGTGTTTCTTTAATTTTCTGGGCAGGAGCACTTTTTCTGGGCTTTGATGTTCTATGTTCTGGTTCATTAGACACATGAACTGGGTTCTCAACAGACTTGCTGACTTCTTCGGGAGCGTTCTCCACAATTCCCTCTGGGATGGGGAGCTCTTTGACAGCCTCTGTAGCATCAATTTTCTCTTCCTTCACAGAATTATCTCTTTGCCCCTCAACCACACGAACTTTCGCCCCTTTACTTCTTCGAGGACCAACTAGGCACAACTGTGGTTTTTTGAACATTTCAACTTGTTCTTTAGGCTGAGTATCAGCCATTTCGACGTCTACTACTTCTTTCACCGGGACTTGTCCTTCCATCTGTACCTAAAGAAAAGTTCAAAACTATAGTACAACTGTGACCAGATCAACGATAAAACGAAAGTAAAACGAACATCTTCAAACAATTCTAACCTTACTTCAGATCAAGGGAAAGAGGGACGGTTCCCGTCACACCCACACCCAACTCCCGTATCTGACTATTGGCAGTCAGGTTCCCCCACCACTGGCCTGTGCCCCTCGCTTTGCGGACTATGAAAAATACGACGCTGCATACACTGAGCCGTCTATGCTGTGATTTGCCTTATCCACACCCAACTTCACCCAACTCAAGCTGGGTGTGATGGTCTCTAGGTGGAGTTGGGTGTGGTCAGGTTGAGTGGAGCCGGCTTTTGCTCATGGAGTTGGGTGTGGTCAGGTTGAGTCCAGCCGGCTTTTGCTCTTGGTGGAGCTTCGTCCGAGTTGGGTGTAGGCGGAAGAAAGGGGTAGGCAGACGAGTTGGGTGTGGGAGGGAGGTGAATGCTCCCGAGCAGAAGAACGCAGAAGAAAACAAAATGCGTTGATGTATTTCTTGTGTTGGAAGATATGTAATCATATGTAATACAGTATTTGATTGAGCCTCCCTTTTTTTTAAATTTTTAAATTAATTAAAAATTACATTAAATCAATACTAAAGCTCTGCTGCATCTAGTCACTCTTTTTCATTGAAAAGAAATTTCAAAAGAATAAAATGTGGTTTTAGCAGACTTGACAAATATAAAATTATACATTGCACCTGCTTGTCTTTATAAAGTCACATCTAAAATATCTGAAGAAGGATGAAAGCCAGAGCACTCTCTAGAGCTAGAAGGTGTAAAAATTTTTAAAATATGGAATGACGGTATGTACATGGGATATTTCTCAGTATTTGTGCCGCCAAAGTACCACTTGCCTGAACCCCAGTTCAAAATGGGAAGCAAAGCTTTTACTGCGGATAAATTCAAGGACACCAAACTTTTTAACTACTTGTAACGGAGGAAGAGAGGAAATAAAAAGGAAGGTACGACCTCTTTTGTAATCCAGAAAAATAATCTTAAAAATTTACAATTCTTTCAGAAAAACATCTGAAGATGCATCCAAGCGTTCCATAGATTCTTTACGGACGCAAATTTTTTAAAGCTCTACCTGCTATGAAGTCTTTTGAGTCTTTTCGGAGTGAATACAGCTTCACTTCAATTGTAGAAATTTACATCCTGAATATTTGTCTGAGTTAATCTTGATTTGAAAATCCTCATATTTTATTAGGTTGTAAAATACTTGATCAATTGTTGGAATGCTTGGGGACCATGTTGAGAACACAACTGTTTGGTCTGGTCAGAAATACACTGGTTGTGAAAAACTCACATTCTATTCCTCTACGACAAAACTCAATGCATCTTAATCAGTTTCTTGTAATGCATTATTAAAGAATCAAACGGTTCAAGGGATTGCTTCTCATCAAATTCAAACCAAAGAAAAAAAAACTGGCAGTAAATTAAATAATACTAAACACAATAGTTTACAGAAAATTAGTTTCGAAGTTTATCTCAGAAACGAGGACTGTAAAAACATAACAGCACCATCACCACTTATCAACTATTTCATTGTGGTGCATCATATTTTATTAATACAAATAAATCTGATGCAGGATTGTAGCTTATATCGTGACGGAGCAATTACATTCATCATTTTGATGTACAACTGAGTCTAAAGCTCCATCTTAGAAATCAGGTTTTCCTAACGTACAAAAACCCTCCAAACAGACGAAACTTGGTTACAAACGAAGAGTTAACACTTCTGCAACATCTCCGATCGACTAAAACCCCTGAAGTTCGACGTTCTTCCTTAACTTTCTATACGACACCTATGCATGGCGCCTTACGGAAAGACGGGTAGGCAATCCGCAACACGCGCCACCCCGTTCTTTTAAAATAACATTTGCGGTGGAGCTATCACACCTACAAAAAATAGTACAGAATGTAAAAGGAATAAAATTCATCCCTTTACCGTTTCAGAAAAGTTTCAGACACAACCTTTCAAAAATGATAAAGTTTCATCGATATGACATATTCGGGCTCTCAGGCCGAGGGAAGGACGTGCTCTCGGAATAGGCGGCGAGCAGGCAGCGAGAGAGAAAACTATTTTGACAGCCACGGAGTCTACATACTCGAAAGTGGGCTTGCTGGATAGTATTTTTGAATTGATGAACTTTTCCTCTTCATGAATTCCTCGTCAGATCGATGAATGTAGGAGTTATGTGGGTTCAAACCCGTGGGAGAGGGGGTCTGAGAGATGGTATTTTTCGTTGTTTTGGGGGGAAATCCTTGTGCTTTCGGGCTCAAATTTGGAGGATCGTTTCAGTACAGTAGCTTTCACCAACTCAAGTAAAAAACAAGTAAAATTATTAAAAATTGTGAAAAATCAAAAATTTGTTCAAATCGATGGATCAAAGGGTGAAATAAAACTTGTAGGCTACAGAGTGAGATAAATTTATGTGGTGTCTGCTTAAGGATAATTTACGCTTTATTGCGTACATTCAATGCTTTTAACTAAAACATACATAGGGACGGCAGGGCTTTGAACGGTGTCGGCCTGGGTGTCGGTGTGGGAGTTTCAACGATAAGCCGTATTGTTGCCACATCAAGCGTTCTTCGCCATTCTTCCCAAAGAGAAACTTTGATTTCAAGCAATTAAACAATCTCTATTCCGGGCAACCCGTTCATTATGGTCCACTTTAAATAAATGACAATGATGGTTTAGGAGGTTATGTTTCCCTGGTGCTTGAGTCAAGCTGTGTTTCTCAGCCATTTCCCTAACTTATTTGTTTTTCTATGCTGTGCAAAATGCCGTCCTGCCCACAGCAAAATCGTGTTCTGTGTCAGCTGTGCAGAGTTTAGTTGCTTCAGCCCGGGAGCAGAGCGTTTCATTCTGATTTGTTCCTATCTCCTCTCCTCTCCTCTCCTCTCGCCTCGCCTCTCGCTCACCTCACCACACCCAAGTTGTAAACATAGCTGATTGATTTCCCATACGATCGGTAAAAACGGGCTGCATTTCGTACTGTTCCCCCACTACCACTTTGACTGCGAATAGTCAGAAACCGGAGTTGGGTGTGGGGTGTGACGGGAGTCGTCCGGGAAAGAGAGCAACATAAACAAACTCAATAACCATCCGTCACGACATTCACGAATTCACACTCAGAACCGTCTAGTGCCTGTCAAGAGGCTACAGCATATCTCTTCATGAAAAGTACATGCCAAAAGCTGTCAGAAATTTTCGACTGTCGAGAAGACAAACTATCTCCTAGCTACCTCTTCGTTTCAGAAAAAATCCCCACCACTTTTCTCTTTTAATCTTTGAGAGAGATAGAGTTTTTCTACGTAAAGCCGGTCTTTGAATAAACTAACATGGTGCGTGGGTTGCCTACGGTCCCGGCGCTACTACTCCCCCACGTTGACGCTCTCCCCCGCTGACTTCACAAGTCGCATGAGAAAATCCTTAAGCGTTTCGATTAATTTAGTCCACAAAGTGTAAGATGTTTTGAAAATCTTATCTATTTATTTCGCTCATGGGTCACATTACAGAAGCTGAAGAATTGAAAACAGATGCAGTCAAATACTGGCATCGGATAATATATGTACAACAAAAAATTATTTTCTAAGATAGATATATATTTTTCCAAACACATTCTTTCAACACATTGATTAACAGTCCACGAAAATAAAGAATATAGTGTTCATTGATTATTAGTTTAAATTTATAAATATTCAAAAATATAGACAATTATAAAAGCTTCAACAATAGTGCCAAGCATACGCTGGAAGGCATTTCTTTGGTGCTGCATTCGTCTAGTCTAGAGATAAAAGACGGTACTCCCTCCCACCTACAGGTAGAATTCAAGTGAAAAGAGTAAAGACATTCAAGCAACAGAGTTGTGTTTCCTCAACACATACAGTCTCTTTCTTTTCCTTTATTTTATTTTATTTATTTACTTATGTCGGGGGGGGGGGGGGTGGGGGGGATGTCTAACTATGGACTGGGGAGGCAAGGCGTGGAGGTGTTGGCATATTCCGTGAAAGACGAGCTTTTTGTTCTAGGTCTTGTTTACACTCATCTAACTGCTTTTCAAGCTGTTCCTTAAGAACAAGTAGCTCACGAATTCTCTGGTAAAGTGGATCCTAATGAAAAATGAAAGTGAAGGATTTCAAATAGTGTCTTTTCATTTATAAGACAAGAAAGTAATTCACACAGTAACATACCTGAGGGCGCATTCCTGGATTCCATCGGCAGTAAAGACCCTTCCAGAGAGAGATGAGGCGTATACTACCAACTGGTTCCAATGAGCCTGGTCGTGGTAGGTAAAGTGGATTACGGTAGTTATCAATACTGCTATTAATGTAAGACCAAAGAGATACGGTACGCTGCTTCACATTCTCTTGAACTCGCTCTCTGTCACTGCAATGGTATCGTAAAGTCACTTACAACTGTTTCATTCATTACATAAACGTCAAAAACAGAAATTAAAAAAAAATAAGAAACACTTGCCTATTATAAAGAAAAGTGCCAAATCGGCATGAGTACAAGTGATCAAGAATGGTGATCAAGAGGGTCTCATTAAATTGAAAGGCATTGGGAAACATCTGAGTCAGCTGCCAGACACAGTCCATAAACTGCAGAAACACAGGCGATCGATCAGCATCAGAGTGGTGATCATCTCCATGACCTATTCGCTGTGTCAACAGAAATGATTCATTTCAGACAAATTTAAAATAAAAGACAGCAGATATGGAACACAGTTATCTAGGGTATGGAACTCAGTTATCACCTGTTGAAATTTATGTCCAAAACTAAGCCATTCTTTTTCGATGAGAACTTCAAATCCCTTGATGGTTCGATAGTATGGATCTAATAGTAGCATGGCTAGTGCAGTTAGCTATAACAGAAACCAACAAAAAAAACAGGAAATAAATTAGATTAAATTTGATTTCTCCTAGGCAGTAATAACATGGAATACATAAAAAGTTTACTGACCTGAGCAGTACGATCCCATCCATCAGAGCAATGAACAAGCACTGAGGTTTTGTGAGTTTCAACTCTGTTGGCAATACGACAAGCACCAGCAAGTATATACTTTATATGTTTCAACCAATATGTTGCCTCTATGCCAGAAAGCCAACGTGATTCTTCAATGTTTGGAAAACATAATTCTAAAATAAAAACAGCAACAAAAATAAGAGTTATTCCAAAATAAAATAACTATACAAACACAAAGAAAACTAGAGTTTGACTGCTGATAAAAAACCTTTTAACTTTCTCAGGGATTCTCTCATCACATGGATGTTGTGGATATCAAGAAAGACAAGCTCAGCATTTTGATATGCGTCTTCTGACTCATACCCTCCTCCCTTTGCTTTATTTGCTATAGCATTGGCACTGAAACAACAACATAGAAGGTCATATGTTATGTTAGTCAAAATGGACCTCATTACCATCAAAAACTCCTTGCTCAATCAAATAAAGAATGCAAGTCAATGGGTACAAACCTCGGCCGAGCATCCATTATGTACAGCTTATGAGACTGAGCATTAGCATCCATTATTAGCTGAATGTAACGTTCATCTTCTCTGCACCTTTTACCTCCAACACCAACTAGAGGTTGGGAGCAGCTATAAATAAAGGGGCCAGAAGAGTTAGGTACATGTGTGGATACATGGGCAGAATTTAAAATTAGTAATACCTACTTACCGGCAAATAGTTGCTTGACTTTCTGGATGAATCCAAGACAGAACAGGAATTCGAGCCCGTGATCGAAATGCAGCGACTGCTCTAATATCATCATCTGTAGCAGCAGCTGGCACAGCCCACACAGCTGGATAACTATCACATATCTCATAATGCTCATTAATTTTGGTGATTTTCCACATGTCATTGGGAACTCCCTGCAGAAGAGTACAGAGGCAATTCAAGAATATATAACATGCAAAACTTCAAAACTTCTACTAGCGTGCTCATGCTTACCATTCGTTTGAATTCTGCAATAGGCTCCAAAGCATTCCAACCATTTTCAGGGAATGTTTCTGAGTAGTCAAAAGCAAACAGTGGCAATTTATGTGATAGTGGAAAGGCATACTGCTGCAATTTCTCAAATACATTTCGCCTTGAGTGGTTTTCCTAGCAGAATACAGTAAGGAGAAATGTTAAATTAAAATGTTAGTATTAGTAATGGAGGGAAGTGACTAAGATGTGAATTGTGATAAATACCTGTTTATGACCAAATCTTAAATTCCTCATATCCTTACAAAATAACTCAATGCCATAAGAGTTTTCACCTCGACTTGATTGTCCTCCCACCTTTTCCACACGACTAACCTGAATAAAGTTAGTTTGAAAAACTAAGCAAATGATTCAAAAGTTATCAAATTCCAAACTACTAAATACAACAAATACTTACAACTCCAAGGGGAACCTCCACGACATAAGGAGTATCCCTATCCATGCTACGGAAATGCAGCTTGTAGTTAGTTACAGACAACACACCACGGGCTGGTCCGCTGTACGGACAGAGATACGTCACCTCTCTTGCCACACCCATCACTTTTTCACCCGGGAGCAATGGGGGATCATCAGGTCTGATTGATGGTTGGCCTGGTTCAACTATACTAGGCTGAAGAAATATTACCATTAGGAGATCACAAAAACATACTAAAATTCACATTTAAAAAATAAAATCAATTTATTTAAATGAAATGATTGTATTAACCTAACTTACCTTAGATCGCATTTTACTATCTACTGCAGCCATTGGGTTCCCAATTGAAGTAGTACTAGCAGAGGTGTATGACATTTTGCCAGAACTTGCCTGTAAAATTTACAATATAGGTAATCACTATCAGGAAAGAAGCCAAGCAAATGCTTGAGAACCCAGCACCACTCATGACAAATACTTTGTCTCTCCAAAAAGTTTAAATCATAATTAGCAAATGGGCATACCGATTCCTGACCAAGTTTCGAATTCAGGGAGCTTGATTTGGAATCAGAACCCAAAGAATCTGAACTGGCATCCTTTGAGCGACTGGCTTCAAAATCCACCGTTTTCCGATCCATCCTGACAGTACACCACAGTCACACTGTAAAGAGTAAATCATGGCTTGCTTGGTTAGACAAGAACTTTGAAAGATCTCAAAGAGCAAAGTCAGTGACTGAAACATTCGCCGGGCAGAAAAACTTTGGGACAGGCTGAGAACTGTCACATCACACAACCACCCTATTCGGCATTTCTTTCATGAGTTCTGATTGGGTGATAAAATATCTTAGGAAAAAGAATTCTAAGAGCAAATTCATCTGCACAGAAAACAACTTACCACAATACTCGTGTATACTCACTGAATAGAAATCGATGACAAATTAAAAAAGTAAATATAACCTAACTCGTACCTGAATTAGACTCCATAGATGAGCATTTGTCTTGGGGCAAATTTCATAAAAACCATCACAGGCATTGCATACATATATAATCCTCACAGAATAATAAAATAGACCATCAAAAAGGAAATTTGTCACAGTGTAAACCTAAATCCGCAACAAAACAACTCAGCTGTACGAAACACGAAACACCATCAAATCATCAAATCACAAGCCGAGGAGGGGAGGGAGGGTAAGGAGGGAGTGGGGGGGGGGCAGTTCGGGGGTAAGGGGGAGGGGATTTCGTAAAAGACAGCACCTCAATATTGGTATTGAGATAACAAGTGAAAAGCGCACTAAGCAAGGCGTATACCAACTCTCAGATACTTCAAACGAAAGCGCATTGGAAGCAATCACACGGAAGTGGGACGTCACCGATTCATTCATAGTAATTACTTTGTACTCACTTCTCTTCTGCTCATCCCTGGAGCTGATTCGAAGATTTCATATCAGCAGCAATCACGTTCTTCCGCAAATGTATCCGAGACGGTTGGACAAACCGGACCCCCTGGTCTACAGAGGGGGATTCACAAAGTGTATTGAATTTGAAACGCCTCAGACGACGTCCCAAATCCCTGGGAGGGGCAGCGTTGACTTGGTTGACTTTACCAACAGCAGCAACAATGAGAGATGCATGCTTTGCCAAACGCCCGACATCCCGATGCATTTCAAAGTGTACCGTCCGACTAGGGGTGACGATCATTTCTTGCAATTCTTGCTGCAGCGCCGGCTACAGAAAACCCTCCCTGACTTCGACTCCGACGACCCACCGACCACCGCGACCGCCCTGCCCCACCAGACATGCGCTCTAGCGGTCGCGAATCGCCGCCTTAGCCTGGACTGTAGGGTGATCAGAGAGCTCACTTCACTCACTCGCGCGAGTGAGTTAGTCACTTCGAGTTCACTTCGAGTTCGCTCGGGGAAACGGCTTCCTTCCGAATTAAAGTCATTTTTATGGGATATTTGGGTCATTTATTTACTTATTTCATCGGAGGAGAACTCATTTCATGTAAATTAGCCTCCTTTGAGCCGCTATACTCAAGGAACCCGAGCGAACTCGAAGTGAACTCGAAGTGACTAACTCACTCGCGTGAGTGAGTGAAGTCAGAGATAACTGGTGAAGTGAGCTCTCTGATCACCCTACTGGCCGAACGGCCGAACTGTACGCTAGACACTCCGTGAATCCCCCTTATCTGGTCCGGTCTATCCAACCGTCTTGGACTCGAGGACGCTTGCTTGGACGTTGGGTGAAACAAATCGTCAGCAGCAAGTTCATCTCTACAGACGTGGGCAGTAAGAACGAGGCGGAAGAAACATGGGAGTCTCTAAACTGGAAACATTTCTCAGGGAAAATTGTCCCAAGGCCTACTATGAAGTCAATATAAGAAGCCTTGCAGAGAAATATAGGTAAGGCCTATAGGGGAATACCCCTTTGTCAAGCGATTCTATCATGTTCTCTCGGCCAATAAGTCGTGAAACAATTCCGCGATAATGAAGCAAGCTGAAGTGGCACTAAACTTTATTTATTTTCTGGCAAATGCTGTTATCACTCAAAAAGACATTGTCCATTAGTGTTGCCTTGAAAATGAAAATTTTTCTCAGGGTGGCTTTTGACTGCATGTTGTTGTGCAACTCTTCATACTTTTGGCTTCATAGATTGTGATAATTTATTGAAAGATAAACTCTAGGATGATGCAAACTGTTGTATTTTTCAGACAAGAATGCAAATGTGACCCTGTCATAGTTGTAGATGGATCACTGTGTTTTCGTGTACCCCAAGAAGGACTTGACTACATATGTGGAGGAGAATATAAAAAATATGCTGAAAAACTAAAAAACTTTATTAAAAGTTTTGATGGTGCGTGTTTTCTTATCAATGCTGCAATTTTCTTTTCCAAATTATAATCAAAAGTATGTAATTAATATTGTCATATTCCATTCAATATCCAGCTATTAACATTGAGTTAGTAGTATTCTTTGATGGACCAATACAAAATGAAAAAAGAGAAGTTTGGATCAAGAGGCGCCTTCAAGCAGTAGAAAGGTCACATGACTTCTTTAATGCCCTTGCTCGGGGTATGACTGTTCCAGAACTGGCAAGGGTGTCGAGAAAAATTAACATCCTGCCAGTGGGAATGTATGACACAATGTGTACAGTGGCAAAGGACTTGTGTAAAGAGGTATTTCTTTTTTTTTTCTTTTTTTAAATTATAAAGACCTAACATTGCAATTTTCATGGTATAGGAAAATGTTACTTACAGGTGCATTACTCACTGCATGAGTGTGATGAAGACATAGCAAACTATGCTGGAAAGAACAAATGTTTTGCTATCTTATCTGATGATACCGATTTTTTGATCCATCAAAAGGGGGCCAAATACCTCCTATCACCTAAGCACCTAAAATTGGATAGAATGACAACAAAATGTCTTGACCAAATGGAACTAGCAAGGCATCTTGGATTGCAGATCAAAGATCTGCCAATGTTTGCATCTTTGATGGGCAATGATGTTATATCCGTACTCGACCTTCGTGTATGTATAATTCATGTTCTTATCCTTATCCTTCTTGCCTTGGATATTTTGAAAAGAAAGAAATATAATTTTTTATCACGGGTTAACAGGATTTCCACAACAAATTAACTGGCGGGTATTATGGTATATCAGTTCTTGCAAAAAAAGTTGCTGAGTATGTGGGAAGACATGCCAGAGAGGACTATTCTACACCATACCTGAGGGCACAATCAGTTGAAATTTTTGGAGGGGATCATAGAGCAGAGGACTTGAAAAGAAGTATTTTGAGTTATTCAACAATTTTTGATGAAGATGTTGGTAAGTATGAGTAAGCATATAAAAATTACAGTTTGATTAGCGAGTAAATATGTTTATGACACTTTCTCTTACACAGGGCCTGCTACCTCAACATCGAGGAATTGGGACAAAATAATGTCCATTGCTCATGAAGACTTTGTGGATGCGAGAACAATACCATTTTTATACGAAATTCTGACAAAAACTACATTTTCATTGGGCACAGTTCTTGAAGACTTCAGGAAAGGTGTTGTACCATCAGCTGCTGCCCTTCGACGAATGCGGCAACGTATGTATGGTGTTGCTCTACAAGAGTGCCCGCAACGGCAACAAACCCTAGATTTCTGTGTTCATGAATGGTGTGTGGAGGGGGCCAATAGCTTAGCTGATTCTCGAAAAGTGCCCATTATCATTCCTCCTGGTGAGTTATTATTTTCATCATGCTACGTATTGCATTAATAGTTGTACCAACATAATTTCAATGCTTACAGGAAATAGTCCCAAACTCTTAAAGCTGTGGTTAGATCCCAGCTCAGAAATGAAAAGGGAAAAATTTAAAATTTTAAGCTGGATCTGCTCAGAACAACATCTGTATGCATCAGATATTGATTTAAGTACATTCCCACACCAACTCGTTGCTGCTATTTGTATTTTATCATACCTTCACCATGTAAGTTGACCTGTATTTTTTGTTGAGTTTTGCATTCCTGCATTTTCTTTCTGAAATTTAATTTTTTCAAAATATTTGTCTATGTCATCAAGTCTAAATCTATCTTTTTGCAGGATGTTGGCATACTCTCTGATTTGGAAGTGAGAATCTTTGCATCTGTTGTAGTGGATGTGCAAGCTATGAATTCAAATGATCTCTCAAGGATATTTGTTCAAAAAGTTGATGCTCGTGGTGTTCAACTTGCTACATTGTTCACAAGAGGAATTAGTCATGTGATTCTGGCTAATTCTATTTGTGGGCTACCAATACCACCTGTGTGGGTATGTTCCCTTTTGCAGTTTTTAAATATTGGCCTCAGCTAGGATATTTCATTATCTCAATTTTTAATTTTATCTCTTTGGAAGACGAGACACTATCAGCTCTTTGATGGAAAATTGTTTCAAAAATCCTATATGGAGGGAAAAGTTGGAATAGTTACACCTCAGGTGAGTTCTTGTTTAATCTTCGATAAAGAAGATAAATAATTGCTCTTTGCTGACTGTTGGTTTTTAAATGTAAATGTTCATTGTATTTTTAATGTTTCTTTAACAGAAAGGCAGCTACCATCATTTTCAACAAATATGCCAGGCGGTTTTAAAGAATTAATTAGCCAAGAAGGGATGTAGCAGTTAATGCTGAGTGCTCTTTGCAAAATACAGTACTGAATTTCCTTCAAGAGCTGCAAGGTTTTATGGTGACTCTTTATGATAACTTTTCTTTTCTATATTGAAGCCGCCTATAGTTTGGGGGCAAAATTCGTAGATTTCATTACTGGTACATCGATGTTGCTTTTCAATACAAAAAGAATGTACTATTAGAAATAAATGCTTGCTCAGTGTACATGTAACCTCGATATCAAATCGGCTTAGCTGTACGTTTTTCCTTCTAAACAAAACACAGGTCAAAGGAAAAGGGGGCGGGGAAGGGAGCGAATCAAGGGTCCATCCCAGCCGCTCTCTGTCACACCCTCACCCAACTTGACTCAGACTGACCTTTCGCGCCCCTTTCGCAGCAGTAGGCAGATTCTTTCTGCACGGGACATGGGACTTTCGTGCCTCCGTCCTTGTCGCACTCATTGCGCACCGCCATTGGGTGGGAGAGAGAGGCCCGCGCCTTGACTGATCGATGTGCGGAATCCGTCTACACGTTGCACCAACTCTCAAATATTAGCCAACGAAAGCGCATTAAAGCAGTGACGTGGAAGTGGGCTTCCACCCATTTCATTTGCAGCAATTACTTTGCATTCACTTTCCCTCTTCTCACTCAGGGTATGCCTCTGGAAAGATCACATTTTGTCAATGTTTACGGTTTGACTCACAGCATCTGGAAGGTGGTACAGCTGGCTACAGGAAGGGGAGGGCAAGGTGGGGGAGGGGAATCACCACACGGCAGCGACGATGGATATCTGAGAGATCAATCGTCATTTTTCAAGACGTGGATAGCAAGGACGCGAGAGAAGAAATATGGGAGTGAGAAATCTACTGTCTTTTCTCCAGCAAGATTGTCCAGAGGCCTATTATGATGTCAACATTAAAGGTCTTGCAGAGAATTATAGGTTAGACATGAGGAAACACCTTGACGAAACACATTCCATTACATTCTCTTTGTTATTTTATTTTTTTCATAAATCATTGCCATATGGATGTATCGTTTTAAAAGAGATTTTATTAGTAGCGAATACCACTTAAAACGACATGATCTACTAATGCCACTTTACCACTGAATATTTTCGTCCTCGGATTTTTGCTTGTTGCATGCTGTTGTGCAATTCTTTGTGAAAAGAATATGTTGAACTTAATAGCTTGTTATAGTTTATGAAAACATTTACTCTGGGATCCTGCGGGAAGCATCAGCCAAGCTCTTGAATTTTCACCTGGGTTGCAGATTTCACAAAATTATAAATTTGCTCTATATCTTCAGTGATCAATTAGCTCAAAGTTTTTCAGAATTTAGCCGTTTAATAAAAACTCTTGTACTTTCCAGACAAGAATATAAATGTGATCCTGTCATAGTAGTTGATGGATCTATGTGTTTTCGCAAACCCTATCATGGACTTGACTTTGTATGTGGTGGACAATACAAAGAATATGTTGAAAGACTGAAAAACTTCGTTAAAAGTTTTCATGGTGCGTGTTTCCCTATCACTGTTAAATTTTGTCTATATTGCTTTTATTTTTTAAACTATGTAATAATAATTGCAAAATTCCCTTCAAATTACCAGCTGCAAACATAAAGTTAGCCGTATTCTTTGATGGATCTATTCAAGATGCGAAAAGAACAGTTTGGGTCGAGAGGCGCCTTCAAGACGTAGAAAAGTCTCATAATATGTTGGATAACCTTGCTAAGGGTATGACTGTTCAAAACTTGGGGAAAAAATGGAGAAAAGAATACATCTTGCCAGTGGGAGTATTTGACACAATGTGTACTCTAGCAAAAGATTTGTGTGAAGAGGTAATTGTTTTGCTTTTTTTACTCATTCTTCTACCACTGCCTTCATTTTGTGTGCGAGAAGGAATGAGTATTGTTCTCAGTGCAATGATGCCTGTTTTCTGTCCCAGCCTTTTGTCTCAGAGCTCACTTTAAATCAGAAAGACATAAAATTCCAATTTCTATGGTACAGGAAAATGTTGTTTACAGGTGCATTACTCATTGCGGGAGTGTGATGAAGACATTGTAAGCTTTGCCAAAAAGAACAATTGTTTTGCTATCTTATCTGATGATACCGATTTTTTGATCCATCAAAAGGGGGCCAAGTCCCAAGTAGGAATCAAAGTCACGAGGACGTCAATGTAATGTCAAAATGATCATCCTAAAATCAATTCCAAATCACGGACTTTAAAATGACTTTTATGGCTGCGAGCGCGAAAAGGCATGACGTATATTTGACTTCATTGTGACAAGCTTCGTATTTAAACGGTTTCCGGTCCAGCTTTAGGCAGAAATGTTCTGCTACCTCTTCCGCGTGCCTGACAGCCTGGCGTCAGCTAGTCACGCGAATGACGTGAATCTGGTGCATGGTGCGTGTTTTGGGTTGTATAGTATGCGTGCCGGTGCCACTCTGCGCTGCTCGATCTGTCGCGATCTGTTTAAATCGTAATATGATATCATTGCCTTGGATCACAACAGACCTGTAAGTACAATTGAATGTAGTTGTGAGCTCCTTAACCGCTGTTACAAGCTTAAGTGATATATCTGCTTGTTTGTTGTTAGTTAATTAAGGTTATGGATCCCCATATTGGGACATTTCCTTTTTAGACTATGAACATTATAACTGAGTGATTCTCTGTTGCAGATATTTATCAATACCTATTGAACCAAAATTGTCCTGACCCCTTTTTGGATATATTTATTGTACTCTGTACTAAGTAATCAAGAATGTGTGACACAAGAGCAGACACTTCGGAAACTGAAAAGAATTTATATGCTGAAGTTTTCAGAATCATGCGCATATCATTTTAAATAAAATTATTATCTCAGTCAGTTTTATTTAATCATTATCAATATTTTTACTTTAGGTGCGACGTAGGCGTAGAAGGCGGGCCAGAGCAGACGTCAGTTACGGCTAATAGACATTGAATATAATGCTGATAGTGACAGAAGTACAGACTTAGAAGAGCACAACAATTGTCATGGAAGCAGTAGTGAAAATGATATTCATTATGTAGTTTTGTGTTATTAGTTTTGTTTTGTTGAAAATTTAATATTGTTTTAAGAGGCAAGTTAAATATTAATTTAAACAAATCTGGATGCCTTGTGAACTTGCATTATCTTTTTTCCTTAATTCACACACAAATTGAGAAAATCTATTCCGAAAATTCCCAGAAGGTCCGCTTCGCCGCATCAAGAAGTCAATCTGACCTCAACATGATGTTTTATTGCATATGTCTCATAATGACTTCAACTTGATGTCAATCTAAACTCAAAATGATGTTTATTTTGCATGGCACAATAACTTCAACATGATGTCAAAAACAGTCACATTACTGTCATTTTGGGGGACCATTTTGAAATCACCGTGACATTTCTGTCATGACCTTATCCTGAAGTCACTTTGCCATCCTCATGACTTTGATTCCTACTTGGGGTACCTCCTATCATCTAAGCACCTAAAATTGGATAGCATGACAACAAAAAGGCTTGACCAAATGGAACTAGCAAGGCATCTTGGATTGCAGATCAAAGATCTGCCAATGTTTGCATCTTTGATGGGCAATGATGTTATATCCGTACTCGACCTTCGTGTATGTATAATTCATGTTCTTATCCTTATCCTTCTTGCCTTGGATATTTTGAAAAGAAAGAAATATAATTTTTTATCACGGGTTAACAGGATTTCCACAACAAATTAACTGGCGGGTATTATGGTATATCAGTTCTTGCAAAAAAAGTTGCTGAGTATGTGGGAAGACATGCCAGAGAGGACTATTCTATACCATACCTAAGGGCACAATCAGTTGAAATTTTTGGAGGAGATCATAGAGCAGAGGACTTGAATAGAAGTATTTTGAGTTATTCAACAATTTTTGATGAAAATGTTGGTAAGTATGAGAAAGCCTATAAATACGTATTACAGTTTGATTAGCGAATAAAAATGTCTATGACACTTTCTCTTTTATAGGGCCTGCTATCTCAACATCTAGGAATTGGAACGAAATAATGTCAATTGCTCATAAAGACTTTGTGGATGCGACAACAATACCATTTTTATACAATATTCTAAGTAAATTTACATTTTCAATCGGTGCAGCTCTAGAAAATTGCAGGAATTTTCTACCATCAGCTGCTGCCCTGCGACGAATGCGGCAACGTATGTATGGTGTTGCTCTGCAAGATTGCCCAACCCAAGATTTCTGTGTACGTGAATGGTGTGTGTGGGGGAAATATAGTTTAGTTGATGGTCTAAAAGTGCCTATCATCATTCCTCCTGGTGAGTTGTTATATACTGCAAGTCAAATAGGTATTGAGTATACAGTTTTAACAATCTGATTTCAATGCTTTCAGAAAATAGTCCCAAACTCTTAAAGCTGTGGTTAGATCCCAGCTCAGAAATGAAAAGGGAAAAATTTAAACTTCTAAGCTGGATCTGCTCAGAAAAACATTTACATGCATTAGATACTGATTTAAGTACATTCCCACACCAACTCGTTGCTGCTATTTGTATTTTATCATACCTTCACCATGTAAGTTGACCTGTATGTTTTGTTGAGGTTTTTTTTTTTTTTTTTTTTTTTTTTTTTGCATTCCTGCATTTTCTTTCTGAAATTTAATTTTTTCAAAATATTTGTCTATGTCATCTAGTCTAAATCTTTCTTTTTGCAGGATGTTTGCATACTCTCTGAATTGGAAGTGAGAATCTTTGCATCTGTTGTAGTGGATGTGCAAGCTATGAATTCAAATGATCTCTCAAGGATATTTGTTCAAAAAGTTGATGTCCAAGGTGTTCAACTTGCTACATTGTTCACAAGAGCAATTACTCATGTAATACTGGCTAATTCTATTTGCGGGCTACCAATATCATCTGAGTGGGTATGTTCCCTTTGCAGTTTTCAAATTATCTATCTCTGCTGAATTTGACTACCTCGAAATCTTTTTTTTTTTCTTTTCTTGGAAGACGAGACACTATCAGCTCTTTGATGGAAAATTGTTTCAAAAATCCTATATGGAGGGAAAAGTTGGAAAAGTTGCACCTCAGGTGAGTGCTTGTTTCATAAAACAAGTTTGCAAACTTATTGCCATCCATTGCTTACTATTAATTTTTTTGAATGAAAATGTGCTTTGTTTGTACTTCAACTTTGACAGAAAGGCAACTACTGTCATTTTCAACAAATATGCCAGGCAGTTTTGAATAATGAAGCTAGCCAATAAACGATGTTAAAGTGAAAGCTTGTTGCTTGGTGCTAATTACAGTACTGCAGTCCCATAAGAGATGCGAGCTTTCATGGTGACTTGTCAGAAAGTTTCTTTTAATGAAGGGAGTGGCTAACATTATGAAAGCTTACCTGTGAGGGAAGGGCAGATAAATACCCTGGCAGGATCGTCACAATACAGTAGTCCACTGCACAATAAGAAAATGTTAATTTCAGCAGTCTTAGATTCTTTCAGAGAGAGTGTATTGCATTTCTCTGCTGTATAAATATCTAAAATGTAAAATAAGAAGAAAAAATTAAGAATACATCCTAGCACCCAAGGTCACAAAGTCCCACTCACCTCAAAATTTTAACTTTGTAAATTACCTTATTGTAGCCCTTGAAAAAAATACAGTAGTTGTAAGTAACCTTATTGTAACCCTTGAAAAAAATACAGTAGTTTACTTAACTAGAGAGTTACCCATTGATCGAAGTCCCAATTCAATTTCTCCAAAGCACACAATGGAATACTGCATTAGAAGACAACACATAGGCAAATGACAAACTTTTGTAGAAATACAAGAATTTTTTTATTCAACCAACGCATGTCCCTCATGCACAATATATACACAAAATCTTGGTAATGTAATGAAATAATACTAAAGCACAGATCAAGAAGACACAATGCTATTCTTGAACCAATTTAGACCTACATGTACTTCTCTCAAAATGTCAAGTGCAAAACTTCCAAGGAAACGTCTGAATTTGCAGAAATAAAAATGAAGAAAGTTTTTCTTACAACGGGACAGCATTTTTGTAATTTTAGTATTAAAAATATTTGTAGTAGTAGATTTTTAAATGGAGTTCAACATTAAATAACAAAGTATGCACATGTCATGAAATCACACACAACAAAGAAAAAAATTGTCAACTTGGATGAAGTTAGACCATTCAGACTTATCAAAATGTAAAACAAAAAAAATGACATAACAATGAATTACAAGAAAAAAAATACTTAGTGATGCAATGAACTGTACATTCAATGAGCTGTGAACACAGCTTAAACAATCTCTATCCTGAGAACACTGGAAGTAACAACTAACAGAGTGTTGTTACCAAGAACCAAAGCATATCAAAATGTAAGAAATTCTTGTGGTTTTCGTTTTGTTTTTTTTTTTACATATGTTATTTCGTAACAGTTGTCAGCAAGGTACATTTTGCAATTATCAAGGCATGGAATTTAAGTATCACTACATCTTTCACTCATGATCTAGGAATAATACAATATTGTGAAAAATAAATTACAATTTCACACAAAAATATATAAAATAAAAACATGAAATAAAATCACTATGAACTTAGGGATGATAGTTCTCACTTGGGACAAGGTGCAGCAGATTAAAAACAACCAGCTTGGTTGCTTCTCCATCAGCTGCTCTTTGGCAGTGCTGATCCAGAGTCATCTATGGATCCCATTAACAATGGCATTTTGAAAGAAAAAGATTAACATACATACTGCATTAACTTATTCTAACTTAGTGGAATATGATACAGTTGGAATTGTATACATTTTACATACAAACAATCCAAAATACACCCAGCATTTGGTTGGTATGCTGTACTAAAATTAATATAACACATACCAAGCTTGAACTTGTAAGTGCTATGGTAAACATCTGACTACATTACAGAAAACACACATACAAGTACAATTCGCAACCTTACTAGGTTTGCTGGGTCAACAGAACAAATAAGTTAAAGTTCAAGAAATTAACAATCCTTAAGTGGAATATGACAGTTTGAACTAACTAAAACTGGTTCAACACTTTCAACAAACACTATACACTTAAACAACATGCCGCGGCACACGCCGGACTTGGTTCCCAGAGCAGTCATAGATGAGGAAATTAAGGGCCTGAATGAAGTTTCAGGCTTTCAACATGAAATGGTATACAATGCATTGCCATCTTCTGAGACAAAGTGTAAGTTCTACAGACGGACAATATCTGTGGCAAGGCAGTTACAACCGCCCCATCAGGTGGTCAGGCAAATGGTCGCCCTGTTGTCTAGAATCTTGAGGATGGGGATGTTGAGTGTGCTGAGGCTCATTCTCATATTGATCTTCATCTGAAGAATGAATGTCCTGGTCATCTTCACTCCCACCCATGTTTAATCCTTGGTCATTGTCCCGTTCCTGGTCATTGTCATGGTCCTGGTCCACATCCTGGTCGTCGTCATGGTCATTATCTTGTTCAATGTCGTGGTGATCTCGTAACTGATGCTGGTTCCGGTCAATATCCTGGCCGCGGTCTACCTCCCGATCATCTTCGTCATCCATGTGCCTGTCGTCATCATGTTCATTGTCTGAATGATCTCGATTTCGGTCGGATTGTAGGCCATTGTTTATACTGAAGCGTCCTGCTCAAAAAAATAAATAGCATTGCAATGACAGAAAAGGTACTTTTCACATCCTTCAATAAGACGCATGAGCACAACAAGATAGAGAGTCTTTCAAGTGAACCTACCTTGGCTAAGGTCCACAAGTGCATCACCATGATTACTGCCATCGCCACTGCCTCCAGAATCAGCTCCATCATATCGTCCCGAATCACCGCCATCATATCGAATCTTGTCCACAGAGTCATTGCTTAGGTCAGTTTCCAAGGGTTCACATTTCACCTTAAGAAAGAAACGCAATTTGATCGGTTTCCATCATAATTTGTTAAATCCACAGGACTACGTAATAACTCAAAAATAACTTACAGCTGGGCTAGCTGGGGGAGAAATTTTCATCCTCTGTGCTGGAGGCCCATCATCCAGCTGAATTGGCCGCTGCAAGTGCTGCTCTGATCTCACCTGTATGCGAGGTGGCATACCAGGCTGTGCTACAGGGGCAGGTGGTGGACGTTGTTGAACTTTTGGATGAATTCTAGGGCGCCCAACAGGATTACGAGGAAGAAGTTCAGCAGGCTGTATAAAAAAGATTAATGTTAGAACCAACAAGAAAAAACTGAACCACTCTCACTTAAAAGGTGGTGAAATAAAATCTTACATCTGGTATTGGCCTTTGTCGTTTCCTTCGTGTAGCAGCATTGTTTCTTACAGTATCATCATAATTAGACCCCCCATCGTTTGAATTTGATGCAGGACCAGCCAAACCTAAAAGTAGATTAAAATTGTAGCTTTTTTCAACTTAAAAATATGTAAATCTAGTAAGCAATATTGAAACACTAAAATAAAATTACCTTTAATTTGGAGAGCTTCTGCAGCAGCTAAGAGGGAGGGCAGTTTGTCTTGGGTGACATTGACCTCACCTCTGTACATGAAGTCAACAAGTGCCTGTACTTCCCAGAAGCGTAGATCTTTCATTAAAACAATAGGGTGCTGACAGGGGTTCTGACTTAACAGCTCTTCGAAATATGAACTGCATGCGGACAGCATGACCTGCAGAACAGAAGCGCATGACAAACACATGAGAAAAATTTCACCCAGAATAAGTCCATGCTATCAATATAGCATTCCGGTCCAGCTAAAAGACGAAGAACCCCCAGACTCTTCTATTTTAAGCTTTACCACAACGCATCTTTGACAACGGCTGCTAATAACACACTCGACAGTTGAGCAGGTGGAATGAAACATCTGACAGCGTGATGCCAAGCTGGTTACCAGAAAGATGTTTACACCAGCCCTGTCTAGTCCGACTTGGCTCACCTTGTGGCACTTGATGCTGTGGCCCTCGCAGGCGAGAGTGACGTCCACAAACTGCTCGTTGTTGAGGAGCGAGGGGAAGGTGGCCTGCATGTTGGAGTGATAGCTGTTCCAGCGGAGGCACACCTCAGGGGGCGGCGCCGCCGTCTGGGGCGGCAGGCTGGGCGACGGCGGCCGCATCTGCGCGGGGGCGGAGCGGCGCGGGGGCGGCGGCAGCGCCTGGCCCGGGTGCGCGGCCGGGTGTCCCGCGGGCAGGGCCGCCGGGTGTCCCGGGTGTCCCGGGGGCGTCGACATGGACGCGGGGTGGCTCGCGGGCGAGGGCATGGCGGGCTGCGGGTGGCTGCTGGGCGACGGCCGCTCCCGGGGCGACGCCAGCGACAGGGGTTCCCGCTTCACGTCCATCTGCTGCTTGGGCTGCGCCGGCGGCCGGCCCACCGAGGCCGAGGGCTGCGGCCCCGCGCCCGGCCCCGCGCCCGCCCCCGCGCCGTCCACCGTGTTCGTCCCCGGCTGGGGCGGCACTGGAAATAAGAGAGGCACCAGAGTTAGTCACGGGCCCGGAGATCACTTCGAAAAAATAAACTTTATATACGCCATCCCGCCCTCCCCACCGCCCGACAAAAAGAAATCATTTGAAAAATCAAAAGAAATTTCAGAAAATCAGAATAAAAGCAGGAAGAAGTAACAGAAAATCCGATCATCGAGAATAAATGAACAAAAAATGAACACGAATGAAAAAAGTCAGAAATAATGCAAAAAAAAAATATCCAAATTTATTAAAAAGTGAAAGGTATTTCTATTATTTTCTTGAAAAATCAAATTTAAAATCTAAGCAAAACGTTTTAAACAATCGAAAAACTTCAAGTCAAAAAAGTATTTGTGCACATTTTGTTAGAGTGCTCCGCCCCTCGGGCCCAGGCAGTCACCGAGGGAGGGGGACTCTTGCCGTACACCTCAAAATTCAGAAAGTTTCAAAATACTCAAAAAAAATGTTCAAAAGCTTGAAATAAAGTTTTATTTTTAATGGTCAAGACAAATTTTACACTAAAATTCAGAGTTGTTTCGCCCTGTCAGTCACACATTCACTCTCTAGACATTCACACATTTAGAGTCATCTGCACTTTAAGGTGCCAGCAACAGTGCGCGTGCGGGGAGGCCTTTAATGTGACCATATGTTTCCCTTCCGATACAGCACCATACCAAGGGCACTATTCACGTTTGAAGTGACATTTCAAGGTGAACCTTCGGAGGGTCATACGAGAGCACCCTTGTGTTGGGCTATTTCCCGCCCGGCCGACTCTCGACTGTTTGAGCTGGAGATCAATAGGAGCTGTATCAGTCGAGAATCGACCATGAAGAAGCCAGACTCGGGACTCGGGGAGCTCACCGATGGCACTCCAGGTAGATTACATGCTGCCATACCTTTCGTGGACAAATCGAACCCCCGAACGTTAGGTGCGATGCCCTTCACGGACAACCCTTCGACTTTCCGCCTGAGAGTGGCACGAGGGATGTTGAACCACTTGGCCGCTTCGTTCAGTCCCATAAGACCACATTGGTACGCCTGAATAGCGGACAACATCTGCTCCTTAGAGTACTGCCCGTAGCAGCCACGTTTGAACCTGATCGATACACAACACCTATTTTAGAAACTTGATGACCTGCATATGTATTGGCAAAATACCTTTGAAGCAGGTCAAGGAAGGAACCAACAAGTATGAATGGGATGGGGGAAAGGGGTGAGATAAAAGAGGGGGGGGGGTACGAATCAACACAAACACGGCGAAAGGACACGCCTACCGCTCGCAATGAGACTCTGTTGCAAATGAGAAAATGCCAACACGTCAAGTCCATCTTCTAGAAGGTAAGCGGCCCCAGCTCCGCGAATGCTGTGCATACTGCAGCAGACTGATTCAGGGGAGCGGCTCTCCTCGCCCCGTCTCTCTCTTACTCATGAGGTCTGCCGTCCAGGTGCAAGAGAGACAGAGCTAGGAGAGCGCTCATCTGAATCAGTCAGCAGAGAGCCGTGTGGGAAGGCAGACACGACGAGAAAGGACCAAACGCCTGGGAGAAGACACCTACCTAGGACTCGGGGTGTGGCTGGGGGGGACAGGGGTACCGGTACCGGTACCGACAGGCACCCAGTCGCCGCGACCCACCGCGTCCATCATCGAGCAGAAACAACTAGAAACTCGGACGGGACGGGCGTTCGCACTGAGGGCGGAAAACCAAAGCGGCGGAGCAGGTCTGCTTCACACGACTCGACCCGACCCGGCAGATGTCGACTAGTCCAAAACGCTCCGCACGGCCGTCTGCCTGTGCCTGCCTCCTGCCTGCCGGCCCGGCGCTCGCTACACGCGCCCAGGAACCCGCCTCCGTGCGGAACCTTCTTCGCCGGAAAAGGGAGGCGTAGGTAAAGTTTGGCATGCAGGCAGGCAGGCAGGCAGGCGGGCACGCTGCGCCGGCGGCGGCCGGCCAGACCGGGCTGGCAGGCAGGTATATGAAGGCCACCAACGTGCCCGGCCCGCCCTGTCGCCAGCTCCGTCTGGCCGCCCGCCGGGCGGGGCCGGGCGGCCGGGCCGTGCGGTGCGCTTCGGGCCAAAAAATTGAACCATCCGCAGCACACAGATCCTTTTCGGCCTGCGCTGCCGAGAGCCCTCCTCCCTCCCCTGGGCCGCCAGAGGGGAGGGGAGTGCGGGGCGGGGCGGGGCGGGAGGGGCGAGACGAGGAGTTCGCACGGTCGCTCCGTCAAAAAAGGGGATGAAGGTTGGGTGGTTGGCTCGGCTTGGCTCGGCTTGGCTCGGCTCGGCAGCGCGCAGTGCAGTGCAGTGCACCGCCAGGGTCGACCGCCTCGCCTTGCCTCGCCATGCTCAATGCAACCCGCTACAAGATCTGTACCACCAACCCCCTCCCCTCCTACCCCCTCACCTACCATGCCTGCTTTCTTTTCTTTCTTTCTTTCCCACTGTCTTCCCTACTCCATTTTGCCCTCCCCTACTTCACTTATACTTCCCCTACCCACATACCCCTCCCAACTCGGGGCGCGCTGCCGCGTCGCTCGTCCGAGGTTTTTCCTCTCAGTTCCTCTGCCGACTGATTCGAAACATCGCTCTCGCATCCGTCCTAGTCGCACCTATGACGGTGCCCCATGTTGGGGGTGGCAGGGCGCCATTAGTGCGACAAGGACGGAGGCACGAGAGTATTGTTCGGAATGAGACGGCTGCGCAGCGCCCAGCCGCGCCCCTACACGTCGTGCTCTTGCACCACCGACTCGCCCGGCCACCAGACTCATGTCAGAGGATCGCTCTCTCTCTCTCTCCTTGTCACACTCATGCCCGCGGCATGCGACACCGCCATGGGTGCGACAAGGACGACCGAGCCGACAATTTCGGCGCGAGTTGAATATCACGACGGAGGTGGGTACTGTACCACTACCCCCGGAGGAGCAGGAGCGAGCAGGAGCAGGAGCAGGACAAAGCGAGAGGGGAGGGGAACGGTTCGAGTGGGGTGCGCCGGGCCGGGCCGGGCAGCAGGGTGGGGCGACTCGAGGACTGACTACCCTGGACGTCCACAATGCATCGCGCCCAACAAACACGTTACAGTGCAGCGGGTCTGCATACCGCGGGACTTCTCTGTGACACCCAAAACACGTGACAGTACTGCGGATCTGTAGACATATTCCGCATGGGACTTTCATGCCTCCGCCCTCGTCGCCCTCATGAGGCACTGCGATTGGGTGGGAGGGAGAGGACCGCGTCTACCTCCCATCACTGTGAAAAATTGTCGTATGTTTACGGGAAAATTTTCCACGAAGTGGAGTTGTAAAATAACGATCACTTATCGTAAAATTACAAGCAGTACATATCGACTTAAAATTCAATTACAAGCAAGAATGGGCTGTCGTAAATTTACAAAATTTTTCGTAAGTCGTAATTTACAAAATAAATCGTAAATCTACGAACTTATTTTTCACAGTGATTGACCGATGTGTGAATCAGCCTACTGCCTACTCGAGGGACCACTACTGCGCCTTGCGGGCGGCAGCAGGAGTGCGTCAAGCAGACCCACAAAATGTCACATCTCTTCTGCTCCACCCGATGAGTGCATCAGCAACTCCTGTGCCTCCGTCCTCGTCGCACCTATGGCGGAGCCCCATGTTGGGGATGGCAGGGCCCCTTGAGTGCGACAAGAACGGAACCAGACGACGGCTGCCACGGCCGCGCAGCTACCCTCCCCGCGTGGCCGGGTCGCACGGTCCCGCGGCGGCCGGGGTGAGTCTCTGTGATGTGTCTCACCCTGGACATCCACCCCGAAGGGGACGACAATCTTTGGAGGGCAAGGCTCGGCCCAAGCACGAACAAAACAGTAGCACCGCAAACCGTCAAGAAAGCCAGTCCAACCCTCAGAGGGTGTCACGGTAGCCGGGTGAGGCCCAAGTCTGCAGGAAGAGGGGGATGACCACCTCCCCGCACTAGACAATGACACCGCTCAAGACAAGGGGGGTAAAAACACTAGAACAGCACTGGTAGTATCCTCAGCGCCGACGGCTGTGTTACGTCACACACCACAGAGCGCCTAGATAAGCTCGGCAAAGCAGACGACACAGATGACCAAACACTTCCGGTGTCGAGGTTTAAAAGGCGGAGCGCGCGGGGGCGGCGGGGCGAGGAGGGGGGGAGAGGCGCTATCATAGGAATAGAACCATCATCATTGGCCCCCCCACACACACACTGACACAGCACTAGATCCACACGCACAACAACACCCTTGCGCTCTTGATCACACACACACTGAATCACAACACTGTCGGGCACATACGTGATATTTTCCGTATGAACCCGCCCGTCTGAAAGTTTCTCATGGGCTTCATGCCGAAGTGGCGGCCGACGTGGACGCGGAGGTTGGTGGTGCCGTGGTACGTCATGACGCGCCCGCAGTAGTTGCAGCGGACGAGGTTGTCGGCGAGGCGCGAGCAGAAGCGCCACACGTCAGACACCATGCTGCCGGCGTTGACGGACCGCGCGGCGCGGCGCGGTCCCGGGGCGCTAGTCCTGGTCGCGGTCGCTGTCGTCGGCGTCCTGGCCGGTCCTGGACGAGACGGTCCGGCGCGGACGGGCGCGGGCGCGGGCTCGGGCGCGGGCGGTCACTCGGCGTGGTGCGGCGCGGTCCGCAGTCCGGTTCCTACTCCGCGCATCGCATCGGCAAGACGAGCGGAGCCGAGAGAAGAGGGCCGGGCCGGGAGTGGCCGGGAGGCGACACGACACGAGTCGGAGCGGTGGTGGTGCGGAGGCGAGGCGGCGGGGCGGGGCGGGGCGGGTGCTCTCGAGCTCTCTCTCGCTCCGTACCGCTGCTGCTCCTTGGCCCGTCCTGACTCTCGTGCTGCGCTCTGCACGTCCGCCCTGCTCGGCCTGCACTGATGTACTACCGCTACTACCGCTGCTGCACACGAGGGCCGCGCCGGGCCGGGCCGGCGCGCAGCACGCTGCCGCCGCCGCTGCAGCAGCAGCAGCAGCAGCAGCAAACACGCGGGGGAGCGCGCGCGCGCGGGGCTGATCGCCGAGCACGTCAACACCGTCGTCGTCGCCTCCTGGTCTCGCGAGCCGTCTCTCTCTCTCTCAGTGCTCCAGGACGGCAACGAGCGCGCGCGCGCGAGGGGGCGCGCACGACGACGGGTATAGCGAGCAGGGGGTCGCGCCGGCGCTGCTGGCGCGCTCTGGCTCTGCTCGTTCGGGTGCCGACGTCGTGTGGTACTGCCGCTCCGAACCGATCCGCTCCCCGGCCCTGCGCGAGTGCCTGCCTAGCCAGCCTGCCGACACCGACACGGACACGCGGCGCGGAGCAGAGCGGAGCGCGCGGCGGAAGCCTGCCGCCGGCAGGGGCAGGAGGGCCGGGCCGGGGCCGGGAGGCCCCTGGGGGTGGCGGGCGGCGCGCGGTGGAGGGGAGCACCACGAGGAGGGTGGTGGTGGTGGTGGTGGTGGTGGTGGTGGTGGTGGTCTCGGGGGCCGGGCAGGGGCGGGACACGGGCCTAGAGGGCCGCGCCTGCCGCGCTGCGCAGAGGTACTTGGGGGTACCACGGCCTCTGTCCCGGCCACCCGATCAATACCCGTCCCTGGGCCCAGGCCGGGCCGGGGCGGGCCGCGCCTCCTCCTCGGCCTGCCTGGGCCGCCCGTGCACAGCCCGACCCGTCCGGGAGGGGAAAACGGAACGCCGACAAGCCGTACACAAAAACTGGGTCTAAATTGGGTCTGGCTGCGCGGCGCGGGGAGGGGAGGCCGCCGGCCTCAGCGAGGGGAGTAGGCTCGGCAAGCTAGCAGCAGCGGGGACGACGAGCACTCTCCGCCGTTCGGAGGGGGAGCACGAGAGAGAAAGAGAGAGAAATTGAAATTGAAAATTGAAATTGAAATTGAAATTGAAATTATTTAGAGAGAGAGAGAGAGAGAGAGAGAGAGAGAGAGAGAGAGAAAGAGGGGAGGTACCAGGGGCGGCACCAGGCCCAGGACGCGGGGGGTAGAGGTAGCGGCTTGGCGGGGCAGCCTCATGCGGGCCGGTATCTCGGCCCAGCATCTCCGCCGCTGGACCAGAGCGGTGCGGCAGAGAGCTGGGCGGGGCGGGGCGGGGCGGGGCGGGGCGGGGCGGGGCGGGGCGGAGATGACAACACGCGACCGCGCCCCCGCGCCGCGCGGCCGTCCTGCTGGCCCCGACCGTGTTGATGGCGCAAAGAAGGTGCGGGTTCCGCACGACGGGGGTGGGAGAGGGACCGACCGGGGGGAGGGGGGCTGAAGGGGGGGGTAGGGGGTGGAAGGGCCAGGGCCGTCCAGGGTTGGACCGGCGCGCGGAGAGAGCGCGAGAGGGGGAGGGCGCGGCCGGCCCACCGAAAGCGAAAGCAAGGGCAGGCGAAAGCGAACGAGGAAACGACAGAGAAGATCAGCTCGGCAGACGGGCGGACCCGGCACAGCCCTTGGCGGCGGGCAAAGGGGGCTCGCGGGCGGGAGGGCGAGGGCGGCCCCGGAGCGGGAGCGCGGGTGCGCGGGTGGGGGGGCGCCGAGCATCAATGGGACACGCGCCTCCCCGGCCCCGCGCCCCGCCCCGCGCCCCGCCCCGCGCCGCTCCCCACGCCGCGCCGCGCATGCGCACCGACCCGCACGCGCCCGCCGTACAGCCAGCGTACGTCGCAGAGAGCGTGCCGGGCCGGGGCGGGCCGGGGCGCGAGCCGGGCGGAGCACCGCGCCTGCCTAGCCTAGCCGCGCTGTATGCCGGCCCGGTCCGGCAAGGCAGCCCCGGCAGCCTCCTGATTCCGAAGATCGCTCTCGTGCCTCCGTCTTCGTCGCACCCACGGGACCGTGCCACCCCCAGCATGGAGCTCCCCCGAAGATGCGACAGGGACGGAGAAACGAGAGCGATCTTCGGCATCAGGGAGCCGGCCACCGCACGGGCCGCGGCTCGGCTCGGCGCGGCTCGGCGCAACGTGCGCGGGCCTCCCTCTATTTACACTGGGGGCCCCCCGCGGCCCCCCGCGGCCCCCTCATGGACCCCCGCGCGCCCCACGCGGCCCCACGGCATGGCGCCACGCCGACGGGCGCGGAGCGGAGCCCCGAACAAAACACTACCCTCAAAAGTCAATGACCATATTGTTTCGCGTTTCCGGAACCGGCCCCGCGGGTGGCACACAGCCACAGCACAGCCTTCGCGCGGTCCAGATGGGGGGCTTTGGGGATCCGGGAGGGGGGGGGGGGGGGGGGGGAAAGAGGCGGTCGTCGCGAGCGGCAACCGCGCGGGCGACAAGAGGTGTTCGTCGAACATCTTGAAACCACCCCTCCTCACCTCCACGTGCCCCGTCATCGTCACACACCCCGCCCCGCCCGGCTCGATCGCCATTCGCTCGCTCGCGACTCATTTCTGGGATGAATTTCTTCTTCTTCGGGTCGACAGATCAATACGCAGCGAGCGCGAGGCCGGGGCGGGGCGGGGCGGGGCGGGCCCAGAGGGAAGGGGCGTTACATAACTCGGATAGCTTCACTCTGCCTGGCGGCGGCCTGGGCCCTGCCTGGTGGGCCCTCCTGCCTGCCTCAGCCTACCGCCAGCCCTCTGCGAGGCGGACCCGCCCCGCCCCGCTCGGCCCCCACGACAGAAAGAGAACGAGAAGGGCCTCCCCGCCCCGCCTCGCCCCGCCCCGCCTCTCAAGGGCCCGCTGCCTGCTGCCAGAGGCCCAGCCCGTACTCGCTGCCTTGCTCCGTACCGACCAAAACCCGGGCCTGCGCCCTGGCGCCGCCACCGCCCGCCGCGCCCTACCCACCCCGCCGGGCCGGGGCGGGCCGGGCCGTAGGCCTACTGCTACTGGCGCTAGCTCGCTCTCTACCCCTACCACTACCGCTGCCTCGCGCCCAACCCCACCCCGCCCCGCCACGCCACGCTTCCGATATTTGGGGACGCCAAACTGCTCTTCTCCGCTCGTACGTAGCCGGGGCCGCCGAGCCACGGGCCACGGGACTGACATCTCTGTCTCCCCCATCTCTACTGTCCGCCCCGCCCCGCCCCGCCCCACCCCGCCCCGCCCCGCCCCGCGGCCCAACCCCGTCATACACTCTGATCCTCCCCTCGGGCAGGTGGGCTCCAGATGGCTAAAATCATGTGCGTTATGCTGGCGCCCGATTGTGCTGGCATTAGGGGTGGGGGTGGGGTCAAAGGTGGGGAAGCGGTGGGAAATTCAAACACGGAGGGAGAAAAAAGGTCTAATTTCTTCTCATTTCTTTAAAAGTTTTAAGCTTTTAGTTTTGCGAATTTTTCTGTGTTTCGTTACTTTTCCCCTACTTTTGTCATTTTTTTTTGTGTGTTCCTTTGCTTAACGAAATGAACACATATTTAAAAGTTGTTCCCCTCCGTTCTTGTCGCAGCAAATCTCGTGCCTCAACCTGTACATTTCTGATTTGCTAAAAAAGAAAGAATTTTGATGTCAGCAACCGCTTTGCTTGCTCAGCAAAGCGGTTTGCAGTAATTACCTTTCGCTGTTTGCAGAATCAGTTCTTTAATTAGCTATCGCTTGGCTATCACAGATATTTTTTTAAAATATTTTTTTTTCTGCTTATGTAGGAAAAAATAAGTTGTGGCAAGGTAGCTGCGCCAGCAAATCTTACCCCTTAGCGTTCCCTCCCCTCCTCCCACCCCTTCAACCTCCTCACTCATTATTCCAGCCCGCGGTCACGTGGCCCGCGTCCCGCCTCTCACTCTCACACACAACCCTCCCCTCCCACTCTCTCCCTCTTCCACCTGTCTCTCTCTCTCTCTCTCTCTAGCAGATGCGAATAAATTACGAGGAATTAGCAGAACGTGCTTAGCACGCGCGTGGCGTGGCGTGGCGGGGGTGTGACGTCGGCAAGCGACGCCCGGGCGACGTGGTGGCTTTCGCGCTTTCGCACCTTGCGTGGGGCGTCGGCGGGGGTCGGGGCTGGGGGTAGGGGGTAGGAGGTGAGGGTCGGGCACATCGTCACCGTGACCAGCCATCCGAGAGAGAGAGAGTGAGCAGCGGAGAGAGAGAGAGAGAGAGAGAGAGAGAGAGAGAGAGAGAGAGAGAGGGGGCAAGGGAGCGAGACAGAGTCAGAGTGTAAGTGGAGAGCGAGAGAGACCGCTCAATTTGATACTGATATTTTAGCGAGCGAGAAAGAGTGAGACATCAAGAGAGCGAGTGAGAGATAGAGCAAGAGAGCGACTAATGATAAAGTAAAGGGAGGACACTAAGGAAAGTTAACCGTTTTTACACTGCAAATTCAATAAAGAAGTGAAGCAAGTGGCAATGACCAAAAAAAGGTAAGGTCACTGAAGCCGATAGAGAAATTCAGCGCAATTTTTTTCTTCAATTCCCTACAGTGGAGAGAAGGTGGAAGAGAGTGAGATATTCGCCAGGAATCGCGCGCGAGGCAGAAAGAATTTTGCGGCGTAGCGGAGAAGCGTCGGGCGCCCCTGCCGCCCCGCAGGACCCCGCAGGCCGCAGGATTCCAGACGAAAACGAAACGAAAATCGAAAGAAAGGAGCAGAGGGGGGAAAGAGAGGGAGAGAGAGAGAGAGAGTGGCAAGCAGCAGCTGCGGGGGAGAGGGGGAGGAGAAGGGATAATTCGGGGATGAAGAATTTCGTCCGGCACCTAAAAGGCACGTGGCTGTCACGTGAGGGACGACGGACTTGGAGGCGGCGGGGGCGGCGGGTCACAGAGCCGCCCGCACCAACAGCACCAGGGGGGTTGCGATTGACAAGATATGAATTAACTGGAATCGCAAAACAACCGCGATGCGAGCGCCGGCGGCGACGACGGTCGAGGGAGGAGGAGGAGGAGGGGGGGTGGGGAGGAGGAGGAGGGGGAGGAGGAAGAGGAGGAGGAAGAGGAGGAGGAAGAGGAGGAGGAAGAGGAGGAGGAGGAGGAAGAGGAAGAGGAAGAGGAGGAAGAGGAAGAGGAAGAGGAGGAAGAGGAAGAGGAAGAGGAGGAAGAGGAAGAGGAGGAGGAGGAGGAGGAGGAGGAGGAAGAGGAGGAGGAGGAGGAGGTAGCGACGGTGGAGGAGGACGGGTGGGGCGCGGGGTAGGGCGGGTGCCGCCGCCATGGAATGGCTCTCTTTTGGTTCCGATCGATAACGTACTGTACTGCCGAACCCGGTAGTGGGCGGAGGAGACCGCTACCCCCATAGGCCGTAGGCACAGCAGCAGCGGGCAGAGCCGGCAGAGCGACCCGGGCTGGGCCGGAGACGCGGAGACGACGCTCTCTCGCTCGCTCGCTCTCTCTCTCTCGCTCTCTCTCTCTCTCTCTCTCTCTCTCTCTCTCTCTCTCTCTCTCTCCCTCTCTCTCTCCCTCTCTCACCCTTTCCTTTCGGCCCCTGTTTCGCCCTTACCACTGCTGCTGCGTTCCTCGCTCTTTTTCTTTCTTTCTTTCTTTCTTTCTTTCTTTCTTTCTTTCTTTCTTTCTTTCTTTCTTTCTTTCTTACTTACTTTCACCCCTGCCCTGTCCTGTTCGGGCGAAGCGTCATCCCCCGTGGGCAGCCACCCCAAGTCCAACAGCACCCGTCCGCCCCGCCCGGCTGGACCCGAGGAGACCAGCAGGGTGATTCCGAACAGAAGTTCCGTCTCTCTGTCCTTGTCGCTCTCATGCGGCATGACCATATGGAGCAAGAGAGAGGGCACTACGAAACACTCTTCGGAATTCTGCTCTGCTCACTCTCACCGAGACGGTCGCGGGGGTCCAGCCGATCTCTGAGGGGGCGAGGCGGGGCAGGTCGCAAGTGCGTTTGTACACTGGAAACCCAGGTGTGTGAATGTCGCACACTTGTAGGTGTGCGAGGATTCATTCGTACACTTGGCCGCTTAAACGTGTGAACGACTGGCTTGCCTACCCGCCAGGTGGTTTGTTGAGGGCACGAGGACCTCGCAGCGAGTGTACAAGCACCATCTGACCAAATTTGTTTTTCAAAGATGAAAAATAAATAATCGACTAACGGCAACAAGGACTGGCGCCTTTGTCATTTACCGCGATTTTTCATCAAGGCACGCAAATCCGATGAGCGGCGCGCCAGAAAAAGGGGGTCTTGTGACATCCTCCATAACGACAAGGGATTAAAAGTTAACTGAAGTATACGTACTCTACGCGATCACAGAAAAAACGCAGAAAAAAATTGAAGGGCGCATCGAGAGAAATATTCAAGAGGTCCAAGAAAACTTGCGCGGAAATAAATTGAAGAATGCGAAAACAAACTTAGGGAGGGAACAACACAAAGAAAAATATTCGCGTCGTTTAATTGTATACGCAAAACGTGAGCGGTGTGACCCCCGCGCGCCTGCCACCGGGAGCCCCAAACACAACGCTGAGGAGGGGGGGGGAGAAGGAAGGAGGAAGCGAAGGAGGGTGGCAAAAACCATCCGCGCCAGAACAGAGCAGGCCCCGCGCGCCCCGCGCCCGCAGTTAGCGTCGTTTCGGATTCGGCATCACGCTTTATACTCTGCTGCTGTGTTCCACCCTACCCTCCGGCTCCTCCGGGCCGAGCTGCTCCGGGCCGAGCTGCTCCGGGCCCCGCCCGGATCCGAGCCCGAGCCGCGCGCGCCTCCCCTTCTTGCCAACTCAACCCGGTACGCGCGGGGAGGGGCGGGGCGGGGCGGGGCGGGGCGGGGTGGCAGCGCGCCGCGCACACCAGCGCGCGAGGGGTACATTTTGGCTGACGTTTCTTCTTCTCCTACTTTTCCTCGGCCTACGCGGCGCCGCGCAGCCCGCGCGCTCCGCTGCCTCCAGCCTGGCGGGGCGGGGTGGGGTGGGGCGGGGCGGGGTGGGGCGGGGCATCAAACATTCAGCGCCGTGCCACCACCGCCCGCGCCCCCGCCCGGGGCACACGCGCTCTGTACCACACACATCGTGCGCGAGTTCTGACGGGTGAGAAAAAAACACACGTGATTCCGTTTCCTATTCGGTTGAGGCTGAAAGATTCTCATGCGGCGATTTGAACATCTATAATGAGGTCAAAAGCGAGACGGGCTTCTCATTCCAGGCAGGGCGATCGCCTATTCACCTCAGGCCTCGATCCTATTCAGTTTAGGCAAAAACATGCAATGCAAATCAGCTAGAGGTCCGTGCCCAGCTCACTCACCCCTAATAATGGCCGCGACAATTTTTCATGCTACCGGAATCGCAGAGTACGCGCAGTATCCGGTTACGAAAACTAGTTTTCTATTCTCACATCCGGTTGGGCGCTCCCCCCGAAGCAGGCAGGCGCGGTTCCAGAAGGCGCCGCCGGAGAGCGAACGTCCTCGCGTCGGTCCCGGGCGTCTTGACGCCACGCCGCCCCCGCCCGCCCCGCCCCGCCCCGCCCCGCCCCGCCCCGCCCCGCCCCGCCCCGCCCCGCCCCGCCCCGCCCCGCCCCGCCCCCGTTCCGCCCCGCCCCCGCCGCACCACCAGCACCGTGTTTGAGGGCGGATACAGCGCACAATGGAACACAAGCCTTGTAAACAACAGGGCGCGGCGGGGCGGGGCGGGGCGCGCTGGACGCTATGGCACAGGTCGATGGTGACGACGGAAAGGTCGACACATCACACGCGTGCGCCTGGACTCAACCCGAGGACCAAACTCATTGGACGACCTTCGCCCTCGTGCTACAGCCAATTTTCGACTGCTTTCTTGAGGTGTGGGTGGGGGGTGGGTATTGTGGGAAAAAGGGAATTTTTCCTCATTTTTATTTAAGTAATTGGCATCTCTCAACATCTGAGGATGAATTTTATTTTTGCCTAAAAATTCAGGGAGCTTTTCAAAGTTTCCCCTACAAAAAATCTAATTTTGTTTTTGCACATGCGTGACCTCCTCCAGCTCAGGGAGGGACGTCATATGTCAACAGAAAACCACTTCCATATCCATGAATCCACACGATATGCCGTCACGGTGTCAATCTCTGCCCTTCAACACAGGCGTTTAATGAAACTGGACTGGTTTCCGTGTGGCGTTGAAATGTCTTTCATTTCGGGCAAATCCTGTCCCGGCCGTGTGTACGCGAGGCACCGCCAGGCAGTACGAGGCAGAACGAGGCAGCAAGAGGCACCGCGAGGCACCGCGAGGCACCGGGAGGCACCGGGAGGCAGCAAGGGGAAGCAAGAGGCACCACACCGCAGGGGACCACGAGGCAGCAAGAGGCACCACGAGGTGTTGCGAGATACCGCGTTGTACCGCAAGGCACCGCGAGGAACCGCGAGGCACCGCGAGGCACCGCGAGGCACCGCGAGGCACCGCGAGGCACCACGAGGCGCCACGAGGCGCCACGAGGCGCCACGAGGCACCGCGAGGCGCCACGAGGCGCCACGAGGCGCCACGAGGCACCATGAGGCACCACCAAGCAGCACAAGGCACCCCCAAGAGATCACGATGAAGCATGAGGCGCCATGAGGCACCACGGGGCCGCCACCATGAGGCAGAAACAGCAGCGGGGGCCGCCACCTCGCCTATAGCCGCCCCGCAGCAGCAGCAGCAGCAGCAGCAGCAGCAGCAGCAGCAGCAGCAGCAGCAGCAGCAGCAGCAGAGGCCAGGCCGCGCAGTTGTGGCAAACGACACAAACGCCGTAACGACCCCCCGCTACGGCTCCAACCCCCACCCGCCCCGCCCCGCCCCGCCCCGCCCCGCCCCGCCCCGCCCCGCCCCGCCAGCCTCCGCACTGAGCCACCCTCTTCCTCTCTTCTTTTTTCCCCCCCGCCCGCGCCCCGCCGCTGTAGGCTGGGGCCAGCGAGCAGCGAGCTACCCCACCGACCATCTCGGCGGCGCCAGCGAGCTACCCCTCGGTGGGCCTAGAGAGGCGGGGCGGGGCGGGGCGGGGCGGGGTGAGGCGGGGCGGGCGCCTAGGGTAGAGGGTGGTGCGGCCGGGCCGAAGCGAGGCTCCCCGTGGGTACTGCGCGCGCCCCGCCCCGCCCCGCCCCGCACCCGCACCCCGCGCACCCGCCCGAAGAGCAGAGCCAGCACCGCTAGCAGCGGCGCTCCCTTAGGGGACAGGGAGGGAGGGAGAAAGAGAGAGAGAGAGTACGCGGGCGGGGCGCACGGGCGAGAGAGAGAGAGAGAGACGGACCACTGCGAAAACGTATAGCACTCCCTCCATCGCACAGCGTCCTCTATCTCGCACCGCAACCCGCCGCGCCTTCCACGGGCGACGCTTTGCGGAACGGTTTTCTCCTTCGCTCTCGCGCTGAATCTGCTCACCAGCAGGTATCCGATCCGAGGGTAATTCAAGTGCATCCAAAGGTCGCTCTCTTGCAAGAGAGAGGAGGTCGTAACACAGTTGTTGGAGGTGCTTACCACACGCCACCAATAATTCCCATACTTCTCTGTTCAGGGATCAGCCCACGCCCGCGCCCCGCCGCCCCGGCGACGCCAGGCTCCTCGTTGCCGTCCACCTCGAGGGCCTAGCGGACGGCCTCGAGCACGTGCGACCCGGGCGCGCGGCGCGCCCAGGCTGACCCCGCACCGCCTGCGCGTGACAGCCCGGGGCGGGGCCCGGCCCGGCAGCATAGCACCACTACAAGCTCAACTCCAGACCTTCCTGTCCGCATGCGCAAACGTCCAGGACGACGACGATGGTACATATAACCGCATTTTGTAAATTTTTTGGTTGAGGTTTTTCCTAGAATTCTGATAATTTTTCAGAATGTTTTCAGCATTTTTTTTAAATCCCTGATTTTTTTTTCGAATGTTTTCAAATTTTTAAAACTTTTTAGATTTTTCCCTGTTTCTTTTACTTGTTTTTTAGATATTATTTTTATGAATTACGAGGCGTACAAAAATTTCAGAGTAGTTTCCCCTCGGCACGGGGACATTTTTACCACATGATCATCCTCCTCACTCAGAAATGCATACGGAAAATTTCTAACATTGGATTGGATTAGTGAGGAGGATATAAAATCCCCCGCACCACCCTCCCACATCCTTTTCAATCCTGACAAAAAAAAAAATTTAGGGACCATCCCTGGAGGCATCCCATTCACACCCCAGCCAGTTTACCTAATCACTGTCGCTTCGATTACCTCGGCACAAACCGCCCCCGCCCGCCACGCCCCGCCCCGCCGCGCCCCCACCTCCAGATCGCACGCAACCCTCAGCGAGCAGGAGCAGTGCGTCACGTTCGCGCGCAATAAGGCCGGGGGCCGGAGCGTCAACTCACACCTCCGCCAGGATCCTCACCTCACTGCCTCCGATGATCGGCTCAATACATTCAGCTGTCCTCGTCGCACCCTTGACGGTGCTCTGGCCGCGCCCGCCGGGTGCGACAAGGACGAGAGCTCAATCAGTCCGCGCGCAGGCAGTACACGGGCGGGCAATTATAAAAGCTGAAGGTGAATTTCACAGAGTAAGCTGTGAGTAAACGCGACAACAGTGACTGAGTGAGCGAGAGAGTAAGTGTGTGAGTGAGCGAGCGAGCAAGTGAGAGACCAAGGGAGCGATCGACCAAGCGAGAGAGCATGTAAGAGAGCAAGTGAGGGATCGAGCAAGGAAAAAAGCGAGCGAGCAAGGAAGTGATGAAGTGAGAATGAGTGAGCGAGGAAGTTAGGGAGTGAGTGAGCGAGCGAGGAAGTGAGCGAGTGAGTGATCAAGTGAGTGATCAAGTGAGCAGGTGAGTGAGAGTGTGTAAGAGAGAGAGAGAGAGAGAGAGAGAGAGAGAGAGAGAGAGAGAGAGAGAAAGAGAGAGCATGAGAGAGTATATGTGTGCGTGTGTTTGTACACAACACAGCCAGCATCCCCTGCGGCCCCGCCCCTCGCCGGCCCGCGCTGCGCGACTGTACTGTACAGTACAGTGCGCGTGGGGGCGGTGCCCGTGGCGGGGCGCGGCGGGGCGCGGCGGGGCGGCCGCCTCGCTCGGCCCTCGTCTTCCTTTTCCGCGCGGCCCGCGACGCGCAGAACCATGCCAGTCGGCCGGGTCCGCCCGTCCGCCCGCCGCGGCGCGGGACCGAAAATTGGTAGTAGAGAAGGGAGAGGGGGATCGGAGGGGAGGGGGAGGTGAAGGGAGGGGGAGGGGAGGGCTGACGTCTTCGGCCTCAGAGAACGCCCCCGCGCCCGCGTGGCGCCGCGCCGCCGTACCGCGGTGGTTGGCCCGCCCCCGCCGCCCCCGCCGCCCCCCGCCGCGCGCCCGGGCGCCGCTCGATACCCGCCCCAGCAGCACGTGCTCGGGTTGCCTACCCGGTTGTGACGTCACGGCGCGGACACTTGTTCAGGGGAAGCGCCGCCCCGCCACGCCCCGCCACGCCCCGCCACGCCCCGCCACGCCCCTTTTCCCCCCGCCTGCCTGCTTGTTCGGGTGCGCGGGGCGCCTCGCGCGAGTTCGGGGCCCAACGGCAGCGTGGCCGGGGCGGGGCGGGGCGGGGCGGGGCCGAGCAGGGGTGGCAGTACTCTGTATCGACCCGACCCGTGCTGGACGGAACCCCAACCCCGCCCCGCCCCGCCCCGCCCCGGCGCGGCGCGGCCTATACCGCGGGCCTACCGGGCCTACCAGGCAGAGCGCTACCGACCCCGGCCAAACGGGACGGGTAGGCGCGGCGCAGGCGCACAGCACGCGCCCCGCACTCGCACCCACCCCGCCCCGGACCGCCCCGCCCCGCCCCGCCTCACCCCGCCCCACCCCGCCCCGCCCCGCCCGGGGTAGGCTCTGGTACTCCCAGCCCGCACCGCGAACACCTCCCTGCGCACATAGGGCGAATAAACGGCAACGCAATGCGACACCCTCTCACCCGCAGGAAACACAAATACACAAGTGCGTGGACGTCGCGCACTTGGAGGTGTGTGGTGGATTCCCATTGACACAGTAAACCAATAGAAGTGTAAATTTTCAGGAAATTATTCACATACTTCGTTAAACTTCAAGGGTGCGAATAGACACCTACACCTACACACTTTCAAGCGAGATGAGGATCACTGATACAAAGTGTGTAAATGAATTTTTTGACTTTTGCTTTTTTGTAATCTCTTGGTTTTCATTATTTTTAATTGATTTTTTCACGGAAAATCTGTCAGTTTTTGACAAGCCTTGATCTTTAACCCCCATTTCTGAATTATTTTTCAATTTTATTTCGTTTTTTTTTTTGTTCAGTTTGTCTCGAATTTTCGGATTTTTCAGTACACTTCTTTATTTTTTTAAAATGATTTTTTGGGGCCGTACAATAATTTTTCGAAGAGATTCCCCCCTCGCCTTCAAGTGCACGACTTTTACACTCTTGGCCGGCTGCGGATGGGGTGCGTGATTTCCCATACGAATGCGGAGGTTCTATTCTCTTTCCCCGAGGGCTGCTCGAGGCTGCTGCTGCTGCTGCGGCTGGGATAGAAAATTCGCACACCTCGCAGTCCCTCAGTCCCCCCCTGTAAGGGCGCGCGTCCTAAGGCAGCTATACGCAGGCTGTTTGAGAAACGAGCCTTCTGTACATACAGGATAGCGGGCGGGCGCGCGGCGGGGCGGGGCGGGGCGGGGCGGGGCGGGGCGGGGCGGGGCGGGGCGGGGCGGGGCGGGGCGGGGCCGGGGGCCGTGCTGGGCCCCTTGCTCTCCTCAGGGCTCATCGCCACGCCCAGCAGGCCCGGCGCGCGGGGCCACCGGGGTCGGACCAGTAGTCGTCGCAAGGGGCGGCTGGCGGCGCTCCTCTCTCTCTCTCTCTCTCTCTCTCTCTCTCTCTCTCTCTCTCTCTCTCTCTCTCTCTCTCTCTCTCTCTCTCTCTCTCTCTCTCTCCCCACACGGAAGATAGACATCTATAGATGATCGACCATCCTCTAGCCCATCTCTTTTGGTAGATTTCTAGAGATATACATCTATTGGACATCTATTAACCGTCTTGCTATCGACGAATGTGTGTATAAGGGTCTAAACTAGGTCTGCCTTTAGATGTGCCTAGACCGTACAAACATAGACATTTCTTCACACTACTAATAGACGTCTTTAAGTAGATGTGCGTAGACTGTTTATGTGGAGATGTGATGGAGACAACTAATCCACGTCTTCATTTAGATGTGACGGAACCAGACGGTTCAACTTTGAGTAATTATTTGTGAGCGGGTATTGAAGGCCTAGAGTTGTATCTAATATCTTTAAAAAAATATAGAGTTTTAGGGAAGTATCCAATTTATCTGCCATGTGGTTATGAACTTCCACATTGTCTTAATATTAATATATCTACATTTGATCTAAATTACGTCTATGCTCCATCTCCATCTACGTGCCGTTCAATACCATGGGTGAACGGGATATTAAGAAAATTTGGACAACAGTTCGCTTGGCTCTGCCTTAGTGGAGGGGCAGGGAAGAACTGCTTTAGTTGTCGAACGACGGCAAAAACTCTGTCACACGGGAGATTCTGAAGTGCGTGCGTGTCGCCAAGAAATGCCGCTAGGTGGCGTCACGGTCAGAGCGTCACATGCAAAACTGATTCTTTCGCATTAAAATCACATTTTGACAAAATACTAACATTTAATTTTACGCTTTGTGTTTTATAAGACAAATCCTTTTGTGCCTGTGCAGGTTTTATGTTTAAATCGTAAACCATGCGCCAGAAATAATTGGTTCAACTTGAACGCTCGCAGGTCCCTGATCAGTCTCCCTGGTTGGGTACGGCAACGTCCTCTTCCTCTATAGTGTGATCAGGCAGCGGTCATCTACATAAATTCGATAATTTTTTAGAGTTATGGCTCTGACTTTCTTTTTATCGAAAGTCGTAGCATGACTCTCCAGAGCGTGCTCGATGGAAGTTTGAGGTATTCCTCTGACGAAAATGTTTCGGGGTACTACTCTGGGTACACCTTAAGGTAAGACTTCACATTCGAGTAAAGGAAATGTTATGCGTTAAAAGGGAAACTATCAAGAGCAAGAAAGAAGAAAAAAAAGGGAAGAGAAACCGGAAGTATGATAACGTTAAAAAAAGAATGGCCGTCTACACATCTAATTTTCTAGACGTCTAAATCTGGGAACGAAAGTGTGCACTTAGATCATCTAATAGACGTCTTTTCTAGACATCTATTAGATGATCTTTCATCTATACATAGACTTCTAAAAGATGTCTATTAGTCGTCTATTTTCTCTGTGGGTCCGGCGGGTACCAAGCCGCAGCCGCAGCCACCAGACGAGGTGAGGCTGGCAGTGGTGTGGTAGAGGCACAGCACCAGCAGCCCTGCTCGCTCGCCTGCCATCCACCGGAAGCTACCAGAGCAAGACGGACCGCCCCGCCCCACCCCGCCCCGCCATGTCAGCGGTACACTTCCACTCGTATGGGACGCAAACCGAGAGGCAGCAGGCGAGCTGCGCGTCCACGCGGGTCATTCACACACATATACCTCGCGCAAAGATCGTACCGTGTATGCGCTGAAGTAAGGGGGGGGGGGGGGGGGGGGGGGGGTATAAAAATTATACATCCCCCACACAGTAAAATTTTTGAGTGTCATTTGAATATTATCGTCCGGATAAAAGTGCAACATGGAAAATTTGTCATAATGAGCTTCAAAATTATTTGTCATTTGCCAATGACGGTAAATTCGTCTAAAATCAATCGATTTTGATAATTTTCTTGTCAAAAGATATATGTTTTGACAAATATCAGACAAAAAAATTGTCATGGGCAGACAATTTCCTTGTCATACCGTAAATATTTTTTCTTTTTAATCAACAAGTATGTTGATACATAAACAGATCATTTGTTATAAACACAACATGAATTAATTGTCACAAAATATGTAGTAAAATGACAAAAAACTTTTAACAGTGCATGAGGTTCATGACCACCACTGCTGCTGCAGCTCATGAACCACGGTATCCTTACACCCCTGAATGGGAGCAATATACCATACAATATAGAGATATCTTTTCGAACGTGGATGGTGGTCCTGAACCTTCCGTAGTCTCTGAACGTCAATCGGCGCCGCGTGAGCGTGAGGTCCACGACCATTCCATTAATCTCTAAAATCAAACAAAAGAGAGGGAGAGAGAAGGAGAGTAGGTATGTGTAAGAGAGAGAGAGAGAGAGAGAGAGAGAGAGAGAGAGAGAGAGAGAGAGAGAGAGAGAGAGAGAGAGAGGAGGAGAGGAGGTATGTGTAAGAAAGAGAGAGGAGGAGAGGAAATATGTGTAAGAAAGAGAGAGAGAGGAGGAGAGGAGGTATGTGTAAGGGAGAGAGAGGGAGCGAGAGATAGAGAGACGGTACACTGCAGATACGTTCACGACGTACACTCCCGCACCAGGAGCACTAACCGTGCCATCCCCGAATACCTTACATAGGCCTCGTTCAGTGCGGATGTTTGCAGCCGTCGGTGGTGCATCACGGCTGAGGCGCAGCTCCCCGCCTCACCCTCACCCCCTTTTAGCCTGCTGATGCTGCTGGCCTGCTGTAGGGGAGATAGAACGACCGACCGAAATGAAAGGTACTTTTCCCTCTAGCTGCTCCTCTCCCCCTCCGCCCCTCCCCTCCCCGCACCGACGGCCACCGCTGCGCTCAACCAGAGCTGGTGCTCCCCCCCCCCCTCTCTCCCTCTCTCTCTCTCTCCCTCCCTCTCTCTCTCTCCCTCTCTCTCTCTCTCCCTCTCTCTCTCTCTCCCTCCCCTCTCTCTTCCCCCTCTCTCTCTCACACACACACACATATGCGTACCGGGTGAAACAGAGGAGGCGCCACAGTGTTGCGGGATTGCATACTCGTTTGGGCCGCAGGGGCCTTAGGGGAGACGGCAGTAGGCAAACCAGCAACACTGTAGCGCGTAGCGCCTGCTCAGTTACACCCGGTACACACAGGTATGCACACACACACACACACACACACACAAACACACACACAGACTGCTGCTGTACCTACCAGTGTCCCCCGCGCCCGCGTTTCCCCCTTCGACGGCGAGCTGCATTTCAGCACCACCGCCAGCCAGAGCCCCCCTCCCCCCCATACCCCCTTCTCTATTTCTCTCTCTTTCTTGCTCGCTCTATCTTTCTCTCTCACCCCTTTCTCCCCTCTTTCCACTCTCCCCGCGACGTTCCACGCTCACGCTCGCCACAAATCACCACGTCTAGAGCGCGCGGCGCGCTTTTAACCGCGTTCAACCACCACTCCATGTAGCAGCGAACTGCGCGGGGTAAATAAGTAACGCGGAACCCTGTAAATTGTTAAAAATGTGTAGGCACGGAAAAGCCTTTCGCTGTTACCACGCTTAACGGGAGGACACTGACCGACATGCAAAAAGCTCTACGACGCGCTGCATAAATAATTTGGTGATGATGTAGTCGGGTAAACCTAAATATTCACCTCAGCAGCAAAACTCAACGACCACCTCAACGGCCACCTCGATGGCCACCTCAACGGCCAAGGGCCACCTCGACGGGCACCTCGACAACCACCTCGACGGCCAATGGCCATCTCAACGGCCATCTCACTTCGACGGCCACCTCAACGGCCAATGGCCACCTCGACAACCACGTCACCTCGACGGCCACCTCGACGGCCGGCTCAATTTTTCCGTTCGGGTAGAAGGATTTGATACGACTTGAGAGCCACAAAATGACCCAAGGTATGATGTGTCTAAATACCAGCCCACAGCACAGGCAGCAGACAGCGCCGTGCGTGGTTTTGTGAACCATCCTGTGCGCTTTCGGCCCCTGCCCTGCCCCGCCCCGCCCCGCCCGCCGCTGCTGCCGCTACCCACCCCAAACGCCGCCCCGCCCGAGCAGGCGGCGCCACCCCCCTCCTCCCCTCCCACCCCCCTGCAGCGAGCAGCAGCGAGCCTACTGCAGTGAAACAAGACTACAGCGAGTGCTGCGCCCCGCCCCGCCCCGCACTGCATGGGGACTGCGAGGGGACCCGACGCTGCAGCCGCACCGTACCGGGTAGGGTGAGGCGAGGCGGGGCGGGGTGGGGCGGGGCGGGGTGGGGTGGGGGCGTGCGCGTACGAGGCGCCACCACCGCACCCCACCCGATGCCGCGACGTACAAGCACCCGTGCACAGCGCGCCCCCGCCCCGCGACCCACCCCGCCAAACCCTCAACTAGTCAATCAAAGCCGTTTCGCTCTTTGTCATGCAAATCTTGATGAGGCACTTTGGCGAACGTCGACGACGACGCATCCTTAGCGCCCCTCCTCATTCTCTCTCACTCTCACTCTCTCTCCCTCTCCCTCTCTCACTCTCTCTCCCTCTCCCTCTCCCTCTCTCTCTCTCTATCCCCCTCTTTCTCTCCACCCCGCTCGAGCAGCCTTCTGCCTCGCTCGCTTCTTTTTGAAACGCACCGCGCCTTCCTGTTCGGAGTCAAACCATCGGCCGTCAGCTCTCCCCGCGAGCGCCACTCCACGCCACGGCACGCCGCGACGAAGCGGGGGTGTCACTGCCGCTGCAGCCTCGCTGCATCAAAGTGGAGCGTTACCCGAAGAGCGTAGCGCTACCAGAAGAGCGTAGCGTTACCCGAAGAGCGTAGCGCTACCAGAAGAGCGTAGCGTTACCCGAAGAGCGTAGCGTTACCCGAAGAGCGTAGCGCTACCAGAAGAGCGTAGCGTTACCCGAAGACCGTAGCGTTACCCGAAGAGCGTAGCGCTACCAGAAGAGCGTAGCGTTACCCGAAGAGCGTAGCGCTACCAGAGGAGCGTAGCGTTACCCAACGAGCGTAGCGTTACCCAACGAGCGTAGCGTTACCCAACGAGCGTAGCGTTACCCAACGAGCGTAACATTACTCTAGAAACGTAACGTTACCCTAAGCGCAGCAGCGTTACCCGATCGATAAGCGTAACGTTACCCCGATCAACGTCACGTTACCCCGATCAGCATAACGCTACCCCGATCAGCGTAACTTCACCCCGGTAAGCGTAGCCTTACCCCCTCAAAATCGTAGCGTTTTATACGCCGATAATCGTAGCGTAAAGCCGATAAGCTTGGCGTTGCCCGATTATGGAGTCTTCAACCGATGCGCCCATAGGGATGGTAAAGCCCAAGAAAAAAGTAGCGTTACATTATGGGCCGCAGCCTCACCCGTTGCGAGTCGTTTTCTTCGGCGACGACCATAACGTCACCATTTTAACTACAAGAACCAAATGGACATGTTACCGTAGCGTCCCGCCCCTTTCCCCTTCCCTCTCCCCGCCTATCTTCCCTTTGCTGTATTCCACGCGGCCGGGCAGGGCCGGGCAGGGCCGGGCCCCAGCCAGCAGCCGTGAGCCCAACGACGGGACGAGTCCGGCGCGGACGGCTAAACTTTCAATCAATTAGCCCCGTGATAACCCCCTCCCCACCCTCCTCACACTGACAGTAGCGGGGCTCCTGCCCGGGGATCGAGCCCCTTAGCCCCCCCCCCCCTCCCCCCCGCCCCCCTACCCCCCTCCGGTGCCAGAATAGCGTGGTTAGTCCGACAATACTGCCGTGCTGTGTTGTACGCTGTTTGCACCTCTGAAATGAGCGGAAATTGACAATTTTCCACCGGAGGAGATAGAGGTGTAACGTAATTAGACGTTGTGATTTTGCGCGCGCGCGGCCGGTCGGGGTACGGGGATGCTCCACTCCACACCTCACCCTTCTCCGCCCGCCCCGCCCCGCCCCGCCCCGCCCCTTCCTATTGGCTGCGTTTGCATCCGGCGACCGCAAGAGGGCGCCGCCGCCTCGGTCCTCGTCGCACGCTCACCCTTCCCGCGTTTAGGACGGGGAGAGAGAGAGACAGACGGCTGCTGGGCGTAGCGGGGCGGGTGTTCCCCTGGGCGGGGTGGAGCGGGGCGGGGCGGGGCGGGGCGGGGACGGCCTGACGGCGGAGCCATCGCAATCAAAGTCTGTTTGACCGAGTTGATTCAATTAAAATCCTGAGCGATCGCCGTGCGCGGCAGGGAGAGGTGGGGTGAGGTGAGGCGGGGTGGGGTGGGGCGGGGCGGGGCGGGGTGGGGTGGGGCGGGGCGGGGTGGGGCGTGGTGGGGCGGGGTGGGGCGGGGTGGGGCGGCCGGCAGTGGAGCGGTATGGAAAATGACAGCGCGGATGATGGCTCAGGGAGGGCAGCACGTGTCCCCGTCCCGTCCCGCTTCCGCAGGTGAGGCTGCCGCGCGCGCAAGTTTGATTACTGGTTAATTATCGGCAGAGAGCAGCTTATTCGCAGCTAAACCGAACGCGACAGGGCGGCCCAGCAGGACAGACAACTCTGCTGGGAACTCACTAATGTCAATAGAAATACAGGCAAACTATCAATTATTATTATTTATTTTTAAGGAAAAGAAAATAAAAGATTCAAACCCCAATTTTTTGAACAGCGCAGATATGGAGTAATGACGACGAAGATTTAACAATGGAACCCAAAGAGTGGTAATGTCACACATTTGTGAGAGTATGAATAATTATCGTTCGTACGCTTAAACAAGTAAGCCATAAGAGCTGGTAGGGCGCCCCTTTCTGATGCAATGAGTTTTCGAATTTCGCGCGCTTATTAAGGGACGAGTGTGACTGTCCCAAACAGTTGGGTTTCTAAAGCAGCGCCCTCAAGGATGCTAACGATTGGCGACTCGGTCGCAGCGTGCTGACAGAGCGAGAATATCCCGCATGATGAAAAATTGATGGGTCGGCTTCAAATCGTCCTGGAGGCTAATTCGGTGACGGACAGCGGAGCGGGGCGGGGCGGGGCGCGCCCTAGCTACGGACCCGATCCGATACCCAATCGATACGAACCCTGTGGTAGGCTCCCCCCCCCCACCCTCGCCCTCACCAATCGAACAGCCAAGGACCGTACCGCGGGGAAACCCCTACCTGCGCAGCCCACGCGAACGCAACACTGTACACAATTACGGAGAAAACCTAACAAACTTGTGGGGTAGCTTCATGCACTGTATTATGATCGACTCACGAAGATAAATATCAGAGGTATGTCGACCACTTGCAGGTATGTGTGTCAGTTGAACAGTCTAGACTGCTATACAGGCCACTTCACGAAAACCCTAGGCAACGCGCGCCAGAAATAATTCCAAAGGAATAGCACACGGCATGACCGGGATGTTTCTTTCATCAAGAGCATTCCCAATACATATGTACAACTGAGGGCCACGCTCGCTCCGGCGAACTTTGCCTTGCCATACTACCTTGTCGATAAAATTGCCTCCGCTGACGGCATTACAATTTCAGGTATCGTGCAGTGTGTCGTGACAGTCGAGGTGGGCACTTTTCTCGGCTTTCTCTCTATATATTTTTCTCTCTGTCACCGGGTGAAAAAGAGAGAGAGGAAGGCCAGTGAGTGCCGTGAGCAGAAATTGCCGTGCCCGGTGCATGGGGGCACATTTTCATGAACGACAGCCAAACAAGAGTCCTGGTCAAACGGTCGACATGAGCGTTATTCGACGACCTTTCGTTTAAAAGCTTTGTGCCGGAGCAGCAGGCTCAGTATATGCATCTTTACTTCAAAAACCTGAAAAAGGCACACTAAACCCTTATGCACTTTGTTGTGCATAAGCCTTGTAGGATTTTACACAACCATAGTTATGCACAATTTTTCCTCCATAACTATGCTTAACTCTGTTCTTAATGCACAAATTTGTGCAGAATTATGCACAATGTGTACACAGTTATGCATAAAATTTTGTGCATAACTATGATTGTATAAAATTGTGCATGAGGTTGAGAAAATCGTGAATAAGAGTTAGAGTGGGGGCAGTCGCATACTGCTTCGTAGCAATCATTTTATGACTTACAACCTCATACTTAACAACCCTGACGTAAAATAAAATTTACAAGTTGGGTACAGCTGAGGTTGTAAACCAAACAAAACAAAAAAATATGTCTAAGAAAAATTCCTATTTCCTTTGCGGTGAACCTAAATGTGCAAACGGAAACAGACACACACAGGCTCCAGCCCAGTTTGAAATCACGCGCCAATGGTGGTGTGCTTCCGGTCCTCGTCTCAAATACTCACCTGAAACAGAAGAAAATACAAGGCACGTTAGACACGCGGCGTACAAAACCAATCAGCAGAGAGTAGCGTCGCGCCGGCAGAGATCAACTGTCCGCGTGATGAGGAGAGCCACTGGAAAAACAAAGGTGCTATAAAGCACCCTTTTTGGGGTGCTATTGAATTTTATGGGGTGTTAACTAATGGCTTTGTAAAGGCACGAATAGGGCCAAAAATAGCACCTTTGGGAGGTGATAGCGCCTTTATAAAGGCACTATTTCACTAACGCCTTTAAAAGGCATTAGATAGCACCTTTGTTTTTCCAGTGAGAGGGAGGTCGTCAGAGGAAAATAACTTTCTACATGAGCACCGGAGGATTTGTGAGCACGAGCACAGGTTTCTCCGGGGCAGGGGGGAAGTGGTAGGTGGGGGGAGAGGAGAGGAGTTCGTACTAAAAGCCTGAGAGTTTCGTGTCCTGGTTGAGGTGGTGGTGGTGGTGGTGGTGCTGGGGTCGCTTGAGGAGGTGCCCCCCTCCCCTCCCCCCGTCGGATTTCGGAGAGCACAGAAACCGAAGAGCAGCACCCATCGCCCTTCCGCCCGCCCAGCGGGTCGAGTGCGAAGAACTACTATCGCCACAAATATACGAAAAATGACGCCGACCGACCCCCCGCGCGACAGGCAGCTATGGGGCCCAGCCAGCCCCCCCCCCTCCTCCCTACCGCATGACAGACAACTATATTTTTATTTACACTTATCTCCGAAAAACGGCGTTGGAAAGACACCACGCCGGCCGGGCGTACTTCCACATCAATCTCCGCCCGGGGGAAAAAAGAAAAAGGAGATCCGTCCGACCTGGCAAGGCCAGTGCCCGTGCCTGGGCACGTGGCGGGGCGTGGCGGGGCGGGGCGTGGCGGGGTGGGGCGTGGCGTGGCGGGGCGGGGCGTGGCGGGGACACCCCCGCGAGCGGGCCGGCGGCACAGATCACCACGACAAACGCCTCGGTGGAGTCCATCGCCCAGCCTCGCAGATCCTCTTTGTTCTTGCTCGCCACGCCACGCCACGCCCCGCCACGCCACGCCACCCGCTCGGCTCGGTCCAGGAACGTCCCCGCGGCCCCCGGCCCGGTAATGAAACACTAAGCCTCGTCTAACAAGCCGCCGCCGCAGAACCGAAGCCAGGCGAGCCCTTGGAAGATAACCCCCCGCCTCCCCCCCCCCTCCTTACCCCTGCAATACCTACCCCCTACCCCCTCCTCCCCCGCCAGCAGGTGCCTGCCCACCACACCAGGAGTGTGCGCGAGCTAGCACACCAGGTTTCCTCGGTAGGTAGGTACATACACACTACTTATCAGCGCGCACTGCGCGATAACATCCCTCGAGACTGGCCAACTCAACGCGTGAGGAACAGGGGGTGGTTGGTTGGCTGTCGAGAGGGATCGCTCATACACCGCGTGCCCCACAGGGGGAAGGGAAGGCGTCAACTGATTTTCACTGTGTCCGCGGAGGAATAATAAATACTGCTGGTGTTTCGGGGCATAAATTGTTTGTCTTGACACAGTAAATGTATGTATAATATTCGCGAGGAGAAAACAACTCAGGGCATTAGTACACACTAAATAGAAAGGGACAATTTTTGTCCCGTAAGAAATGTTGCGTTTTTGTACACACCAATTCCTTTTGACAAATTTGTGTAATAATTTGGGACGATTTGTAATATTTTGGATGCAAATTGTCTCAATTTAGTGGGACGATTTGTCCCAAGAAAATGATGAGTACAAAAAAGCAACATTTTCTGGGACAAAATTGTCCTTTTTCATTTAGAGTGAACTCTTCGTAAATCAGAGAAATTCAGAAATAATCCAGTAAAATTCAACAAAAATTCAGAAAAATTCAATAAAAATTCACAAAATTTAAAAAAATCATACAAAAATTTACAAAACTCACACTTAAATTCAGTGTTGTTTCCCCCTCGACTATTCGGGTAATACGTGAAGTACATTATCAGCCCGCGTAGGGAAAAAAATCCAAGTTGACGACCCTCCGACGGCGAAAGGACACAAATATTACAGGCCCTCATTCGTTTACAGTTCACACTAAACCCTTATGCACTTTTTTGTGCATAAGCCCTGCAGGATTTTACACAACCATAGTTATGCACAATTTTTCCTGCATAACTATGCTTAACTCTGTTCCTTATGCACAAATTCGTGCAGAATTATGCACAACGTGCAACATAGTTATGCATAAAATGTTGTGCATAACTATGGTTGTATAAAATTGTGCATAAGGGTTTAGTGTGTTGTTTGTAAAGTAGTGGGTATAGAAATATTTTAGGATCTTCACACTTGTGACCGCAGAACTACGGTCACACTTGCATGCGTGACACACGTCATCCCACTTGCTCGCGTGACACATGTCACACTGGTTTTTGCAGTGCAGCAAAGCAAGAGGCGGGTAATAAACGAGGAAATGTGGTAAGCGCGCGCCGCGTTGCGCCCCGCCCGGTATTGTGTCATTAGGCAGCGAGGAGCCCACCCGAGGTATACGGCGCGGCGGGCTGGGCATCTCACTGCTTGCGGGGATCGATACCGAACGAAGCAGACCAGCCCAAGTAATTCATGGAATACGTTCCAGTATGTCCTCCTTTCTCTCGCACTTCCTCCCGCGCCCCTTTCTCTTTTGTTTCTTTCTCTGTCTCTCTGGGTCCTGACCAAACTGTCACGCACTCGCCCTGCCCCGCCCGCATATGACGTGGAGGAAGTCCGATATCGGTATTTGAGTTCGCACTAGACGATACCATTTCAAGGGTATTCCATATTCATTCCACTTTGTCCTCGTCCGTGAAGGACAATCACGCTTCACAGCATTGAATAAAAGAAAAAAAAAGCTTGTGAAAAAAAAATGGAAACACTGAAGAAAAAGTGGGAAGAAGAATGACCTCAAGTGTGCGGCATTTAGACACTTGGGATCCTACTGTCATAAACCAAGCGGTCAAACACATCAGCAGCATGTCGTCTTGTCGGGCTCGCCCGACGTCGAGGGGGCCTCAACTCCTGAAATCATGTGTACACAATCGCTGATATCTTCGAAATCATTGTCAAAAAATGTGGATCTATTGCCGAAATAAATTGATTCGAGTGCGTATTTTGGGCTCATAAAGCTCAAAATACGCTTGTATTTACTGTACGAATTATTTCTTTCCATTATAAGAGGTGTAATCATGTGAAATCATGTGAAATCTTGAAATCATGTGTACAAATTTTGGGTGAGTTTAGGCCCCCTCGACCGACGTTCCTCATTTTCTTCGCGATTTTTTTTTTTCAGTTAAATTTCAGCGCCGAGGAGGTCCGGCAGGGCAGCGGTCCGGTCCAGCCTAGAGCCCTATAGCTTCGCAGAGACTGGCAAGTGACCAGCGCGGCTCGCAACGGCACGGCCAGGGCCAGGTCCAAAATGGCGTCGCTTCCCCTCCGCCCCGCTCCCCGCCACTCCCCTTGCAATTTTCGACTGAAGAAATTGGAAATTCCAGGGCAATACGAAATGTTGTCAATATTATAAACTTAGTGCACTGATAACCTATCTAGGCACATAAACTCTCACACCTCACTCCTCAGCTTCACACCCCGTGACGTCTTAGCAACAGGGCGTTTCCAGGCCGATTCGATCGGGGTCCGACCCCTACCCCCTCAGATTTTGACCAAAATAGGCTTGATTGACTAGTACTGACTCGAAACTATTCCCAATTTTGGGGGGATTTTTCGGACTTAATTTGGCCGAGTTAGAGACTATGTCCATTTTGACCATTTTGTAACGGCTTTTAAAAGTTTTCATTGTGATTAGGAGATAAATGTGCATGAGAGTAAGTTCTAGGGGTTGATACCAACCAAACCAGGTATAAGGATAATGTTTAGCCCCATAGACCCTACTTTGACTTAATCTGTTCAAAAAAATTTGGATCTTTTATAACAAATATCTTAAAAATTTTGTTCGAGCAAACTTCCACACCACTAAATCTTTATATTTTTGGCTCAAAATCAAGTACTCACAGTGCACAAAATCATATCAAAAATTTGTGACAGGTATTTTTAATTTAAGGGAAACGTTCCAGAAAGCGTAACCCAGAAATCATTTAAACACCTAAATTAGGTATCGGATAAGGCAAAACTGATCAAAACCCATGTGATGACAACTGCCCTGACTGTCTATAATTTCAAGTTGTCTCTTTTAAAAACTTCATGTTAAAAATCTGTAGTATTCCCAAAATTTTAACCTTTTATTACTTTATATGAATTTGTTTTTTGAAAACAAAAACATAGGAAATTATAGTACTAGGTCATACACTGAATAAATAGTATGGTCAGACCTTAACATAACAGTGAAAAAGGTTTTGATCACTTTTGCCTTATCCGATACCTAGTTTAGGTGTTTAAATGATTTCTGGGTTACGCTTTCTGGAACGTTTCCCTTAAATTAAAAATACCTGTCACAAATTTTTGATATGATTTTGTGCACTGTGAGTACTTGATTTTGAGCCAAAAATATAAAGATTTAGTGGTGTGGAAGTTTGCTCGAACAAAATTTTTAAGATATTTGTTATAAAAGATCCAAATTTTTTTGAACAGATTAAGTCAAAGTAGGGTCTATGGGGCTAAACATTATCCTTATACCTGGTTTGGTTGGTATCAACCCCTAGAACTTACTCTCATACACATTTATCTCCTAATCACAATGAAAACTTTTAAAAGCCGTTACAAAATGGTCAAAATGGACATAGTCTCTATCTCGGCCAAATTAAGTCCGAAAAATCCCCCCAAAATTGGGAATAGTTTCGAGTCAGTACTAGTCAATCAAGCCTATTTTGGTCAAAATCTGAGGGGGTAGGGGTCGGACCCCGTTCGAATCGGCCTGGAAACGCATTCAAACCAGCCGTTCAGTACTGCCAACCAAAAATGTGGACATGGCCTAACTACATTTGCTTCGAAGCATTTTTTCAAAGGATAGTGACTGAATCAAACACTTTTAAAACGCAGAAACGTGTGCCGCGATTAAGTAGTTTTTTTTCTTAAGACAAGTGCATCGAGAATAAAATTACTTTCTTTCGTTTTTGAGGTTGCCTACGCCGAATAGGTCCAAAATGGCGACCCTCTGATCCCACGTGACCGCTAGAGCCAATCACAGCGCGACCCTTCGGTCGCCAGTCTCTGCGAAGCTATAGGGCTCTAGTCCAGCCCAGTCAGCCGCCGCTCCAATCGCTGGCTCAGTAGAGCTCATTTCAGTTCCTTTTCGAGTTGTCATCCAGCGAGTGGGCCCCGCCCTGCCCTGCCCCGCCCAGACTTAGAAAACGCGTCGCGTATTATTGGAAAAGTTGTAGAATAGCAGTCGAGTTTTACCTCGCTCCCCGCGCGACCCTTCACCCCCCCCCCCCCCCCCAAAGGCACCACCACCGCCCTCTATCGCTGTCGTCAAATCAAATTATTTGTTTCAAGTGGAGCGCGCGGCGGCGGCGGCTCCGCCGTTGCAATCTACTGTATACCTCTCCCTCTCCCTCTCTCTCTCTGTCTCTCCCTCTCTCTCTAATGCCACTACTACCACGGCAGCAGCGGGCCCGGCCTCAAGAGTGTCCGCCCGGACTCAGGAGAGCAATGCGCGCGCGCGCGGGCCTTGGACGCTGATTTTCACCAGGCCGACGCCATTTCCGAGCCCACCTCCCAATCTACCCATCTACCTACGTACCCGCTCGCCTACCCACCGCGCCATATTTGCAGCTGGGCGCGCCTTTGGCCTGGCTTGGCCTGCCCGGCCCCGGCCCCGGCCGGCAGCACGTGGGCGACGGAGGCAGCGGAGCCGAGGAAAATATCCCGTCGCCGCTGTTGTGCTGTTCCAAGGATGTGCTGCTGCTGCTGCTGCAAGCGACTCGACAAGGAGTTTTTTTGATGTCCGCGCCGAGGAGGAGAAGCAAGCAAAGCCCCTCATCCACACGTGACATTCAAAAACGGTCTTATTATTACGCACACGGCACACCCACCCACCTCACCCAACACACCACACACACACACACACACACACACACACGAGATGGCAGGATCGGGAGAAGAAAAAAAAGTCTACACCTGTTTATTTTTGCTTTGATCAGCAAGAAGGTTGAATTAGAAATATCCGGAAATAACGCGAAGTTCAGAAAATTTATGTGCAAAATGGGGAGGAAAAAAAATCAGCAAAATTGGCCGTAACGCGCTTCGAAATCTAGTACTTTTCAAGCAACTCTCACTGTAGTAAACACTATTGCATCTGCGTTCGCTGGTGTACGCCAAAATTTTTGGCATTCTTCTCGGATGCAAAAATGTTGGCCTTCCCAAGGCGAGCTGGCCAAATTTTTGGCATCACGGAAAAAAGGGGCCATATTTTGGCGAACTACAGTGCCACCAAAACTTTGGAATCCAAAAAGACTAACGAAATTTTGGCAAACAGAATGAAGCCACATGGCATTTTCTCCTCGGCAAGACACCGGTCCGGCAGCACCGAGCCCAGCCCGGCCCATGCGAGCCGCATTACCCCTCCGAGTAACAGTGCCAATGCCCACAACAAAAAGGCCCCTGAACAATAGTCCAGAGGAGCCTGAGCCCGGCCTTTCCTGGCCTCCTCGCCCGGCCCAGGTAGGAAGGTGGAGAGGTACGTGGCAGAGCAGGCCTACATACCTACCCGCGTATCTACCCGACTGGCGCGCCCAGCCGGCCGGCGCACTAAGCCGCCGGGGGTGGCCGGCCAGGGCGGGGCGGGGCGGGGCGGGGCTGAGCCCCTACACAATAAGGTCCAGTGCGCTTCGCTGAAACCAACAGCGCGCCTTTCAACTCGCCAATGAACCCATACACGCAGGCACTCACACACACACACAGACGACACAACCACCAGTCGTACTCGAGTATGTATTCCCGTCCGGCACGGCGACGACGACGGAGGCCTACCGGAGCCAGGGAGGCGGCCGGGTCAGACGAGGCTGGCAGTCGGCAGGCCGCGGTAGTGGTGGTGGTGGCGGGACAGCCAGGGCTGGCGACCGGCGGGTAACTCAACACCGGCCAAACAGACAATAGGAGCGGAGGACCACCGTACCGCCGGCCGGCCAGCCACCATCAGCCAGGTACAAAATTAAAGTAGTGGAAGAAAAGAAAAGCAGTACTCGGAATTACCACGTATTTAGAAAGAGACCCGCCATGTTACTCGTTGAAACTCGGGTTCCAGTTGGTTCGAGTTTTCCAGAGGAAACCAAAACGAAAAAAGAAAAAGGAAAAAAATGTCGTTTGAAAAATGCAATTGCACGATCCACCGCGTTTAAAAAATGTGCACTTTCGCAAAATTGCAAAGGCTGTGTTGTCATTCCGCAAAAAAAAATAAAAAAAAATTTGAGTGTCATGAACACTCTCTTAGCCCGTTACTGACTTTTCAGACCACTTTGTCAGTATTCCTGCTGCTTAAAAACCTTTATAAGCTACTGACAACTTTTTTGTCAGTAGTACGAAAGAATTCCTTTTTACGTTACTGACAATTTCATCTTCAATTGGTAGATTACTGACAAAACTATGCAGAATAACTGAAGAATTTATCAGTAATCCTGCTGCGTAAAAACGTAGGTATTTACTAAGAATAAAATCGGTTGAGGTCTGAGAGTGAAAAAAAGGAATATAAATAAACGTGGTTTGAAAGTTGTAATAGCATGATGCACAGCGTGTCAAAATGCACACTTTCGCAAAATAGGAGCGACTGCGCCGTATAACTCCACGAAAAGCAAGTCGATGCCCGACATAACGTCCAGGACCATGCACCGCCCTGGCCCGACGATAAATATACAAATAGCCTTGCCCTGGCGAATGCGCAAATCGCAAAAAGGTTTAGGATCAAGTCAAAAGCTGGAGAAAAAAAAAAACAAGGAGAAAAGAAAACACAAAATTAATTTTGTGCTAATACTGGTACTCGTTCTTTACACAGCCGATGTTAATTGCCATTAAACATAAACTACATGAAACTGGAAATGCTGATAGTTTTGTCGCTGATGACGCTATTCTGGGTATTCCCTTCAGCAGGTCACAAGAGCATTGTTGCGAAAGTCGACACCTTCCCCACTTTCACAAAGACGCGCTTCAGTTTTCGGGTCGTAAATCAATGTGGATATGAATCTATAGCCGCCAGTAACCATAGCCATTGTTTTACAGATGGCACCGGGAAACGGGACTTAGACTCAGAAAACTTGTGAAATCTGTTAAGAGTTCTCAAAATATTACTAGTAGATTTAAACAATATTCCTTACAGCCCGTAATACTAGCAGACGAAGTTTCGAATGGTAGTATTGTCATACGCGTACGTACTTCGTGTTACGAGATGAAGATTCGTTGTGTGGCACGGCTCTATCGACTTAGAACGAAAACGGGCAAATTTTGTTAAGAGTTCTCAAAAAAGTAGTGCCAAACTTGAAAAAAGGTCCATTATTGGTCACGCCTACAGCATTCCCAGTTTCAAATGGTATAAACTTCATGAGTGTACGTATTCTGTATTGCGAGAATGACTACCGTCACGCGTGACATCGCACTGAGATCAATACTCGTTCTTCCACCACCAAGTAGGAGGTGGTGGTGGTAAAGAACGAGTAAAAACAGAATTAAAATAAATCGTGAATAAAAGAATGTTGAAAAGCTTGTTCGCGCTGCAATGCGCGCGGCTGCTGGCTGCATTCGGGTGGTGGTGACGGCGATGGCAAAATCAAGACTGACTGGCCCGGGCCAGCAGCCGCCTGATTCAGAAGAACCCTCTCTCACTCTCTCTCTCGCACCTGATGGCGGAGATGGCCATGGGCCCCATGAGTGCGACAAGGACGCAGCGAGTGCAGCAGCAGCAAGTCTGGTCGAGTGCGGTGCGGCACATATGCAGACGAGGCGAGGAGTACGGGGGCCGGCGCGCCAAGTCTGAAGGAAACAAGTTTGACACCGCGAGGCCCAGCGGACCGACCAGGCCCGGCCCCGCCCGGCCAAGGCGTGGACCCACCACCACAATCGGCTGCAATGAGTACAGAGCGGCAACCCTGGCCAAGACGGTCAGGGAGGCTCTCTCTCTCTCTCTCTCTCTCTCTCTCTCTCTCTCTCTCTCTCTCTCTCTCTGAGCCGAGGCTGGAGCCGGCGGGGCGAGGCGGGGCAGTGAACCTCCCTCGGGGGGTTGCTGAGCTGGGCTGCACGCTGTGGGAGAGAGAGAGAGAGAGAGAGAGAGAGAGAGAGAGAGAGAGAGAGAGAGAGAGAGAGGGGGGGGGAGAAAAAAGGTACCCGCTCGTCCTACCGCAGGACCGGCCCGGGGAGAGACCGGCCGGCCCGGAGCCTATTGTTTGCTAAGCTGCTGCTCATGCTCAGAGTACGTTTCCGGACTTGCCCGCCGACCCCCTACCCCTCCCTCCCTCCCTCCCTCAAAAATCCCTCCATCCCTCCGTCTCTCTCTCTCTCTCTCTCTCTCTCTCTCTCTCTCTCTCTCTCTCTCTCTCTCTCTCTCTCTCTCTCACTCACTCACTCACTCACTCACACACCAAGTGCTCATGGACATGTGTGTGTATTCTCTCAGGTAGTAGCACTCAGTACTGCCTGCTTGCCCTCCTTTTTGGGTTCAAATTTCTGTAGCCGCTGGGAGGGCGGGGTGGCACCCGCAGAACGTCGCACCAAAAAGCGTATGGCGGACACATGTACCCCGCCCCGCCCCGCCCCGCCCGTTTGGGCCCGGAAGCAGAGCCAGGTTGCGTTAGCAGGGGGCGGAGAGGTGCGGTATGGGGGGAGTATCGCCATTAGGTGGCCCCGACTGCCTTGCCTGCTACTCGTCGGCGCGTACGTACCCCGCTCCAGATGTCACCCTCCCAGCCCGGCAGCATCCAGTGTTGCCATAGAAACGAAGGCAATGAGGTAAGTATAGCCCGAACACAGCGGAGCTTGATGTGCTGTATCTGCCCTTCACCTTATCAGGCAACATGCCTACGCCACTGGCTACTTATGGGATACTTACTCACTGCCTACCTTTCTGGGAACTCTGGCGGAATCCTTCCCGCTCCCGTCAGGTCCCGCACTGGGAGCAGCAGGAGTGTGCGAAATTCATCACACATCAACGTGAGGTTCGTGTGTAAGTGAATTTCCGAGCGAGATTTTCGCACACTAAAATTAAGAAAAAAGTATTTAGAACGGGCGTTCATTGCACACCTACGAATGTGAAACGCACTTCAAGATCCGGAGTGTCTACACAAGAACGTATTTTGGTAGAGTTCCAAAAAGCTTGTGGGAAAAAAAGAAAAAGAAAACCACGCGAGGGTCTTTTACACACAGAAATAACTCGATAAGCGTGGCATGCATGGAGCTAAACTTTGGTTTCCGGCCGCGAGGGGTCGCTGCCGACCGGGGTGAACCTCGAGTAATAATGCAAACCAACCACCGACACCGATCCCAACAACCCCGTTGACTGTTTCGTCCTTCACCGCGCTACCGGCGCGGGGCGGGGTGAGGCGGGGTGAGGCGGGGTGAGGCGGGGTGAGGCGGGGCGCGGCGGGGCGCGGCGGGGCGCGGCGGGGCGCGGCGGGGCGCTCGGGTGGTATAAGTGTCCGCCGGCCGGCCAAGACACTCGCGGGCTATGGACTCTGTCCGACCCAGTCGGTCAGTCAGTCAGATCGAAACAAATTACCTGGCAGGCAGGCAGGCAGGCCAGGACTGGGCTATGGGCCGGGGATATAGGCCCGCGCGACCTGTGAGGTCAGCGCCGCGGGGGCAGAGTGTATCGACTGCACAGCCAACCCTTCAGGCGTGAGTGTGTGTTCTAGATAGAGCAAGAGAGCGAGCAAAAGTGAGGGCGAGCAAGAGTGAGAGCGAGCAAGAGAAAGAGAGCGAGCAAGAGAAAGAGAGCGAGCAGGAGAAAGAGAACGATAGAGAAAGGGAGCGAGTATAGGAGAAAGAGAGCGAGCAAAGAGAAACAGAGCGAGCAAGAGTGAGAGCGAGCAACAGAGCGAGCCCGGGCCTATGACGAGCAGTCACGGCGCCGGCGCTTTTGACAAGAGAAGCGCGCACCATCGCAACAATTTCGCTGACAGAGGGAAAGAAAAAGAAATGATAACGCACAGACAAACACATACACACACAAGAAAAGGTAAAAAATAAATGAGGAAGAAGGGAAGCAGAAGCAACGGACGACTGTAGGAGGCGAAAATAAAGTCAGGTGATTGGTCGTTACTGCGCTCCGTCTCGGAATGCGCGACAAGTCGCACGTTTCCCTGTTCACACAGGGGTATGGTAGGTGGTGGGGTGGGGTAAGGTGGGGTGGGGTATTATGGAGTGGGGTAAGGTGCGGTGGGGTATTATGGAGTGGGGTAAGGTGCGGTGGGGTAAGGTGGCGAGGGGTAGGGAGGGTTGAGGGTAAGGCGAGGTTGGGTAGGGTAAGGCTGGGTGTGCAGGGGTGTGGTAAGGTGGGATGGGGTAAGGCAAGGTGGAGTAGGGTAGGGTGGGGTAAGGCGGGGTGGGGTGGGGCGCCACGCGAGACGGCTGGACAGACAGACACGTGCCGGGGCCGTTTTCCTCATAGACAACAAGACGGGCGAGACGGTGAACCGCCCCCGCTGTCGAGTTCGGAGTTTCATATTTACCCGACGACATTTGCCATATATATAATGATAATGATTCCCATTAAGAGGAAATATGGCGAGGCGGCGAGGCGAGTCCGTATCCGGTGTCTCACTCGCACTCAGGCGGAGGTCCGGGACCGCGCACAGCCGCGTGTGCGACAGGGACGGCACGGCCTGACATGGACCCTCAGGCCCAGAGCCCGGGAATCAATACCATAGCGGCCTGGCGTACAGGTCACGATCAATTATTCGGAAGCAGACATTTCGCATGTTGGGAAGAGGACTGGAGAGAGAGAGAGAGAGAGATACAAGGGGTGAGTCAAGGAAAGAGTGGGAATAGAAAGGAGAGAGAGAGAGAAGGGAAAGGAAAAACAGACAGGAAAGAAAGAGAGCGAGGAAGAGAAAATGAGCGAGCAAGAGAGAAAAAGCGAGCAAAATCAAAAGAGCGAGAACACTGCAAATGCAAGAGTGAGAAGTCTCATCAAAAAAGAGTAAGATTTTTCCTCTTGCCCCATTTGAGTGAGTTTAGGAACCTCGCTCTTATTGAGAAAGAATTTAGAACATCACTCAAATTAAGTGAGATAAAGGATAAAAATCCTCACTCAAAAAGGGCGAGGTTTCCTAATCCTCGCTCAAATAGGGCGAGATATTTTAGACTATTTCTCTAATTGAGCGAGAAAACCAAACCTCGCTCTCAAAGAGTGAGAGAAAATTTCTCGCTCTCCTGAGGGCGGGAATCCTCGCTCTGGTATTTACAGTGAATGAGTGAGAAAGAGGAAAGAGCGAGGAAGAGAAAAAGAGCGAGCAAGAGAGAAAGAGCGAGCAAGATAAAAAGAGGAAAGAGTGAGAAGAGCGAGCAAGAGAGAAAGAGTGAGCAAGAGAGAACGAGCCAGCGAAAGAGAGAGAGAGAGGGATAGAGATAGAAAGAGCGAGACAGAGAGATGAAAAGAGTGAGAGCAAGAGACCGAGACGGGGAGTGGTTGAATCCACCCTGACAGTTGCAGGCCAGGCCTGGCGAGGCGAGCCGGCCCCGGCCCGGGGGGCAGTCAGGCGGGCCTGTTATAATCGTCCACATCGACAAAAATGCCGGCATGATGCTGGGCCGGGCTGGGCCGGGCCCGGTCCACACATCACCGTACGGGTTATGCATGTGCATATTTCCGACTTTATCAGCGAGCTGCCTGACGGGGCGGGGCGGGGGTGAAAGCGAGAGTCCGGTGCAGCGCTGCTGGGAAACAAGTGAGAGTGTTGTGTTGGGGGACACGGGGGTGTGGTAGCGTGGACCTGGGGGTGGGACACACACACACACACACACACACACACACACACACACACACACACACACACACACACACACACGTAGGCGTCCAAGGGCGGCCGAGGACACAGCAGCGGCGGTGTGCAACCCTTGCAGCCCGCGCAGCGCGCACCCTCCCGTATTGATTTTTCCTCATTTTCGCCTATGTATTCCAGTGTCCATGCGAGCCCCCAATTGTATAGGTGGCGCGCGGAGGGGGCGCCCGACGCAAACATATAACCGGGGGGAGTTTATTTAGGCCCCCGATGATAAGGGCGGCCCCGGCGGCGGGCGTGAGCGATAAGTACCGATTGGGGTTTGGGTTCCGCCCTGCACTGTCAACCCAAGAGTCACCGCCCGGCCCAGCCCGGCCCGGCCCGGCAAGAACTACCACGACTAGAGGGTTCCACCAGATATACCAAAATTAGAGCACGACCACACTCCTCATTGCGAGCGCGGCACCACTCTAAAAATCCAAGTGTACGAACGTCGCACACTTGTAGGTGTGCGAGGATTCATTCGTACACTTGGCCACTCAAACGTGTGAATATCCTAGGAAAATTCACACGTTTAAGAGGCCAAGTGTACGAATGAATCCTCGCACACCTACTAGTGTGCGACATTCACACACTTGGGTTTCCAGTGCACATGGCACCGTGTAAGTGCGCTGCCACCACCACCCACAGCCATTGAAACCGCGAGCATTATTCAGCTGGAGTGCGCACGTGAGTACATCTGCAGAATTCAATTTTATTCGTCAATACACGCGTTTAAACTGATAACAAATGAAATTTCTGAACATTACTTTACACAAAAACCGCTGCATTTTTATCATTTTGTTTGAAAATTGTCACTGAGTACAGCCTGATGAGTACACATGAGTACAGGAGTCATCTACCCCTCGCGAGCACCGCTGCCAGTGCCAGAGCCACGGGGTTCTCGACCTCCGAGAGCAAGGATCGTGCAGGCAAAATTTGCTCGCTTTCCTCTATGAGCCAGAGAACGGGATACTCTGACAATCGAGAGCGGTGCACACCATAAGAAACAGAAATTCCAAAGTTGCACCCATTCTTTCTTCCACATGTCGATGTAAAAAGTTGCCTGAAAATTTGAACTTAAAATGGCGAAGTTTTGGTTTTTCTTGGGCAGACACGCACTGTTAAAAGCATACGGTGGATTTCACCGTAAGTAACAGTGAAACCTGCACCACCGTAGCTTACGGCGAATATCACCGTAAGCTACGGTGAATTTCGACGTAAGCTACAGCGGCTGGCACCGTAAGCTAAGCTACAGTGCTGCAGGATTCGCTGTAACTTACGGTGAAATTCACCGTAAGCTTTTTACAGTGCGACACATAAAATGAAAAAGGGTACAAGACAGCAGGTTTCTTCGGGCCGGGTGTTTTCTGGGAGCGTTTCCATTCGGCTCGGGTTCCTTGTACGGTGACCTGGTGCGAGCGCCGGCCCCGCCCCGCCCTGCCCCGCCACCACCTTCGCGTGGGACGGACACGCCGCGCGCGCAAGCAGGCAGGCGGTACCCGTGAGTCCGCGGAGTCGCCGCCCCGCCCCGCCCCGCCCCGCCCCGCCCCGCCCCGCCCCGCCCCGCCCCGCCCCGCCGCCCACATGACCCGCCGGCCGGCCGCCTCGCCTGCCCGTTGCGACGCCAAAGCTGTACGCGACTCAGCCGTGATCCACCGCACACGCGCGAACAATACCAGTACAGCAGCGTGTCCGGCGGGGTCGCGGGGTCGGGCCGGACCCGCGGGACCCGGCGAGATCTACAACGCCCTCCTAGAGAACGCGACCACCTGCGCTCCGCCGTGACCACACTCCCCTCCACTCCTCAGGCCGAAAAAACTTAAAAATTTTTAATGACATCTAGAGGACTTTACATATTTTTGTTATTTCTCAATAGTTTTTTTAAAGAATATTTCGTGTTTTAATTTTTTTAGGTGTTTTTATTTTATTTTTATTTTTTGGAGGGGCGGGATGGGGTCAAGTTTTAGATTTTTAGCAGATGATACATCTTAGCAAAAATAAAATAAAAAGAAACTAAAGAGAATTGATGTTTCATCGGCTTGTACTCTCGCAATAGTATAGAGCGGGCCGGGTTGTCACAGTGCGGCGCGGCGCGCGGCGTGCGGTGCGGCGGCGGGCGCGTGTGCAGGCCTGGAGAGGGGGAAGCCAGGCGGGCCAGGCGAGAGGTCGGGAGGGGGAGGTGGGGCCAGCGGGGCCAGCGGGGCCGAAGCGGGGACCAGGCGAGGCTCCAACCCATGGTATTGTTGCCTTGCGACGCCCGGCGGCGCCACGCTCGCGGCTCTCCCGAGTGTAACACATTTATAGCAGTATGTGCCAGACCCTGGGTGGGTCGACCCGCCAAACACATGTGTAAAGGTGGCTGACTACCCAAACCCCGTAAGTGCAGAAGGCGCTGAAATAAAATTATTCGTACGCACATTTTCGTAACGTCGCCTTAATGCACAAAAGTGCAAGACATAATGAGGTGTCAGCTAGCTTTTACTCCCAAGTTCAAAAACCAAGCGCGTACCCTGGGTATATTGTACCTAGGGGGGACTGATGAATGGCTCAATGGCTCGCATTCCGCGAGGCGCAACACAGCAACAAAAGATTTTAGTATCATCTGCTTTCATTTACAATCTTGATTGAAATTTTTTTTATTTATTTTTAAAAACAAATAAGTGTACAGCAGAGTTCAGTGTGGCCAGAAAAATAGGCAACACGTAAATCGAAAACTAATAGGCGCTAATTGGAGTGCAGTGCAGAGGGCCGCATCTGCGCCTGCATATGGTAGGCAACTACTAAACACTTGTGCTCAAGGTGCTGCGTGTATTAGGCAGGCAGAGCTACCTGCGCGCCCCACACTGCGCTGTTGGGACTGCTGATTGCCCACTCTCCAGGCAACACAGACATTTTAGCGTTTCTGCTTATTGCCTATACTCTCAAGGCAACACAGACACTCAGTGTTTCTGCTTATTGCCGATACCCGCACACAGATACTGCGTTATTCTCCTTATTGCCTACTCTCCAGGCAACACGGACACTCAGTGTTTCTGCTTATTGCCTATACTCTCCAGGCAACACGGACACTCAGTGTTACTGCTCATTGCCTATACTCTCCAGGCAACACTGAGACTGAGTTGCTCGCCTGCCACCCACTCAGCGGTGTACAAACGCGACGGGTCCCCGTCCCCACGCCGCCGCCCGGCCACCCGGGCCGCCCCCTCGCCTCGCAGCAACACGACAGACCCCATGACACACATACTCATCTGTATTAACCTTGGCGCAGAATTTTCCAAAGCGTATAACAAATTTAGACGCACGATAAGAAGCAAACAGCAGCAGAGGGGGAGGAGGGGGGGGGCGTGGTTGGTGCCATGCGGTTGGAGACCGCGCACGTGGCCATTGCAAGCTCCCCGCCGCCGCCGTAATGTAACGCACACAAACGATAGTAACGTTTATTAGGAACGATAGTACGACATTCTCAGCATTCTGTGAGCATGAGCGTTATCGAGACGTTTTGGGGCTGTCAGAACGCAAAAAAAAGCTTTCTATTCTTGAAGAAGAAGAGGAAAAAGATTCTGAAAGAGAAAGCGCTTTAGATAACGCCTTTACCCTCTGTCGGCACTGTGCATTTGGTGGTTACTCTATCATGACGTGCCTTCGCCATGACATACTGATCTTAACTGCACTGTTAAGCCAAGTGCGTGTAACTGCTAAACACCTGTCACTGTTTAGATCGCGTTCAACTCGGACACTTGCAAGAGCTCAACCAGCCGGGCGTTGAGCGTGCACAGGAAACACAAGTGTCCGAATGCCCATTCGTGCACTTAAGGGGATACAGGTGTGAATTTTCCTTCGAAATTAACACACTTTGGCCTCAAAGTGCACGAATGGACATTCGTACTCCTAGAAGTGTGTGACATTCAAACACTTGGGTTTCCAGTGTGGGCGCAGTTGCACACTGTGCTGGACACTTAAGTGCACAACCGAACAGTTGAAACAGCGCAACTGTCGATACGAGTTTCTGGATAACCTGCGAACGGAGTTGCCACCATCCTGCGAATTTAAGTGTACTGCAGTAAAAAGAGTGAGACGAAATGTCTTGCATTAGAAAAGTGCTGTCCTACAGCAAAACGTGAAGGATAAACCGGGGCCGACCTGCGGTGTCCTTCACATAGAACACGACGAATCTCCAACTTTTTACCATAGGGCACAAAGGGCCTCAAAATTTTTACTGTAAGACCATTGGTTTCCCCCCCCCCCCACACCCTTTTTAAAGCAGCAATGTACTACACTTCTAGTTTGCAGAGCAACAGGACGGAATAAAGAGGGGAGTCGGGGGAGGGGGGGGGGGGGCAGCAAGGCCGAGCAATATGAACAGAACCGCGACACAGACCGCGTCGGAAATGCATGGGTGTCTCTCAATGACGACATCCCATACAGACCAGGTGCCTCGGCGCCAAGGTGCGGCTACTTGCGGGGGCGACTAGACAAGGAGGGGGAGCTTGGAGGAGAGCAGGGCGCGGGGGAGCGGGGCGCGCGCGCGCGCGCGCGCAGGGGGAATATATTACCTCCTCGGCGGACGGATAGCAAAGAAACATGCTAGGTGGGCCAATAACAGCAGCAGCGGCCTTTTGTGTGTGCGCAAACCCTTGTACATACATTGATTTCGCCATAGCCACTGCGTGGTCACGCCCCGAGTTTCATCACATAAGGGCTGCAAAAATAAAATATTGTCCTAAACTGAGTAATGCATTCAAGAAAAGCAATCTTCGGACAACGGAGTTAGTGACACGCGGCAGCGCAATGTCTACGTGTAAATATCACGCGCACCTGATAGGTGTCTCCGAATTTCCGTTCGCAAACTTGAACGAATAATCGTCCGTTTAACTGTGTATTTTTTTTTCGCTTACGACTTTTTTTCGTAATTTTGTGTTACGAAACGGAGTTGTAAATTCACGAGCGCAGTCGTAGTTTAGCGACAGCAAATATCGTACCGATACTACTGGCAGTTGTAGCTTAACGACATTTATCAAGACCCATGCGAATGTGAAAAATTTCGAATCAGTTCAGATTCGCCACCGAATCATAAAGTTCAAGCATATGTTTTTTCAACATGGCGCAAGCGCGCCTTTGCAAAGATGTGCGGGAACCACTAGACTTTATTTTAAAGCATAATGTCATATCTAAAATTTGTGGTGGGTCAAAATTGGATTAGATTCGCGCGAGAATTTATGAAGATTCGATTTGAAAATAATTGTCCGAATTCGATTCGAAGGAAATTTGAAGAGATTCAATTCGATACGCACCCAAAAACCTCGAGTCGCACAGCACTAACTACATTTAGCATGGAAAATTTTCCCGCGTCACCCTTGCGAATATTTTTCACAGTAATTTCGCAAAAACAAAAAAAAATTCGCGTCGCACGCACTTTATTGGCGGTGCACGAGCGTTGCGATTGCACTATGCATGCTGCTGCTGCACGGCGCGTCGTCGCGAACGCGAGGCAGTCAGGCGCCGGCGAGCATGAGAACACACGGTGCGCACCTTGATCACCCGCCCACCACCGGTCCTCAGCGGCCTCCTGATGTACGGCGCCCGTGCGTGTGTGCGAGAGAGAGAGAGAGAGAGAGAGAGAGAGAGAGAGAGAGAGAGAGAGAGAGAGAGAGTGAGAGAGTGAGCGTGTGCGCGTGATCCACACCCCTTCGGAACCACGCGATACCGCACGCCACACTACGCCACGCGCCAGGGGGGGGGGGGGGGGGGCACCGGCAGCAAGGCGCCCAGGCAGGCAGTAACCATGTTTGCTCACGCTGCTAATGAAATGCTGCGGCGGCAAAGGAAGTGCTCCGCTATAGCGCCCTTCCTCGCTCGCTCCTCCACCCCCGCGCTCCACCCTGCTGCCCTCCGGAGCACGCCTCACCCCCGCCACGCCGCGCCACGCCCCGCCCCGCCCAGCCACCCCGGCTGTGTCCGTTAATTACCTAACAGGTGTGACACTACAAGGAGCGCGGTGTCCCGCCCCGCCCCGCCCCTTCGCGTGTCCCTGGCAGCAGGTCAAGGTGGTCGGAGGTGAGGGAAGCGAGGAGGGGTGCAAACCGAATGGGAATGAAGGGTGGCCGTCGTGGAGGACATATTCGTCGCCGGCGAGGACATGCCCGTCGTCGGTGAGGATGTGAACGTCGTCGGCGACGACATGCCCGTCGTCGGCGAGGACATGACCGTCGTCAGCGAGGACATGACCGTCGTTGGGGAGGACATGACCGTCGTCGGCGAGGACATGCCCGTCGTCAGCGAGGACACGCCCGTCGTCAGCGAGGACACGCCCGTCGTCGGGGAGGACATGCCCGTCGTCAGCGAGGACACGCCCGTCGTCGGGGAGGACATGCCCGTCGTCAGTGAGGACATGCCCCTCGTGGGGGCGAGGGCGTCCGACGGGCGGTACGTGCCCGTCCGCTAGGACGCCCGTTCGGGCATTCACGACGAGTTGAAGTCTCACGTCGATCGGGAGGCCAAAAACGATCTTTCAAACAGAACAGGCAGACGTGAGGGAGACGTTGAAGCAGTCAGTGTAGCGACTCCTACGCCACACGAAGCTGGCGCGGGGCGGGCTGCCGTCCTGTGCATCGGGGGCGGACGCGGGCAGCGTCCGAGCCGGCGTGGCGGAGCGGGCCGAGTCCGTCCCCTCCTGCTCGCTGCCCAGCGGCAGGCAGGCGGCAGGCCTCGACCACGTGACCGCGGCCGTATCTCGGGTGCAGATCGGATGCTGGTGCAGTCGGCCCGTCCCGTCCCGCCCAGCCCAGCTGCCCTCCCCACCGTGCAGTGTATCGGTACGCGCGGCACGTGTCATAAGGAGCGCCCGAAGGGGGGGGGGGGGGGGGGTTCGAGGGGTACCTCAAATTTCCCATTTCAGTGTACACCCTGCGTTCCAATCACTAGCCAGTCACATAATTTTTTTAGGCAGTCGATTAGACTGACTTTTACGATAGGTATGAAGCCCAGTTAAAATGTAAGCCAGTATCCAGTAAAAGCCAGCCAGTTAAAATAAAAGCCCCGTATTGATCCAGTATCCAGTAAAAGCCAGCCAGTTAAAATAGTCCGCCCAGACAGCGAGCAGCCAGAAGGCAGCAGGCAGCGCTCACTCCCCCAGCCCCCCACCCCTCCCAGACTGTATATAGGAGAGGAGCGTGTGTGCGGCTCGCGGGCGGACTGGCGGACCTCTTGACAGCGTTCGCTCATATCGCAGTAAAGAAGTGACAAAGCTACGATTGGTCCCGAAGTTCCAATATTTGAGTTCGAAATGAATCGAGTACGGTGCAGATAATTTTAACAGCCAGTTAAAATATAATCCAGTTTGACCAAGTTAAAATTCAAGCCCCTAAGAATAAAAATCAGAAATCAGCCACGGTAAAACTGGAATCTTGTTAGGCAGTCGATTAGTCTGACTTTTAAGTTTGGTATGAAGCCCAGTTAAAATAAAAAGAGCGTGTGTGCGGGCTGGGACCGGCGGCTGGGAACCACGTTCGCTCGTATCACATTAAAGAAGTGACAAAGCTACGATTGGTCCCGAAGTTCCAATACTTATGTTTGAAATGAATAATGAATATGGTTCAAATAATTTAAAAGCCAGTTAAAATATAATACAATACGATTCAGTTTAAAAAAACTCTAATTCTGTCCGAAATTGTCACTTTGTAGTTTATATTGTGTCGTATTGTTTTGATATTGTTTCGTATTGTTTATACCGGCGCACCTAATTGTTTCCAGCAGTTCCTCACCCCCTGGCTCCAAAATGACTGCAGTCGCTGTAAAACTTAGCGACTAATTTGTCGTTAAATTACGCAAAAATTTCCAACAGTTTGTCGCACTAAAGAAGTGACAAAGTTACAATTGGTCCCCTACTTCCAGGATTTAAATTTCAAATAAAATGAATGCGGTTCAGATAATTTAAAAGCCAGTTCAAATATAATCCACTATAACGCAGTTAAAATTCAAGCCCGTAAGAAGAAAAAATCAGAAAATCAGCCACGTTAAAACTGGAATCAAAGTGTCCATGCTGTTTCTACGCATCTCGTTCCCATGACAATTACCGTTCATAATCATATTCAAAATCAGCCGACTGCCTTCCTACCCGCCGGTATTTCGACAAAACTATATTTTAAGCACCTTAAAATTGCAAAATAACGAATTGCTGCAACAATTTTACAGCTATCTCCAACAATTGGTCAAATTTTCCTTCCAATCACGAAACAACCCTCCAATCAATGTACACCCATTTAAAGAGTAAGGTACCCCTCAGGGCGGGGGGAGGGGGGATGTCCTTCGCTCAAAAAAAAAAATCAGAGTACACCCTTTGATAAAATCATACGTGAAAATCAGAAAAAAAAATCACGAAAAAAAAAAAAATCAGTAAAAAAATCTAGGAAAATCACGAAAAATTAGACAAGTCGGTGTACGCTGAATTTTATAGTGCAGGATACCAAGGAAGCGCTAGCCAGGGCCTCGCAACTTGCACACTCTCGTCCACTAATTTCACTTTATGCTTCAAAACTTTTTACCACACGATATATTTGTTATTGTTTTCTAATGTGGTTTTTCCCTTCGCCAGCTGTCAAGGGCTTTCCAGTAGGCGCTCCTTTTTGATGATGAGAAAACTTGAGCTCGATATAGATGGAGAAAACAAAGCGGAAACTATATGCCGAGACGGTGGTCATACCGTACACCTTTTACTCAATTCGCGCGGACGTCAAAAGCACTGTACCTGAATATCCGGCATCTGCGATAACTTGAGGTGCTCCAACAACAAAACCAGTTCTCTGCGGACACATGACAAAAGAAAAGTTCGCGCGTTTTCATTGGTGCTTGAGACAAAAATAATGAATGAACTACCACACATGACGGTCGCAATAACGCTTTTCCCTACCTTGGGCTTAAAGACGGGATAAGCATTGGCCTTGAGGATACATTTGTAGCCCTGGTCAATAATGTCATCTCTGCGGAAGTGATCGGAGCAGAGGAACATGGTCTTCCTGGGCTGATAGTTCAAACCACAGAAATTCAACCACATCCACCGGCGCGCTGCGTCCACCGGGAACCTGAATCCAACTGTCGTGTTAGGTATGCGCACTTTGAAGAAAATATTCAGCCACATTGTCTGGAAGTGCGAGGAGGACAGACTGGCCGCCGAGGACAAGGTAGGAGAAACTGGGGGAGGGGTAACTTCACCAAGAATAATCAATAAACACTAACTGAATCTGAATGTTTTGGTGCAAACGTTTGTGCAGAGTTCAACATTCACTTTGTTTCACACGAATTTGAGCGAAAAACTGCTTGACTTCCTAAAAATGTATGCACAAAAACGTGCACACCAAAGTCCACTGTGGTGCAAAAAAAAAATTGATTCAGCAAGTTTGCACGGATAAAAGATACAGATCCAGTTACGAGCGAACAAGTCACCCGCCACAGCAGATTCTCATACCGCTGCCCCAACTCGGCGGCCGTCGCTCCACCCAACCCACCTCCGCTGGAGTAAGAGTCCCGCTTACCGGAAGAGAGTGAGATTCAGTTCCGTTCTCGTCATGCAGCACAGGAAGCACTGAGGCGCCATGGCGCGGCCACCAAAAAGTAAAATCAAACGACAATCCAAAAGCGCGGGAAAAGAGCCAGCAGGGCGGGCAGGGGAGGAGGTGGAGGACTCGGTGCAGCGGCCGGCTGCTGCTGGTGGTGCGCGGGGCGGGGCCGGCGGGGCGGGGCAGGTCAGCACGCTCGGGCCTCCGCAGACCAACTACTGTAGCGTCCTTCAACTTCCACGGGACGCAGCAATAAGATGAGCGGCAAAAACTTCCAGGAAAAGAACGCCAGCGGGAATGTACGAGAGCGAGCGAGAGAGGGAGAGAGAGAGCCGAAGCTGAGACAACCGGCTTCGTCAGCAGCAGACCCTCGGCTCGGCTCGCCTGCTCGCCCTGGCCCCTGGCCGGAGCCGAGCCCGGTACCCAGCGCGACGACTGGAGCCCGCTACCTGGGCCTGGGGACCACAACATGTGCGTCTGGGCTGGCTGCAGGGGTGCCACATCGCGTACCACCGGATACACTGCGCGAAGCGCGCGACAATGTCGCTCACTCGCTCACTCACTAACTCGCTCACAAACTCACTCACTCACTCACTCACTCACTCACTCACTCACTCACTCACTCTCTCGCTCACTCACTCACTCACTCACTCACTCACTCACTCACTCACTCACTCACTCACTCACTCACTCTCTCTCACTCACTCACTCACTCACTCACTCACTCACTCACTCACTCACTAACTCACTCACTCACTCACTCACCCACTCACCCACCCACTCACTCACCCACTCGCTCACTCACCCACTCGCTCACCCACTCGCTCGCTCACTCACTAACTCGCTCACTCACAGTGTGCGTAAACACTCATTCGCACACTTGGACATGCGGTAAGGGTGTGTGCACTGGAAGCCCAAGTGTGTGAATGTCACACAATTGTAGGTGTGCGAGGAATTATCAGGAATCATGCTTCCCCCCGATCACCCAAACGTGTAAATTTTCCAAGGCGGATGTTAACACGTTTGAGTGGCCGAGGGTTACGGATAAATCCTCGCACCCCTACAAGTGGGTGAACTTACGTATGGAAATTGATACACGTTTGTTTGTGACCAAGTATGCGAATATAAATTCGCACGCCAACAAGTGTGCGACATTTACACGCACTGGGATTGATGCGAATTTTCGCGATTGGTTGGACAAGCAATGTGAAGGTGTATCAACTTCACGCTGGACACCCAAGTGTGTGAATGTACGGTACACTTGTAGGCGTTTGAATTTCCATTCGCACTCTTGGTCACTCATATGAGAGGAGAGAATTCACATACTGGAGTGGTCCAGTGTACGAGTGGATATTCACATATCTTACGGGTGCACGACGATCACAAACTTGTGTATACTCCTCATTACACGAAAGACTTTGCCGAAAACAATAACAAAGATCGCACGCCCCTCGCGAGGGGGAAATAACTCTGAAATTTTTGTGCACCTTGTAATTCAGGAAAATTCAGAAAAAAAATCAGGAAAAAAATAGAAAAATGTCACAAAAATTAAGGGAAAATTACGGAAAATTCACAAAAATATAGGTAACAATCAAGTAAAACTTAACAAAAATTCTATAAAAATTCAGAAAAAATCACGAAAAATCACGTTATGTGTACACCAGAATTCAGAGTTGTTTCCTTCGCGACGAGGCCACGTGGACTTTTTCAGTCTCGGCACAGCAGAGTGTAAGATGAATAACAAAGAGACAACGTTTCCTGGACAGAGGCGCGTGTACCACACACACTAAAAGGTGAAGGCGGAGGGAGCCTGGTGGGCGGGGAGGGGGACGCGTGGCCTGCAGAGCGGGTGCCTTTCATAGCGAAAGGCCCACGGCGTTCCCAGAAATGGCAAGAGCAGGAGAGGGAACCAGAGAGAGGGGACCAGAGAGAGAGAGAGAGAGAGAGAGAGAGAGAGAGAGAGAGAGAGAGAGAGAGGGAGAGAGAGACAGAGAGAGAGAGAGAGAGAGGAGAGAGAGAAGGAGAGAGAGAGAGATGTAACAACGAATGTTTTTGCTAGCCCCTCTGTTGCGTCAAGCAGGGCCCGCGCCGCCCCAGCTCCTCTCAATGTCTCTGTGGGTGAGGGGCTAAAGAAGGGGTAAGGGGGATGGGGGTGGGGGAAGAGAAGGGCACACCCCATCCAAAAGGTTGCTTTATAATGGGATACGCGGAGCTGGACACGCGACTCCTCTCTCTCTCTCTCTCTCCCTCTCTCTCTCTCCTGCTCTCTCCCTCTCTCTCCTGCTCTCTCTCCCGCCCTCTTTCTCTCTCTCCTGCTCTCTCTCCCGCCCTCTTTCTCTCTCTCCTGCTATCTCTCCCGCCCTCTTTCTCTCCCGCTCTCTCTCTCTCCCGCTCTCTCTCTCTCTCTCTCTCTCTCTCTCTCTCTCTCTCTCTCTCTCTCTTTCTCTCTCTCTCGGATCGCCCCTGAGACACGCGTCGTCCACGCACTGCTCCGCCCCGCTCCGCCCCAATCCGATTCGGGACGAGTTCTCGGAAACAAGCCCCTGTCCTCTACGTCTAGTCTCAGGGCGCGGATGAATTGTCCTCCGGCCCCTCTTGTGCCGTGTGCGCGCAGCGCCCCCGCGCGCCAGGAGGCCCTGGAGGGTGATGCCTTTCACTGAGGCGGGCCGGACGCGGCCGGTTCTGGCCGGAGCGGGAGGTGAGAGGGGGTTGGGGCGGGGCGGGGCGGGGCCGGAGTGCGAGCGTCCCCAAGGGTGGAAATGTTGCGCACTTGCAGGCGTCTTCATGTCAATGCACACACTTGCAAGCGTCGTGTGACTTTCAATTCGCACACTTGCTAAGCGGGTGAATTGCCTTTCGCACTCTTGTTAAACGTGTGAATTTCCTTTCGTACACTAGCAGGCGTGTGAATGTCCATTAGTACACTTGCAAACGTGTGAATTTCCATTCGTTCACTAGCAAGAGTGTGAATTTCCATATTAGTACACTTGCAAATGTGTGAATTTCCATTTCTTATTCACTTGCAAGCGCGTATGTTTCCTTTCGTTCACCTGTAGACGTGAGAATTCCCATTCTCACACATGTTACCGTCTGAAATTCCTTTCGTACACTTATCCCTGAGATACTACAACGAGTGCGCGAAAACAGACACACACACACAGACACACAGCCAGGTGTGTCGCAGCCACAAGTGTGTGACGCTCACACACTTGGGTGTCCGTCCAGTGCTATGGGGGTCGATATGGCCCATTACCGACTCGAAAGCGCGCGAGATAAGCCATCTCCGCGCGGGGGTTGCTAACCGTCATTGTCCCGCTATTGAGGGCTCGAGGGCATGGCGCTTGTACTTCACGCACAGCGGCAGGAGAAGGGTGCTCCCCCCCCCCCACCCCCCTACTCCCCACCCACGTGCTCCCGCCCCGCCCCCCACCCCCCAACCCCACCCACAATTTCAATAGCATTACCCACACCTCGCAACAGCGATTGAGCAGACTTAGCAGAAAGAAAAAAAAAGGCGCAATAATAATAAATAATACTACGGCTTTACGAGAGCTGGAAATACAAGTGTTATTGAATTTTACGCAAACTGAGAGGTGAGTGACTATTTTTCACACCAGGGTAGGTAGGTGTGCAACATATTATTCACTCAGCTTTCTCCATACATCGCCCAAGGAAAGGAAACGCTCGATACAAAAAGTACCCGCAAAAGTGTGAATAAATATTCTTATTTCGCAAACTAATCCTCCGTCAAGTACGAGACATTCTGAAGTTTTACTGTTTTAAGAAGTGTCCGAATCTAAATTGTCACACACCTACAAGTGTACCATTAACATTATCACACATTCGGATTTCCTAGAGTGAAGTAGTCCAAGGGAGGCGGCCGCCCCGCGCGCCGCCCTTCCATTCACTCCGCACATCCTTCCCACGCGCGTACGTCGCCTAGGCTGACAGACCGATTCGGAAGAAGAGCGCTGCCTGTCTCTGTCGCACTCACGGGGTGCGCCATGTAGGTACGAGAGAGAGGGAGCGAGGAGCTGTAGCGCTCTTCGGAACCCGTGCGCTGCGCGACGTGTGCGCCGTCATGTCGCCCGGCTTCCACGCCGCGACAATCTGATTGCACTGAAATCAAAAGTGTTCCACTGACACACACTTTCATGAGTGGAACAAACTGTGTTGAAACTTTCAGATGCGAAGTGAAAAAGCCCATGTATTTCGTTGGGAATAAAAGTGTTCAAAGCTTTAGTTGGATACATTCTGATGGCAAACATATCGCTCTAACACTTGATGCCCCACATAAGCCACGCATCTTTAGGTGTGTAACACTGCGTTCAACACTTTTAAGAGTGTTGTGTGTCAGTTGATCACTATGAATTACAGTGACGCCACGTGCCAGCCGAGAGCACTGAAAATCCAAGTGTGTGAATGACACACAAGTGGGCGTGCCGATATCCATCCGTACACTGGGCCTCTCAAACGTGCATATGTTAAAATTCCCTTGGACATTCACGAGTTTTTGAAAGTGGCAAATATTTACAAGAAAAATAATTGACACACCTTAAAATGGGCGACATCCACCTCCTTGAGTTTGGGTCGAGGGGGATGTCTGACCCATTTGTACTCATCGTAATTCAGACAAATTCAGAAAATGTAAGAAAAATTCTGAAAAATTCACTGGTGTTCACTAACGGCCCAGAACTCTAGAAAAATCTCAAGCAAAAATTCGCCAAAAATTCACAAATGTTAACGAAAAATTTCACAAAAAAAAATTAACTAAAAATTCACAAAAATTAACTACAAGTTCACAAAAACTAACTAAAAATTCACAAAACCGGTACACCAAAATTCAGAGTTGTTTCCTCCTGGGTGCGGCCGCACCGTTGTGTCGCGTCGCGTGTGCTGCTGACGTCACCTCGACACCCACTCCACTCGCGCCTACCTCTGCCTATACCTCTGGCTCGGCCGCGGAGAGCGAACAGGGCGGGGCGGGGCGCGCGCCTCTACCCACACGCAGTGCATGGGTGCTGCTGCTACCCGAGGTAGGAGGCGACGCGAGGCGACGGCCGTCCGGTCGGCCTCCGCGAACCTCATCACCATGACCAGCCCGTCACAGGAAGACGATGAAATACTGTACCGAGCGTGAAAATTACACGACCCGTATCACTGGTAAAACTAAAGCGTAGCCTTACGCCCCGTTTTCAAGCGTACTGAGATTACGCTTGAAATCAAGCGTAATGGGTCTTTCTGCTCCAATTCGTCCTATCTAAATGTATGGGAGAATTTTTTTCGTACGCTTGATTTCAAGCGTAACGTCTTCAAGCGTAACTGTGTGCTTCATTCAAGAATACAGTTACGCCTTAGTTTTACCAGTGATGACGCGAAGTGACGTACCGTCTCTCTCTCTCTTTCTCTCTCTATCCCTCTCTCTCTCCATCCCTCTCTCTCTCCATCCCTCTCTCTCTCCATCCCTCTCTCTCTCTCTCTGAAGGGAAAACTGTCACACGAACACGCGCGCGCGCGCACACACACCACGGAGAATACGACGTTTCGGGTTTCCAAGCAATATTGGACAGACCAAAAAATGACATAGCGGAGTTTCCAGGGCTGGTTGGAAAAACCAGGACGAAGCAGGTTTTTTTTTTCCGTGATCGACACGCACACATCGAATCTGTTAAAACATTTTATGGCTTTACGTATGAGAATGTGAGTGTGTGTGTGTGTGTGTGAGTGCGTTAGACGACGCCGACGGTCCTGGGGCTACCGTCTCATCCAAGTGTCCATGGGACGCGGTGATACTGTCGCTCCATTATAAGGTCACGATCACGCTCGCGGGTGGGGTGGGGCGCGGGGCGGGGCGGGGTGGGGCGGGGCGCGGGGCGGGGCGGGTACCCAGGAGGCACCCTCGCGGCGGCCGCCGAGCCGATGCCGCCCTCGGACCCGCAGGCACGATCCCTTTCTTCACCTCGGCCGCGATGCCCCGCCCCAGCCCCGGGCCTCAGCGAGCAGGAGAGTGAGAGAGTAAGAGAGACAGCAAGCAGCATAACGGAGTGAGATAGAGGGAAACAATTCAGAAATTTTTGTAAACCTCGTACTTGTTATTCAGAAAAAAAATCAGAAATATTCAGGAAAAAAGTCAGGAAAAAATAGGAAAATTTAGGAAAATTTCGGAGCGACAAATTTGACTCCTCCATTTACAGCGAATTGGTAGAGTCCCCGTGGATGTCATTTTTCCCGGGAGCTGTCCTGGGTTTTCCGGGTGGGGCAGGGCTCGGCAGAGCCGGAGCCCCTGCCAGGTGATTCCGAACAACCGTTTTGTAGTTCCCTCTCTCTCGCTCCTTATGGTCGTGCCCAATGAGTGCGACAAGGAAGGAGCGACGAAACCAGTGTGCGGAATCACCCTACTGGGGCCGTGCCTCTAGGCCCTCTACTACTGGGAGCCCCGGCGGGGACTCACCGCGCCGGGCTGCGGGGCTCACCCGGGACCTACCGACACCGCACATTCAGAGCGCGGGGCGGGGCGGGGCGGGGCGGGGCGGGGCGGGGCGGGGCGCGAGGAGGAAGACGTTTAAAAGCAGCCCCAGCACGGCCCAACCATAGGACCGGCACTAGCTCTTTTGTGATTGTGTGCCGAAGAGCAGAGACACAGAGAACACTGGAGCTGTAGACAGGCTGAGGGAGAGAGATAGCCAGAGAGAGAGAGAGAGAGAGAGAGAGAGAGAGTGAAAGGCAGAGAGAGAGAGAGAGAGAGAGAGAGAGAGAGAGAGAGAGAGAGAGTGAAAGGCAGAGAGAGAGAGAGAGAGAGAGTGAAAGGCAGAGAGAGAGAGAGAGAGAGAGAGAGAGAGAGAGAGTGAGAGGCAGATAGAGAGAGAGGGAGGGAGGGTGAAGAGGGTAGGCCCCCGAGCGGCGAGAACGGGACACGCTCAGTCAGGGATTGGCCAGGCCCCACCCCAGCCCAGCAGCTCGCCGTCCGTCATTGAGTGATCCCAACGTTCCCAGTTATTCCCTCCTCCTCGTCTTCCTCCTCGTCTTCCTCACCTCCAACCACCCCGTCGTTGTCGTCGGATTACCCGGGGAGAGCAGCTCGCAGCAGCCACCAGGCGCCTCGCCCCGCCCCGTGCCCCACGCCCCGCCGCGCCCTCAGCCAAATCCAGGGGATCTTTTTATTATTTTTCTCGCCGGCATCTTTTTATTTCCCAGCAGCGGCCTCTTATTTCTATGCGAAAGGATCGAGCTAAAAGCTCGCGAGAAGATTCGGCGGTGTTGGACGGGGGGAGGGGGAGGGGAGGGAGAAAGGAGGAGGAGGTAGGAGAGAGAGGGGAAGAGAGAGAGAGAGAGAGAGAGAGAGAGAGAGAGAGAGAGAGAGAGAGAGAGAGAGAGAGAGAGAGAGAGAGAGAGAGAGAGAGAGAGAGAGAGAGAGAGAGAGAGAGACGAGTAGGGGAGAGAGAGTGCTGCCGCAGTCCGAGTAGTAAGGGATTTCGCTAATTCCAACGTTGTGGGATCGGGAACGCCTCGGACGGAACGCCGTGATAGAATCCGGAACGCCCTGGTGAGACCCGGAACGCCTCGGACGGAACGCCCCCGTGCGGATTCCTCAGTTTTCTGCACAGAGACCCCGCAAAAGGCACACGCATCTCTTCGCCTGGCCTGGCGCCGCAGCTGCCTACAGAGTTGCACCTCCACTCCATACACCAGCGTATTATACGTCGACATATTCCGCCATTGTCCAGGAACTTCGTCATAATTTCAAGTATTCCGCCATCCTCCAGGTTTTGCAAAAATATGCCAAACACTCCACCTGCAATGCATTATTCCTTGTACGAATAGCATTCGAGTCGCCCCGGCCGCGCAGCGCGCACCGCGTGTCACACCCTCCCGTCTGATTCCGAAGATCGCGCTCTAGCGCCTCCATCCTTGACACACACCAATGGTGGTGCGCTGTGAGGGGAATGGCAGGACCCGCGAGTGCGACAAGGACGGAGGCGCGAGAGCGATCTTCGGAATCAGACGGCTATTCTGGCCTGGCCGGCGACAGACGGGCGCAGCGCTGCACAGCGCGCAGCACACCCACGCCGAGGCCCGGCCCAGCCCGTCACAGCTGCTTCATTTACATTCGAATTACAGGCACCTGGAAGTCAACAACAATGCAAGCCGAGCCGAGCCGGAGCCCGGCCGGGCCGAGGACAGCGGGGCCGAGCCGAGCCGAGCCCCTCCTCCGCCAATAAGTGCCGCGCCGAGCAGAGAGCCGGTCAGCCGGCGCAGCCGCACGCCATGGCCCCGCCCCCCCGCCCCGCCCGTGTCTACAATGTGCACCACGGCGGTGGAGACGAGGCCGATCAGGGCGGGGGCGGGGGGCATACCCTGCGCTCGAACTGCTCCACGGGCTCTACGCGTCCTTGACGACAACCTCGAGCTCGTACCCCGTTGCGGTAGCGTCCTCGACGGCGGCCTCGTGATCGCACCCCGGTGGCGTTCTCGACGGCGTCCTCGTGATCGTACCCCGGTGGCGTTCTCGACGGCGGCCTCGTGATCGTACCCCGGTGGCGTTCTCGACGGCGGCCTCGTGATCGTACCCCAGAGCGGTAGCGTCCTCGACGGCGGCCTCGTGATCGTACCCCGGAGCGGTAGCATCCTCGACGGCGGCCTCGTCATCGTACCCCAGAGCGGTAGCGTCCTCGACGGCGGCCTCGTGATCGTACCCCGGAGCGGTAGACGGCGGCCTCGTAATCGTACCCCGGCAGCGTCCTCGACGACGAAATCGTGCTCGTACCTCGGTGCACGACAACAACGCTCTTTGACGTTTTGAGGAAAAAGGAAAAACTTTCAGGAACTTCCCGACTTCGAGGAAAATATTGTTTCCCTAAAATAAGATAAAAAGAAAAATTCCTTCCTTCTTTGAGAGGACTTATTCCTCAATGTCTGAGAGGCTTTACTCAAATAGAGAGTACCTTACAGTCTCCCTATTTTCCACAGAAAATCAGATCTGGCTTTACCGCGTGTGAAAGAGTTCGTACCCCTGTGGCGTCGTCAACGGCGACCTCGTGTATAGGGGAACGCTGCAGATTTAATCGCTTTCTTTTTTCCCCCAGGACAGCGGTTGCTGGGCGGTAGTTCGCTCACTCGTTTTGTCGCTAAGCGGTTGTTCGCTGACTAAGCGGTTGCTGAGCGGTTGTTCGCTCACTCGTTTAATCGCTAAGCGGTTGTCCGCTGACTAAGCGGTTGCTGAGCGGTTGTTCGCTCACTCGTTTTGTCGCTAAGCGGTTGTTCTCTGACTAAGCGGTTGCTGAGCGGTTGTTCGCTCACTCGTTTAATCGCTAAGCGGTTGTCCGCTGATTTAGCGGTTGCTGAGCGGTTGTTCGCTCACTCGCTGAGTGGTTTTGCATAGGGAGTAATGGGAGTATCGGTCGCTCTTTTTATTAGTTTGAGCATCTGATTCTTGCATTATTCGCAGTGTTCCCCTCCTCGCGAGTTGACGTTTGAACCAGCTGCCCTCTACCCGTTCCTTTACGACTCAGTCTGCCAGATAACGTTGCACTCGCTGTGATGACACGTATTGCAGCAGCATTACACTATCAGGGGTCAGGCGGGGCGAGGCGCGGCCGTGGCGGAGTTAGGGGGTAAAGGGGGTAAGGGGAGGGGGGCTCAACTGTGCTGCGGGGGATGAACCACGTGCAGACAGTTAAAGGCGGCGAGAAGCATTTCCTTGTTCATTTATCTGCACCAGCATCACTGTACACTATTACTTTATGCAAACGTATAGAGATTTTTCTTTCATACATTTTCAAAAAAGAATCTATAAGGGCATACAGAAAATTGTAATTATGTGTATAGACGAATAAGTCCATATTACACTAATCCACATATAAAATAATAATAATATATTTCGAGTATTTCTCCTCGTGTGCCACGAAATTAAAGTGCGGAGGATCCGGCGATTTTCCCACACGTCCACGCGTGCGACCTTCTCTAAAATCCTTAAAAAAAAAAAAAAAAAAAAAAAAAAAAAAATGGTATTGCAAAGAATTCTGTGCAACCGGCATACAAAGAAAAATCTATTTAATACAAAGAAATAATCTTTGTAGTACAAAAGAAATAACCTTTGTAATACAAAGAAAAAAAAATATTTGTAACACAAGGAAATTTCCTGTGTATTACGGCTGTCGAAAATTCCTTGTATTATACGAAAAATTCTTTGTAAAAAAAATAAAAAAAAATAATTAGAGCGCAGTCAAACACTCGTCTTTCCAGTGAATAACTGGAGCACGAGGACCTCCCACCGGGCATAGCGAAGCACTCATCACGCAGGGCACTGCCGCCGCACGGCGACCGGCAAATCAATTGATAAACCTCTTTTACGTACGACGCATCGCGCACCCTGCATGAGGGCGCGGCCACGTCATGCGTCACACTCGGTCAATCGAATATACCGTCCCTGCGACTAACTGTTCGCCACGCGAAGCCATCTCCCTCCCCTCCTGCTCGTCCCACAGGATCACCTACACCAAATGTCCTTGAACTCCTCCCCCCCCCTCTCTCTCTCTCTCATCACCACATCCAGGCCTCTGGTGCACACACACGCGCGGGGGCTGAACGCCACGCACCACAGAGTATGATTACCGCGCGCAGATAAAACAATTCAGCAAAACCCGAAAAAAAAAAATTGTCCATTGTAATTATTTTTTTTTAAAGTTACCACCATTGTTTCTTGCTTGTGATTTACGAAAACTGTTGTTAACTAATCGAACATTTACTCCCAAGGCAATTTTTGTGCTCGTTTGCGAATAACAACAGCACGTGTCATCGTGCCATTACAATAATTAGGCAATTTCGCAATTTGATATTGAACGCAACGAACTTTCTCATAGGTAAAATTTTCCCGTAACCCTCACACACATTACTGATGCGACGTTCGCGGGAAGCTCGATGTGAAATACCGAGCCGAAATATATTTTTTACGATTTAACGACCTGTACAGGATCTGGAGAATTTAACATGAACTATCGCGCTTTTGTCTTGGGCTAAGACCAAATTAACTTTACCCCTCCAATATTTAACACTCTATAGCGAACGTTCAACGCCCGTGACAGCCTCTTTGCTTGACCGAGGTGAAGGTAAAGATTTGGAGCTTTTGTCAGCTTCCAATTTAAAGTTTACCCCCCGAGCTGCTGGGCGGGCTGTGTAAGGCTAGCGTCCGGTAGTGGCAGCTTGACCGCCATCCCAGGGGGAAGGGAGGGGGGGGGCGGGGGTTTGTAAGGGGTATGAGAGGCGGGGTAAGTTCTGGAGTGGAGGGGATGAAATAAGGCAGTTTCAAAAGGCGGGAGGCAAAGGAGAAAGGGGCATTAGGCGCACGGACACTGGAGGCGAGGGGCGAGGGATAAGTGAAGCGGGGGGCAAAAGCCTGCCGCTGACAGTGCGGCCACGCGGCCCGCACCACCACAGTATTCACTCTATTTATATCCGCTACCGCCTCCTCCAGAGCCCCCCCCCCCCTTCCCCTTTACCCCCTCCCCCCCCCTTCCCCCACCGCGCGGCCCCTTCTTCACCCCCGCTGTACTTCCCTTTCACTCATTCTCCTTTCCACCGCTAGGCGCGCTGCCCGCCACACTGCTCCTCTTCCTCACCGCCCCGCGCCCCCGTTCCATGGGCCGAATTCCCTCCGACGCCGCAACAGCCCCCCCCCCTCTGGAGCGGCAGCAGCAGCGCGCGCGGGGGTGAATCCACTGGAATTCTCCAGATTCCCGTCCCGCGTCCCGACCCGCAGGCTGATTCCGAAGATCGCTCTCACATCTCCGTCCTTTTCGCACCTGTAGCGGTGCCCCATGTTATTGGGGATGGCGGGGCCCCATGAGTGCGACAAGGGCGGAGGCACGAGAGCGATATCTTCGGAATCAACCTGCCGTGCCGTCCCGGCCGTCCCGCAGGGCCCGCGACGGACTCGCGGCGAGTGTCACCAAACTTCAAAGATAACAAGAGACACAGCCACTGGCGGCAGCCTGGACAGGCCCGCGCGCTTGCGAGGAGTGTGAATGTTGCACCTGTGAGAAAATTCATTACACACGCTTCAGGGCAGCAGATAAGGGTGAGAATTTTCTTTTGGAAATGGACTCGCGCGCGGCAAGTCTCCCTGCTGCCCTCCTCGCGCTGCCTGCTTGTTCTCTTTCCTTCGTGGGCCGGCTCTCCCATTCATAAAGTCCCGGTTACGCTACTGCAGGACTCCGTAGTCATGTATAGTTCCTACTATACATCATATCGTGCATAGCAGGCAAACTAAACACCATTATGCTGTATAAAAACTATACATTTATTTATGCAGTAAACTTAAACAGGCTTCATACCAGATCCAAATTCCCCTTTTCCCTGAATTTTTCCTGGCTTCCAGACCCCAAAATCGGAACTTTCCCTGACTTTTTTGTAGTTTTCAGAAGCCCGTTGTACATTACATATAGCAAAACCAGGGCGGCAAAAGATAATTACTGTAAATAAAATACAATACACCTCTTTATTTGGGTAAAGAACAGTGTGGCTGCAGCGTGACCCGGAGAATATCTGCCGAGGCTACGGAATTCTGGACAGCATTTGCTCTCACCTTAATTTTTTTTCCCTGGCCCAAAACCAATTTTCCGTGACTTTTCCCAGACTTCCAGACCCTTTTTCTTTTCCTCCCTGACTTTTCCCTGGCTTCCCTGACCAATATGAGCCCTGTTATAGTCTACTTTCCTGGCAACACTTTGATTATATCGCGTCTAGCAGACGTAGACAACAAGAACAACAGCCAGTGAGAAACCCAGTCGGTTAGAAACTGCTGCAGCTATGAAGGAGAGGCGACTTCGGGGAAATGAACGGGAGGGGGAGAGATGGGAAAGGGGTGAGGGTCAGTGGGGGAGGGGGAGAGCAAATGTCAGCCACGAGTAGCAGCAGGGGGGAGGAGAGCAGCACAAGCCTGTGTCGCAACGCTCTGCACGGGTAGTGCGATATCAATCGCACAGTGCACGGCGACCATGTGAGCGCTGCGCGGGGTTCGACGCAAAACGATTTCCCATACAGCGTTATGTAAAACTGCACAACAATTCAAAGTTATTGTAAGGTTACAACAACTACGGCGGTTAGACTTAAAATTGCGTTAAATGCGGGAGGGGAACAAGGGGTAAACCACTAAGAAATTTTTGTAAACCTCCTAATTCTGATTTTTTTTTTTAAGTAATCAGAAAATTTCAAGAAATTCACAAGAATTACTGTAAAATTGAAGAAACAATTTAAAAAACTTAAAAAAAAATGTACGCCACAATTCAGAGTTTTTTTTCCCGCTCGAAGTGGAACCTCCGGTCCGGGGCTCCGGGTAGGCGGGCAGCCGACGCACCCAGGAGTGCAATGAGTTGCCTATCCCGCCCGGCGCCATGCACACACCCCGCATAGGTAAACACTGTGCTCTCAGGCTTTCGAGCAGATTTCTGTAAAAACAAGATTTTACAAAAAAAAAAAAAAAATCATGAAAATTTCCTTGCTACTTGAAAGCCTGGGTGAAGTTTATACATATCGTGTGCATACTTTTACGTCTGAATCGACCCTTCTCCAAACACTCGAATTGTTTTTGCACGTTTTTGTGCCAAAGTTTCACAATACTTTGTGCGCAAGATTGCTTCAATTCAGCCAACTTTTTGAACAAAAAAATGTGCAAATCGAAACCAAAATGGGTGCGAAAAATTTGACTGTGTTAAATTGCATGAATAAGAAACACACGTGTAAGAAAAGATCTGAAACGAAACAGCAAATAGCCCGTAGGTCCGGAACGCAAACATGTGCTCCACGTGGACAACGATCATAATGCGTAGAAGGACGAAAGAAAAGTTCCGAAGGGATTCATGTCGATTATAGTACGATTAGTTATCTCACATGATTTTGCGACGATTACTCGCTAAAGGGTACGGATTTTGTTCTCCTTCCATCGCAAATTCATCCGGCAGGACTCCACCGAGCAGGGCAAACCGAACAGGGTCGCCAGCCCAACCATCCGCCATCACGCAGTAGAGTATAGGATGTCACTCGAAGCGCAAAACTCATTGAAAGAAAACTTTTTAGAGGGAGAAGAACAAGAAGAAAAGGAAGAAAAAGAAAGGGAGAACGGCTTGTACCGCGCCGCCAGCGTTCTGCTGCTGAGAGGTACGGACCCCCTACGCCCGCGCCACCACCCTCAAGCCCTGCTTCTCCATCTCAGGGCGGCGGGGCGGGGCGGGGCGGGGCGGGGCGGGGCGGGGCGGGGCGGGGCGGGGCGGGGCGGGGCCCCAAGTCCAGGCCGTCACAGTATTGAGGAGTGGCACCGCAGTGCCTCGAGATTCCTTTTCCTGCGTATTCATCCCTCTCCCTCCCTCCTCCACAACATGACTCGCTTTTCCACAGGCGTGAGAGAGCAGAAGAAGAGATCGATAGAACAAACGAAGACGCGCGCTCCTGGTAGTGTTCTTTGCAATCTGCTTCACTGAGAGAAATAAAAAAAAAACCACGTACAGTACACTGGAAAAACAAAGGTAGGACTTAATGCCTTTCTAGGGGTGTGAAATTTTAATGCCTTTGCAAAGGCACGAAATTGTCCAAAGGCATTAAAATTTAACACCTTTGGACAGTTTTAATGCCTTTGCAGGGGTGCTAATTTTTAATGCCTTGGTAAAGGCATTAAAACCCTTCTCGTCCTACCTTTGTTTTTCCAGTGTAGGCGCAGTTAAGTGGTTTTCCTTAAGTCCGTGCCGAAATTTGTACGTATCGTCAGTTCGTAATTGTACGAACAATACTTATTGCTATTGGTGTTGCTCGTCTCTGTCCATCTCTCCCTCCTCCCACTCTCTTTCCCTCCCTCTCACTGTAAAAAGAGGAGTGATATTTATTGCTCGTGGGGGAGCGATTTTGTGAATCCAATGTTTTCACTCCTAGAGGAGCAACTTTCACGAAAATCGCTCGTTTAGAGTCATTTTGCGTGAATTTCGGTTAAAAAATGACTCAATATGAGTGATATTTGGTTACCAACAAATGAACTAATCATGGTGATTTTCGCTAATATCGCTCAAAATCGCTCCTTGTTTTACAGAGCGCTCTCTCTCTCTCTCTCTCTCTCTCTCTCTCTCTCTCTCGCTCGCTCTCTCTCTCTCTCTCTCGCTCTCTCTCATCGTTTGGCAGAGTTTATCCAATTGACCGTTCTCTGCTCCGTGCCGAGCAGCCTAGCTAGCTTGGTCCGGCCTCGCCCTGCCGCCGCCAGCTCCCGGGGGCGGGGGTGGTGTTGGGGGCGGGGCGGGGCGGGGGGTTTGTTTACCGGCCCCCGCGGGGCGGGGGGGACGGGGGCCGTGGGGGCCACCACGCCACGCTGCGCCCCGCCCACCCTCGCGTCGTGTGCCCCCCGGGGGGGGCTCCCTCCCTCCCTCCCTCCCTCCCTCCCTCCCTCCCTCCCTCCCTCCCTCCCTCCCTCCCTCTCTCTCTCTCCCACCCCTCCTTTCTCTCACCCTCTCCCGGGGCGGGGCGCGCGCGCGCGAACGGCGCAGGGCCTATCCAACAGGTGCTCCGCGCCAAAACACAGAGAGGACGAGTTAAACTAGGCAGGCATCAGCTCGGCAAGGCACAGAGGGCCGGGTTATATTCTGTGAAGGCCAGGAGGAAGAATGGTGGAAGCGAGAGGGAAGGCGGAAGGGGGAAGGGGAGAAGAAGGTCGAGGAGGAGGAGGAGGAGGAGGAGGATAAGGAGGAAGGAGAAAGAGAGAAGGGGGAGGAGAAGAATTGTAAATTGTATAAATGTATTTACGATCGATACAAAAGGGCTAAGAGCCCCACTGCCATATCAATCGGCTTCTTTCTTCATAGATAGAAAAAGAAGAAGAAAAAAGGAAAAAAAAACTCTAAATAATTAAAGAAAAAAAAAGTCAACAAAAACAGCAAAAGACAAACAAAATATGTATAACAAAGCAGAAAGAAGGGGAGAAAGGAAGAGAAAAGGAGAAGAACGAAGAGGACGAGGGGGCGACCACTCCCCTTAAATAAGTACACATACATGATTCCCGGAATGATCGATTCCCATTCATATATTTTCATTTCTAACTGTTTCTAACGACATAAAACGCTAATTTCGGCTAATTATTACTGATACAGTACCAGATGATTCCTGCTTTGTTCTATTGGTTTTCATAGATTTCCCTTAATTTTTATGATTATGATTCCCAGGCTTGTGTACACATGATTCCCAAAATTGTCGCCCACTCGGAGGACTAGCAGGACGATTGCGAAGAGGAGGAGGAGGAGGAGGAGGAGGAGGAGGAGGAGGAGGTAGACAAGGCACAGTCCATGCCAGCATCGGTGCGGCCCTGACAGGTTCAGAGAGCGGGGGTGCGGGGAAGGGACCGACAATTGGAGCCGCTATTGAAACACGGGTTGACATTCTGCCTCGACGCAATAACTAGGTTGGCCGCAGTGTCGCCTCTCCCCTCACTCCTACCCACCCAACTACCTACCTACCTACCCCCTTCACTCAGGGCGGAAAGGTAGAAAGGGGGGGGGGAGGACAGCATAACCACAGCAGAGCCCCTCTCGACTCGGCGTTGTTACCCCTCCCGCGCCGCACGCTCCAGAGGTGTACTGCTGGGGGGGGGGGGAGGAAGTACGCAGCGGCAGCGGTACGCCCCTAACGCTCCCCCCACCAAACTACCCCCTCCCACCCTCCCCCGCACAACCCCTAGCAGCCCATCATCTACCCCCTCCCCTTCACTCTCCGCTGCTGCGGGGAGAAGTCGAAACGCGCGCGCAGAGTAAAGTAGCTACCTTCAGCCTCGACCGCGCACCCCCCCCCCTCTCCCCCGAAACCTACCCCCCACCCCCTTCCCCCTCTACTTTCCCAGCATCCCCCACGCGTGCGCCTGACGAGCGCTCGCAGCGCTCTCTGCAGGGACAGGCAGCCGACAAGGCCATCGTGTGATTCCTGATCCGGGCGGGGGGGTGGAGGGGGGCAGAGGGGGTAGGTGGGGGTAAGGGGGTAGGGGGTGGAGACAGCGGGGGAGCCCCGCCCTCCCACGCCTGGCGCCCTCCGCAAACCCGCGCACGGCGCGCAGCCCTGCACTGACCGTGCAGAGCCCGGGAGGGGAGGGGACTCCCCCCCCCCCCCCGGGTACCGTACTGTACAAGTACAGTAGGGCGCAGCTGTGGCCCAGTGCCTTTGGGCAGGCGGGGAGGGGGGGGGGCGGAACTCAGGGCCCATTCACGATCCCTGAGTACTGTACGCGTCCATTCAACAGGCCCGCCCGAGTGAGTAGTACCCGAGGGAGCTGCACTGCACAGTCGAGGAGGGGGAGGGGGGGGGGGGAGGGGGACTGATAAGTATGTAACGTCCAGCGGCGACAAGAACACCGTTTTTAGAACAAAGTTGGCCCCTAAAAATGCACATTTGAAGAGTCGCGATGCGCACGACTATGACTATAGCCGACGTACAGAATTCTTCCGTACAAATGCAAATGGTTTTTATAATGATGTAAGATTTCGTTAACAAATGATAGAGAAACTTAAACCGCCATAGTACTAAAAAAATGTAAAATAAAAATAAAAAAAAATAATAAAACAAAAGAAGACTGTGCTGCATTAAGCATCACCCTTTCTACCTACCTACAATTTACGATAAGATTTTACGCTGTTGACCATAGTTAAGACAGTTTCTTTCTTTTCTTTTTTTTAAACGGAGACAATAATCATTAAAACAATTCAACCAACAACTGTCAAAATTGAGAGGTCATACAGTGTCGCAGAGTATAACCTTGACTCCCAGTAGGTACAGGACCCCGGGGAGGGGGGGGGGGGGGGTCGTGTACATAGTCACCGCGGCGACGTTGCGGCGGGGCCGGTCACATTCCCGCTGCTGTGGCAAACACGCACCTGGAACAGAGTGAAACACAACGCGTTAGTGAAACGCAACACCAAAACACAACGCGCTCGCGGCACGCAAATTAGAGAGCAGGCGAGCGGGCGAGGCGCGAGAGTAGAAGCGAGCCTGGGCGGCAGGTGCTCCCCACCACCACCTCTCTCCCTCTCTCTCCCTCTCCCTCTCTCTCGCAGGTCCCGTCCCGGCCGGCCGGGCGGTACCTTGGCTTGGCGGTCAGGTACGGGTAGCCCCCGGTGACGACGCGTAGGCACTCCGCCCACAGGTGTGTGGGCGCGTTGCCTACCTCCAGGGCGCTGCCCACGCCCCACCAGCCCACGGCTGCGGCCTGCCCGGCCCGGCCCGGCCCCCAACGGTACTAAAGGCCCAACCCGTTGAAAAATCGCGTACGAGGATTATAATCAATCACGATTATGGTGATTATCAATTATTATTTGAGTTTATCTTTAACATATTTACTGATTATTGGCCAGTAATCACGCATTATGATTATATGATTATCAATAATCATCTAGAGGGGCGTACAAGGATTGTGGAAGTGGTGGACCCTTGGCCCAGCTAGACAGACTATTTTTTCAGACATTTCTTAACCTTTTATCTTCGAGAATTGTTTTTAGCACTTTCTTGTGAGACGTTTTTGACACTCTCTGAAACAGATTCTTGACAATTTCTTTTTGACACTTTTTTTCCCTTTTGACACTTTTCTGAAACTTTAATTCTGAAATTTTATTTCTGGCACTTTATTTCTGACAGTTTATTTCTGACACTTCGTGTGAAAAGGCGCTTGTGCAACAGCATAAAAATTTAATGCGTGGCTGGCTGACCACTTCACAAAGAAGTATATAACTTACGGTTGTAACTTGCTTGCCAAAGCATTAAAATTATAAATGAAATTTCAAAAATTACTTTTCCTTACTTATTATAAATTGTTATCACAGCTGTAGAGGTATTACGTAACACCCCCTTTTTTGTGGCCCCCAAGTATATTCATTATTAATCAGAATTTTTCAACTGTCAAACCAAATGTGCACTGTAAAAAATGTTGGGATTTTTACTATACGCTTGTATGGGATATTTCCTATACATGGTATGGTTCCTTAAAAATCCCATAAATGTATAGGAAATCTACCATACCTCAAAGCGTGTATGGGAATACCCCAAACTATATAGGAAAACCACCACAAATGTCAAGGAAATTTGCCATACATGTGTGGAGGGCACACGCTGCTATGCATGTATAGGAAAATCACTTGACGATATGGAAATTTTGCTATACACTGTTAGTTCTTTAAAAAAATGGGTCGCCGCATAAAATTTGATTGCGCTTACAATTCACTGCTCGGTCGCACATTGAGGGAGGACACTCTCAATGTCCGAGGACTATGGTATTAAAGATCACCGGACTTCTGTGTTCATATCTAATTAAACACATTTGGTACAATCAGTACCAAATTTTGTTTCATTTGGTTATACATTGTTTCTGATGTAGTTATGAGCAGTCCGAAGCCAGTTCCAAATATTATTCTTAGATATTCAGAATGAAGCAATATCGCATGCCAGTGGTAAAAAGTTCACGAAAGGCAGGAAGGTAAATGCATCCAACATCAAAACATCTGGTCGAAAATTTCACGAACTGTTAACAGTTGGCCACGCCTCCCGGGCCGCTCACTCCTCCTCACCGGGCCATCCCCGATCCGGGACTGGCCTGGCGGGAGGGGCGCGCGACCTCGGGATGACCTGGACACGCTGGGGCGCGTCTCACATCTTGTCCCAGTGGTCCAGTGGTCAACGTGACGGGTTCGCAGCAAAGAAGTCCGGGTTCAACTCTTCTTCAGGTAAGGTAATTCTTCGTAAGTTCAATGCATAATTACATGTAACAATTAAATTTGACAAACAAAGTGAACTGAAAGGAAGCTCATAGCAGTACAGGAAAGGAAGAAATCTCTATTTTCTGTTTTGAAATGGATGCAAATGTATGGGAAAATTCCTATACATTTATGGTGGGACCACCACACATTTATCGTATATACCCTACACAAGTGTATAGGAAATTTCCTATACATGTATGGTAAGAATACTATCGTGTATGGTAAAATTACGACACGCGTGTATAGGAAAATTCCTATACATGTATATGTGAAAAGCGTCAGATACATTTATAGGAAATCTACCATATAAATTTTTTACAGTGTGTACATTTTACGTCTTAAATAAAAAGCACACACGCCTTCCTTCCTCGTACACGCGGCTATGTTTCCCTTTTTGACCCCCATCCGAGGGGGCATTCACCCTTAAAATCTGTGACCCGACTAATATTAGCCGAAAGTTTACAGATTTGGCCAAGGTCAGGCAAAATCGAGCAAAAACAGCCTAAAACGACCCAAAAATGAGTAAAATATGGAGAAATTTGGGCATTACGCTTCTATTACGCCTTTATTACGGCTGCTGCTCCTGAACACGCTCCTCGTCCCCATCAAGCAGGCCGTCAACGCGCGCCGCGGCCTCCTCGCATGTTCCGCATGTATCCTGCCGCCACGGTGGTGTCCCCACCCCGCCTCACAATGGCCGCCCCCGCCCCGCCCCGCCCCGCCCCGCCCCGCCCCGCCCCGCCCCGCCCCGCCCCGCCCCGCCCCGCCGCCACAGCTACTCCTGCCGGCCGGTAATCACGTCAACTACTGCTTCCTGCTGGTCGTCGAGGGCCGCATCAGCCAGGCTCAGCTCACTCAGCGCTACCCGCCCCGCCCCGCCCCGCCACCGTCTATCCACGGGGGCACAAGGAGGTTGCCGAGGAGGACATCCAATAAAGGGGGCAGCCACGTCCCGCCCGTACCGCCCCGCCCCGCCCCGCACCGCCCCGCACGGGCCGCTGCTGGTTGGTCTGGGTTGGACGGGGCATCCTGTTTACCAACAATCAAGTACCGACCTAACTCGCGCAGGGCAGGCCTATCATCTAATCCCGGCGGCCGCGGGGTATCTCTCTGCTGCTGCCACTGCGCTCGGCGCAGACACTCTCCAAAACTATACTGGCGGAATAAAAGTCCGAAAATAAATAGGCACGCCGCACAAAGTGCACCACACTTAAAACCCTTATGCACTTTGTTGTCATACGCGCCTTGCAGGATTTTATGCAACCAAAAAATTATGCACAATTTTTTCTGCATAACGAGTTCCGTCACTTATGCATAAATTTGTGAAGAACTATGCACAATGTGTACATAGTAACATGCAGAAGATTTTGCGATTCACTATGGTTGTAAAAATTGTGCATAACAAATACAAAGTCATGCATAAGGGTTTGCCAATGCAAATGAAACATTCGGTTCTCCTGATATTTTCTTTTCAGCCAATGAGAAAAAAAAAATATGTTCGTACATCTGCAACATTTTTGTGCGTAATTCACTATATACATTACTCGTCAATATAGGACGCAAATCAATCTTGCTCGTCATTGAAGACCACGTCGATTCGTAGTGCTTTGAATGTACTTTAGCAACATATTTCACGAAAAACTTTGCAGTAAATCTGCAATTTTTAGACAGAGTAACATCAACAGCAGCGCGGCAGCATAGAGCATTTACGAAATTTCATTCTATATTTTCGCTTTCATTCTCTTTTTTTTTTCTTCCCCAATTGTTTTATTCATTTTGGCCCTTGTCCGCGCCGACATGCTGCAGTGATACGGTATGGACCAGGCCGAAGAGGAAATCAGGCGGACAACCTGCCCGCTGCACGCTGCGCCCCGCCCCGCCCCGCTCCCCCGTCAAACGCAAACACAACATTACAATTACGGGGAGTCCGCGCGCGATAGCAGGCCAACCCTTCCATAACTGCGGCAAAGGGAGGGAGCGATGCACATAATGCAGAGCTTTTGGGGGTGGCGGGTGAGATCCGGGGTTTGGAATCGATAGGACCCCGATAGCGCGATATGTGCCGGTCACAGCCTCGTGCGGGGCGGGAGGGGGGCGTAGGCACCCCGCACCCATTCGTTACAGCGCTGCACCATAGACCGACGCGAGGTCCGAGGACGCAGCACGCCTCATAACTTGTGTTTTAGGGTGTAGGCGATTCAGCTACATTTGATACAGTTATACGCACCGTTCGAAAAGCGAAACAGACACACTAAATGGAAAGGGACAATTTTATCCCAAGAAATGTTGCGTTTTTGTGCACACCAATCCCTTAAAAAAAAAAAAAAAATTGTGTTATAATTTGGGACAATTTGCAATATTTCGGATGCAACACGGTAAAAACAATGTCTGATTTTTTGAGGAAAAAGGGAAAACTTTCAGGGCCTTAGATACTTTGAGGAAAACGCCTTAGATTTTGAGGAAGTCTCCTCAAAATTTGTGGAGATTTCCCTTATTTTTTGAGGAGCCTTCCTCAAAATCTAAGGCGTTTTCCTCAAAGTATCGCAGGTCCTCAAAGTTTTCCCTTTTTCCTCAAAAAATCAGACATTGTTTTTACCGTGAAATTGTCTCATTTTAGTGGAACAATTTGTCCCCCAAAAATTGATGTGTACAAAAACGCAACGTTTTCTATGACAAAATTATCCTTTTTCATTTTGAGTGGACGCCTTATTTCCCGAGCCGGAATGAGAGCATTTGCAACAGACACTAAACCACCAATCACTGGTAATCACATCCCCCAAAAATTCCTCCTTTCTTAGGTTTTCACGCTTCCTCCGGTTTTATCCAGCATGCATGAAAAAATACAGGCATGTCAACGTTTTTTTTTTTTTTTTTTTTTTTTTGTGTGCGTCTATTTTTTCGAAAACTGTTGGTTACCACTGGTAATCGGTACGAGTAATGGACCCCTTGGTGGAACCCCGCCACGGCTCAGCAGCCTCTTTAGCTGCTAATCCATTCCCGCAGTACCTCCTGGCCTCTACTGGTCGGTGGCTCTGGACCTGCACGTCTTGCAACATACTCTCCATTGCCTCACTCATTCTACCTCTCTCTCTCTCTCTCCTCTCTCCCTCCCTCTCCGCAACCACGTGCCGCTGCAACGATATCTGGGGCATGCAAGGGGGGTGAATGCAAGCAGCGTCAACACACCGCAGGTCACTACACCCACCACTCCCCAACCGAACCCCCGCCCCGAGTCCACCCCAACGCACCTTTCTCCCTCCTCCTCCCTCCCCCTCCCCTCTCTCTCAAACACACACACTAAAAAGGCACCAAAATTCTCGCTATAATTTGATTGTATTTTTTTTTTCATCGTAAAAAAAAGCGAGAGGGTCCATTCCCCAATTGTGACCCAAAAAGGGGCGGCGGTAGCAAATGCATCGGCCGGCAGCATTCAGTTAGTCACATCATTGACAGGCACACCGCTGACCCGCCGCGCCGCGCCCCACCCCACCCCACCCCACCGAACCCTCCACAGCCTCATTACCCGTACAGTATTTCAATCAGAGCTGCTACGGGATGGACGGGTGGCCCCGGCTGATGCGGTTTCTGCCCGCGCTTATTGGAACTGGGCTGTAACAACCCGTATATTCTCTCTCTCTCTCTCTCTCTCTCTCTCTCTCTCTCTCTCTCTCTCTCTCTCTCTCTCTCTCTCTCTCTCTCTCTCTCTCTCTCTCTCTCCGCATTCCCCTCTCTTTCTCTTTCTGGTCAAAAGTGACATGGAAAAGGTAAAATTGAATTCGTCGCACGCACAAAAATAAAATGTTCAGCTAACGAGCACCCGCAAGTGTTTAACACTGTGTAGCGCTTTTGCATGTACTTAACACATTAAATAATTAAGTATGTAACGAAAAAGTGGCCCACTTCTTTTCATGTGTGCTCAACTCCAGCATTGATCTGACAGGTTGAACACGGAAACTTGGTGTACCTTATTAGTTGAACACTGGAATGTCTAAATGCCGTATTAAATAACATGCGAATACGCTCCAAAGAAATTAAATTATTGCAGAAGTTTTCCGATTGACAACTTAACATTACAAATATAAATGTAATAGTATAAACTTTTAGTATAAATTTAAAATAAAAGGAGAAATATCTTGACTTTTTTTCACAAAGTGTGCCACCTTCTAGCACCTGCTTAAGTCCCTCTCAGCGTACAAAACGGCTCAACTATTTTCAATTATTTCAAATCACACTGTAGGGGATTTTTTCGTAATTTCACGAAAAAACACCTGTTAATTTTTTAACACGAACTTTTCGTTATTTGTAACAAAAACAAATACTTTTTAAATGACGAACAGTTCGTAAGCCTTGTCTGGATTTGTGGATTAGCCATGCCATTGATCATTTAGTACAACTGCAAACTGTTTTACAAGGAAAGGAAATGCATTTTGGGGGTCAAATTACCAACGAACAGTTTGTTTATTTCCTTACGAACAGTTCGTAATCTGGATTTTACGACACTGTTCGTCAAATACAAAACACGAACTGTTCGTATGCAAATTTAATCGTAAAATAACGAAATCTACTAACAGTGCACCATAAATATCCTCAGAGCATTTATTTATTTTTTATCTAACAGAACACCGCGCGGCAGTAAATTCCCGCATGAATATCTTCAATAATTTCAGTGCCAAAGCGGTAAAGGAAGCAGGACCGTCCGTCTCCCAGTGCCCGCCCCTGCCATCCAGCTTACAAGGCGTGGGCAGCTCTGAGCTTGAGGGGGAGGGAGAGGGGGGAGCTGAGAGAGAGAGAGAGAGAGAGAGAGAGAGAGAGAGAGAGAGAGAGAGAGGGGGGGGGGCTCAGTGCGGTCCTGTCCAGTTTGCGCGGCAGTGGTTCGCCTGGGCAGCGCGGCCCCTCTCAGAAATTAGCCGCCCCGCTGCCTCTTCCACCTTGGACGTTTCGACCGAGCCGAGCCCGCCTGCCTCCGCCCGGCCAGAGACCACGGGAAAGTAAATCTATATACAGGCGAATAAACGGCAAGAAACCAGAGGGGTCCTTCACTAGAAATTCAAGCGTACTCCGATTTTTTAGGCAACGAAGTTGCCTTTTAAAATCAGTCGAAACGTTAGTCAGTTGTTTTACATTACCCCTATGGGACAAAAGAATCTGGCCCAAGGGATTTCGATAAAATTTACAGCAGTTATAGAATTGTATATTCTTATTTCAATTTCGAAGTTTTATCAAAATCGCTCTTACAGAAATTTTGGAAATTTGATTTGAAGTTCTGCTTGCTCGACTCGTCAGCGGAGCGAAAGAGAAACCTCCAAAGTCTGCGTTCAAACAAAGCTCTGCTTCAGTTAACTGCGCCAGAAAGAGATGACACCACTGAAATTCGCACGTGACCACCGTACCGCCCTTTCGAAACCTACTTCATTTTTACCGAAAAATAATAGATCGCCAACCTCAGAGTCAGTCCTCAATTCATGTTTTCAGTCACAGATAAAAATTAGTCTGCCTCTGTGTTTCCTGTCAATGCGTAGAGGCTCCCATAATTGTTTGGTAAAGGCCTGCAACATCATTTTACGTCGTTAATAAATATAAAACTGGCAAAATATTTTTTGGGTTGGTTTGAGTGGACACCAAGGCGGCATTGTTTATAGCTGGCCCGCTCGGCGCCATGTTTGTGTCTTAAATGTGAGGCGGATAAAATTCACGATTTGGGCTCTCACAGAGAGTTTTGACCTAATATTTTTAATTTCTATTTCATTTAATGGTAAGTGTGTGGCAAATGTGAAACTAGAAACCTTTAATTCTTGGCTGGTGGTTCGATTCAGTGGTTGTCAAGGCGCGTTGTTGACAGCTGGTCCGCTGGGCGACATTATGTGCGCCCGATGTCTGGCGAATAAAATTCATGATTTGGCTATCACCAATAGTTCTGGCTTTATATTATTAAATTCTTTTTGACTTTGAGGTAAGTGTTCAAACCAAGGGGGACGTTTGTCGCGTTAGCGTTAGAATTTTATATTTTTATTTCTTGACGATGGCCCGCTCCTGGCCGCAGCCGATCTTGCCCAAGCGATAAACGTTTACAAGGCGAATTGAATGCGTTAATAGACTTCAATCTGGTGAGCAGAATTCTTGAAATGGTTTACATTTACGAGTATCTTTTGCGTAAATAACTTTTGTTCCTTCGTATTGAACCTCCGTCCTCCGTGAAACTTAACAAAACGATTTCTGCAGGACTACAACTGCTATTTTCTCATTCATTTCGGCTGTGTAACATTTCATTCAGCGAAACTGAATAGTTAAATTCGCTTGGTGCGTTAAGGGCGCCTTGACGCGAGTTAAGTCTCGAGGTGGACGCGTGAGCCGCAGATCCATCGGCCTTGTTTTGTTGAGTGCAGGTCCCAGCCAGCCTAGAACCACGACAGGGATAGGACTGGGCACTCCCACCTCAAACGCTCTCCGTTTTGTCGAAGGGGGCGGCGCCTCTCCCTCAGCCTTCTTCTGTTGAGTGGAGGTCCCAGCCTAGAACCATAGAAGGGAGGACTGCGCACTCCCACCTCGAACGCGCTCGGTTCTGTTTATAAGGCGGCGGCGCCTCCTCCAGCTGACTGCGAATAGTGCCAGTTCCGAAGGCGACCCAAGCCGAATCGGCATTGTCGCAGATACTCGCCCGCTCGGCCCCTCGCTGCCCCTCTGCGCGGCGCGCAGGGGAGGAGGACCGGAGGACCGTGACTGGGGAAGGGGCTGTTGATTTAACTCATGTACAGTAGTTCTAAAATATCTTTTGGAAGAACAAACAAAAATGTGAAAGCAGTTTTCTAATATTCGTTGCACTACGCGCCCTTACTTCAAAAATCAAGCTGATCGGACAATTTTTACTGAGAGACTAACTTCTAAATCGTTTGAGCCAGAGAGCTCAACTTTTGCATTTGATCCGCTATACTAGTGACGCTGATCAAACCGTGAGATAAAATAGATTCAATAATATAATCCAAAAGGCTGGAAATTTTGAAGTCAATGCTTCCACGCATAAACCATTCGCCTAAGTATTTTATGAAACTAAAACATTAACGTACTTCGTGCCTATTAGGATTTCGTAAAATCGTATTTTCTGATTTTTATGGTGTTTTGTGACTTCCTTGATTTTAACTGTTTTTTTTCTCTGATTTTTTACTGATTTTGTTTTAGGGTATCCACTGATATTTTTGCCCTCTAAGAAATACTGGCCGTGCCAGGACGAAGCTGCACTGTCGAATAAATGGTATCGCAAATCAACAACGAGTTGCTTGTTGTGAAGTTTCTCACTGCACTGTCGTATTGAACAACGGTTGAATGCGGTTACCCGACAATGACTATTCTCAAGCGAAGAAGTAAGCTGTCCAACAACATAAATTCTTAAGTAACAAAAAAAAAAATTGTCATAGATAAAAAAACATGAAAATAAAATAAGATATCCAAAAACGACGAACAATAGTTGTCCGAAGACAACAGAGTTCTCGTTTCCCAACAATTTTGCTATTTCGAAGTACACTTTGCTGCGTTTGCTGACAGCACAGTCATTGGAAAACGGGACTGTTTCTCTACAAGTGTCTTTTGTAGTGCATACTTGAAGACGTCCTGCGGAGCAAGACTTTATTCACGGGACGCTTGAGACCCAGTAACGTTTCTTTCTCGAGCTTGAATGGAATAAAATCGACTTTCGATCCGCAAAACAAAACAAAAAAAGTCTTGAACAGGACCAATACGTTCAAAACACCGCGCGGCCAGAAGTTACGCGGGTTACGTCCCATCCGGATCCGGTTATCGGCGAGGAGAGCGGCGCCGCACGCCATACCACGTAAGACTGTCAGCGACGCCATATAACGTTAGTAACATGTAATATGGCGCTCGCAATAACAAGGCGGGCGGTGGAACACCTACAAGTCAAAGGGTTTGCTTGTACAGCGCTGGGGTGGCGCGGGGCGGCGCGGGGCGGCGCGGGGCGGCGCGGGGCGGGCCCAGTCGTCGTAACCCTCCCCGGGGGGGTCCCCACCGCCCCTCAGCCGTCTTGACTCCGAAGATCGCGCCTCCGTCCTCGTCGCACTCATGGCGCCCCTGCCATCCCCAACACGGGGCACCGCCATAGGTGCGACAAGGACGGGAGGCTTGAGAGAGAGAGAGAGAAAGAGAGAGAGAGAGAGAGAGAGAGAGAGAGAGAGAGAGAGAGAGAGAGAGAGAGAGAGAGAGAGAGAGAGAGAGAGCGATCTTCTGAATCAGACGGCGCAGGAGAAATCCCCGGAGCAGGAGCCTCCAGCAACAAATGAACAGGCTAACTAAACGCGAGGGCTAATTCGAGGAAGAGCCTCTCCCTCCCGCGCACCGCTCAGCCCTGCTCCCCCCTTCCTCCCCAAGTCCACCGCACAGTCAAGTGAACCGGTCTGCGCGAGACCCAATTTGACTAGTGGGGAGTCCAACTATTGTCCAAGCTAAATGGAGACGGTCGAAGCAAAGGCAAGTGGGACGGGGGCGCCGCGCCGCGGTACGGTACGCCCCGAGGGCAGGCGCGGTTTTAAGTCCGGATGACGGGAGGGGCGATGTGCTGCTGGCAGCCTACATACAGGGGTTTTGCACCTCAAATTGCCTACCTCCCAGGCTGCCTTCAGGGCTGACGGGGGGGGCGATCGCCCCTTCGCCCCCCCCTTAAAACCGCGCCTGCCCGAGGGGTTCTTCAATTCAAGCGCACACCGATTGTTCCGATTTTTCTGGTGTTTCGTGATTTTTCTTGATTTATACTTATTTTTCTTCCGATTTTCTTGATTTGTTTTCTTATTTTTTTCTGATATTTTAGCGATGTATTTTTTTTTTAGGGTGTCCACTCTCAAGTCAAGTTAATGACTTTTTGGGATGAAGGACCCCAAGGTCGGTACGCCCCCGGAAAACTGCAAGGCGAAAGAAACATTTCGATCATCACAACTCGGGAAAAATGTTTTCCTCGATCTGATTGTGACCCAATCAGGTTGAAATTAAAGAACTTGGGAAGACTGAAACCTTGACTAGAGATTAGGCTCGAGGTCATGGTTACACCTAAATCAGGGAAAAATCTTAATGGAGGTAAAATTATTTACAATTTAGTCTTCTGAGAAAGGAGGGAGTATAACCCCCGAGCAGGCCACCGCAGCTATTTGCACGAGAGGAATATTAATCCCCGTGTGAAGTAATAAAGCCCGCAGGGGGAGTTTTAATCCGCAGGCACGCTACCGAGGGGTTTTGACATGGAGAGAATTAAACCTAGATTTCAAATTCAGTTTACAGAAAAAAAAAATGTTATAAGAAACCACGTTTTTACGAATATTTCTTGACAGCCCCTCCATTTTCCACAACTTTCCAGGAGTTTTCTTTCTTTTTCTCATGACTTTCCATAGGTTTTCCAGACTCGTGGGGATTCTGAGAACCTTCGGCGGGATTGATTAGCCCGGCGCGGCGCTACCTCCGCGCGCGGCGGCAACTCTAGCATTAAAGAGGACGAACATGACCCCGGCGTGATCCGTGATCCGCCACGAATCCCTTTTCTAAAGAGCGAGCGATGCGCCCCAAGAAATAGTACTCTCCTCCATCCCCCTCTATCTCCGGCGGTCAAAGACGACTCCCCCCCCCACCCCCCAACTCCCATCCCCCCACGGCTCAGCCCGCTTTTACCTCCACAAAAGGCCCGACCCACAGGTCCCCTTCATCCCTTCAGAGGATACACAACATCACAAATAATACATACGCCCCATCATCAAACCTCCCTTTTCGATCTTTTCCAACCTCTTTTGCTCTCTCTCTCTCTCTCTCTCTCTCTCTCTCTCTCTCTCTCTCTCTCTCTCTCTCTCTCTCTTACCCCCTCTCTCTCCCTCTCTATCCCCCTCCCACGCTATCTTCTCGCGTTCCCCGCAGCAGCTTCCCCGCAACCTTCCGCCTTTTGCAAATACGAAGCCAATAACCAAAATTCGAACAGTACAGTACAACACAGAAAATAAGGTATTGCACTCATGAAGGTGTACCTGTCTGCAGAATTCTCAGTCGCACACTGCAACAAGAAGAGCAGTGAATTTCCCACGGAATTTCGCACTCTTGCCGGGCAATAACCAATTTCACATACCCCGAGGGGTACCTCACTCTTTAAATGGGTGTACACTGATTGGAGGTTTGTATTGTGATTGGCTAGAAAATTTAACCAAACTTGAAAGAAATCAATTTGATATTCTGCAATATCAAGATGCTGAAAATAGATTTTTGTCGAAAATTTCTGAGAATGCGTAGTGATAGAAAAATGATTGGAGCTCAGGGTGTACACTGATTGGAGAAGCTGAGGTACCCCTCGACATACCCTCACTTCGATTTTCATTCACTTGGGCCTCAGCTGGTCCAGAGTCCAGAGACGGGCTCGCACAAAACCTTACAGAGACAACGCGTTATTTTCTCCTTCGGAATTGAGGTGATGACGCCACTTTTTCGCCATTCGCAGCCTCTCCACGTGGCGCCCCACCCCGCCCCGCCCCGCCTGTCTCATGTTTCGACAAGGTGTGACGGCGGGTGTCGCCGAAGGAGAAATACAAATAACAGGGAGAGAGAAAAACAAATTACGATCTAAATCAGGACGAGTCTGTTGACGGGACCAAGGGGAGCCGAGGGGGAGCCTGCTGTGCGCAAAAATCACCTCGTCAAGAACCGAGGCGAGAGCGAGAGATAGTAGCGAGAGTGTGTGACAGAGTGAGAGGATGAGAGAGAGGATGAGAGAGAGTGTGCGAGAGAGTGTGCGAGAGAGAGAGAGAGAGAGAGAGAGAGAGAGAGAGAGAGAGAGAGAGAGAGAGAGAGAGAGAGAGAGAGAATGATAGTGAGAGAATGAGAGACAGAGAAACAGAAAGTAAGAGAGAGAAAAAGTATGGCAGTATGGCAGCTGAGGTAGACCGCCTGTGCGTCACGGGCAAGGGGCGGCCAACTCATGTATTTCTGTGTACACTTGCCTTGTATTTCTTGTATTTCTAATGTATTTTTCGGTATTTTTCTCGTATTTTTATTGAGTATTTCTATGTATTTCTGTGTATTTTAGAGTATTTCCTTGTATTTTTAGTGTATTTCAAGAAATACACAGGTATTTCTGTGTACACGTTGTTTTCGAGTTGGCCGCCCCTCGGTCACGGGTGCCCGATGTGTAGCCCACGCGCCCGGGGCGCACACCGAGCTCAATCCGGTCTCAGAAGGCGAAGAGAGCAGGGTTCGACGGGTCCCCCACTCCCAAAATAGATGAACAACGGGTTGGCGAGTGGATGCGTTTTCGCGAATTTTCACGAGTTGACGGCAATTTTTCGCGAGTTGAATGCAATTTTTTTTTCGCGAATTGGCGCGAGTTTTTGCGCGAGTTCAACGCGAGTAGGAGCGAGTTTTCGCGAGTTGAACGCGAATTCGGCTCGGGCAGGTGTACAAAGAGTCGGCGACTGAGGGACCCCTCGGCGGCGGGGTTAGCAGACGCGTCCTCTTGCGATTCACAACGAGGAAGTCTGCAGACCCGTCCTTTCATTTCATACCCGCGCACCTTTCACTAATCTCGTGGTCAGGACGTCCGTGACTGCCACCTCACTCTACTGAAAACCGAGATCAAAGATGGCAACCGATGATGCAAAACGAGAACGAACGAACAAAAACAACAGTAACAACAACAACAACAAATGGCAGAAAAGAAAACGGCACGAAAAATGACTCCCAGCCAGCGCGGAGGGAGAAAAATAATAATAATAAAAAAATATTCCAGACCATCCAACCGCGCTCCCTAAAAATAAATACACGCGCTGGTGCGCGGGCGAGGCGGCCTAGCGCGTGCTCAAGGAGCAAAAAGGGAACAAGAAGAGGAAGAAAAGGCAGATGAAATCTGCAGCTACCAATGACACGCCGGCGCGGCCCCCACCCCAGCCAGATATGAATGCCTACCAGTGCGCTATGGGCGGGGTGCCCCTCGCCCGCCCCGCCCCGCCCCGCCCCGCCCCGCCCGCTCGTTCATTTTCTATCGATTTGCTCTCGCGAAAATGTCTGCCGGGCCGAGTGGCGGCCGGGGCGGGCCGGGACGGCGTGGTCCCGAACGGCAGACAGACGCAGCGAATACTACTCCCCCCCCCTCTCTCTCTCTCTCTTTCTGTCTCTCTCTCCCCCGCGCGCTCGCGTCTTCGATGCTGCTGCCCCACCTTTCCCTCTCTTCTCCCTCTCTCACTCTCACTCACTTGCTCGCGCTCTTTCTCACGCACTCGTACTCTTCTGGCTCTCTCTCTTTCTCCCCCGTGGGTCGTTCTTAGGCCGCCCGCGCCCCTATAGGCCGGCTAACGTCACCCCCCCACCACCACCACCGAATGTTCCGGGTACAACCCGAAAGGGCCGAACGAACGGGGCGCCCACCCCGCCGAAGCCTGGCGAGCTACAGAGGGGCGGTGGCGGCAGCGGCGCGCTGGAGGGTAGGCCGAGCTAGGGGCGTGGCGGGGCGTGGCGTGGCGTGGCGTGGCGGGGCGGGGCGGGGCGGGGCGGGGCGGGGCGGGGCGGGGCGAGGCGGGGGTGGGTAGTCACCCGAATATGACTGGGGGATGATAACGCGCGGGGGTACAGCGGGGCGGAAGGGCGGCACTGAAAACGCAAGAGTAAAACAAATGTCCCTCCGCTAAGCCTTTCTTATGCGAAAAATCTCCGCGCGCGGGGATACTTCGCGCGAATACTCGCACGAAACTCGTTGAACGCGCAGGAGCTCTGCGCGGAAATCGCAAGTGTGAGAATGCCGCATACTTGTACGAGTGCGAGGATTCATTGGCACACTTCAGCCACTCAAACGTGTGAGCAGGAAGATCCGAGGAAAATTCACCCGTTTGAATGGCAAAGTGTACGGATGAATCCTCGCACACCTGCAAGTGTGCGAAATTCACACACTTGGGTTTCCAGTGGGAGGGGGGCAAACTGCGGATTTCTCTGATTCGCGATGGTCACACCCATGTGTTCTTCCAAATCGCTACTCGAACATCACAAAGCCCTGCGCCCACCTTGGCTTGGCTTGGCGTGGCACGGCGGGGCGGGGCGGGGTGGGGCGGGGCGGGGCGGGGGGCGACACACGTGGCGGCAGGAGACACAAAGGGCCTTCCACTGGGGGGAGGGGGGTCGGCGGCGGGGCCGGAGACAGGCAGACCAGACAGCCAATCGACAAAACCGTCATATTCGAGTTTTAATTAATTTTCAGCAGTCGATTTGCTGAAAAGCCATCACAATGCTATACCGCTCGGGCCGCGCGCGCGGGGCGCGAGGCTCTGGGAGGGCGCGGCACTGAACACATTCCGACAGCAAGCCGAGACGCTCAGGGGGCATAGACACGGAAAAATCTTATTCTCGAGCTTGGAGGGAATGAGAGAGAAAAAAGACAATATCCGCTGTAAATGTGAGACAGAGCGATAGAGATAAAAAAAAGCTATCACCGTAAACCCATGGGTGTGACTTTCTAATCGCGGACTAGAACAAGTGAACAGGGAGAATTTCCGAGGTGGGGCCAACTCGTGCATTTCTGTGTACATTTACATCTCGTATCTCTCATATTTTTCCTATTGTATTATTTTCGATACGTATTTTGATGGATAACTTACTAATCCCATATGTACACTGGTAAAACAAATGTATAGTTCTAAACATCAAATGATGTTTAACTGCTAATGTTTAAAACTTAAACACTATATCATGTTTAGTTCAAACTATACATCAGCAGATGTTTATTTTCTAAACACTTCGCAAGTGTTCAGTTGGCTATACACTTGGCGCAGCGTGGTATCCCTATGCTTTTCTATGTGAAGCTTCGCCCAAGTGTATACTTCTATACATCACAAAATGTTTAACCTCTAAACATTTGCGAAGTGTATAGGTGTTAAACATCTTGTCATGTTTAGTTCCTGCTAAACATCATGTCATGTATAGAATTGCCAACTACACTGTAAAAAAAAATGACGGTGAAAACTACGGAAATCACCGTTAATTCCTTTAACGGTGTCCACCGTAGAATGGTACCTCCCTACTACGGCGGCCACCGTACTAGAAATTTTCGAATCCCCGTTACGGACTGACAAGTACGGCATCACCGTACTCAAAAAATGGGGTACGGAAGACCCGTACTTATGACCTCTGGCCACCGAAAATGAGGTACGGTGGCGCCGTCCTCTGCGCTCCGTAGTCAGTTTCTAAAACGAAGATACGGGACACCGTAGTTGGTTCCGTACTACGATCTTGTTTTTTTACAGTGTATACACCAAGATGTATAGAAACTAAACATTTGTTTTACCAGTGCATTTCCTTGTATTTTACGTGTATTTCTTGTATTTTCTTAGAAATACACGTGTATTTCTGTGTTCATGATTTTTTTCGAGACGGCCGCCCCAAATTAAGAATTTCCGCTATGGATTTTACACACTTGGAGTGGAGAGTCAAGTAAGTGTACGACGTTCGAAACATGAAAATTCAGACACTTAACAAGAGTGCGACGTCCACACACATTTGGGTTTCCTGAAAGCACTCTCCCGAAGCTCCGCCAAGCTCCGCCGGTGAGCTTCGCCCCGCGCCTCCCTCGCGCCCGCTGCCAGAGCTGTGCGCCTCGCGTCTGCCTGTCGAACAGTGTCTTGGAAGGCTTCGACCGCCCTGGAGGAGAGCGGAGGCAGGGCGGGGATTGCGGGCGCCGAGATGTAAGCCGAGTTACAGGAGAAGCGGGGAGCGGGAAGAAATCGAGGACCATGATGGAGGGAAGATTTGTGCGGGAAATGGGGTAAATTTACTGTTGGGTAAAGCGTTGCGGTGCGGTACGAAGGTTCCGTTCGAGGGGGTATTTACTCAGAGAAAATTTGTACAGAGTACTCCGTATTACACCGTATTACGCGGTATTACACCGGTATTACAAATAAAATTTTTCAATTTTATAGAGCATATTATGATATTTTTTGGAATTACATTACGCGTAATACCCAGAGGGTATTACAGAAGTGAATAGCCCCTCGGTTCCGTTATTATAGAGGCACAAAGCTTCCGTTAGGCAACAAAAATTAACACGGCTACAAGTGCACGAACATCATTCACACACTTGTATTTGAGACATTCTGTCGCTCGCGTCCTCCAAGGCGGGACAGTTCGCGCGGCGCTCGCAGCGCGGAGCGCGGCCCTGCCCAGCCCGGCTCAGGGAGTTAGGGGTCGATATGCAAACGCCGCCGTGGCCGTGTCCCCCCTTCGATAGGCAACCCGCCACGCATCCAAACCAAACAGGCCGGGACGGGCGGGGCGGGGCGGGGCGGGGCTACTGAAAGAATCATGATTCCCGGGCTACATGGCCGCGGCCACGGTGCCCCGCCCCACCCCACCCCGCCCCGCACCAAGGCGTGCTCTGTCCTACTGAAAAATCCAGGCGACACAGCGCCACCCCGCCCCGCCCCACCCCGCCCCGCCCGTCACTCGCTGCCGATGATATACATGATGCGGCCGTGGTGGGGTGCGGCGGGGCAGGGAGGGACGGGTGCGGGGAAGTCCTATGATTGTTTAAGGATCTCAACGCGTCAACATTATTCGGCGGGGCCCCGCCCCGGCCCGCCCCGCCTGCCGAGACGAAAACGCGCGCGTTATGGCGCACAAATATTACAAATGAATATTGGAAAAAAGCGAGCGAGGGGAGAAAGAAAAAGAACAACTGAAGGAATATGAAGGAATAAAACACGAAACGGCTGAGGAGAGAGACTATAGCAGGCTCCTCGAGGAATGCCCGCCCCGCCCCGCCCCGCCCCGCCCCGCCCCGCCCCGCCCCGCCTCTCCCCCTCGCGCGACACACAGCAGGGAGCGTGCGGGCCGCTCCCACGGCTAATACCGTATGCACAGTCACAGCCCGCTAATGATCCCCGAGCCCCACGCGTCAAGACTGCTGCTCTGCAAGGTATTCAATATGTACTCACTATTTTTTTTTATTTTCCTTTTCTTTATTTTTTCCCCTTTATTTGCTATTTTTTTTTCTCAAAATATATCGTAATTTTTTTTTTGACCGCTGGTACTTGATGAAAAGGTACAAAGGCATTATTGAAGTACATGAAAGTGTCTTCGTTCACGTCAAGAAGTACGTTGAAATCATGAATGTTAAACTGACACACACTTTTAATGCGTTGAACACAGTGTTCAACACTTTTAGATACTTAGTTATGAATGAAGCCTTTAAATTTCGTTAGGATAAAAATGTTTAACACGTCAGCCCAACATATCGGTTGAACAAAATCGATTAAATTCATGGGCTTCTTTTTTTTTAACCGAACATCTTAAAGTGTCCAATGACACAGCGTTTTACACTTTCAAGTGAGTTCCAGTAGAACGCCTTTGATTTCAGTGCAAATTCTCTGGGTGTGTAGAGCAGGAGGGCCTCCCCCCTGGGGGGCGCGCGTGCCACTTGCGTTCGAAAGTCCCGCCAATAGCGGTCATTATCGCATGGGCCGGCCGGTCGGCCCCAGCAGTGTCCGGCTGGACACCAGTGCAGGCATGCAACTGCCCCCCCCCCCCCTCCCGCCTCACTTCAACCCCCTCCCCCACCCCCAACCCCCTTTCGCTCCGGTCTCACCCCTCGGCTGCCACTCCGGCACGCGCGGCCTTGCGATTGTGTGACGCAAATGGAAGGAGAAGCAGAGAGAATCGAAGGGGTATAAGAGAGAGAAAAAGAAGTATATAAAGAGCCTCGAGGAGTGGGGAGCCGTACTTGAAACCTCATCACTTTGCAGGGCTTTCGATGAAGTGAAAACGGAGAGAAGGGCTGGGAAAGGCGGTGCTATGAGGCCTTGGCCGGCCGGTTGGGGTACAGTGTATAGGCCCAGCCCGAGTGAGTCGGGTGGTAAAGTAGGCTGGGCCCAGACGAAAATTCTGGTCATAACGTCTAAACTAAGAAAACAAAAAAAAAAAATCTAATTTTTCGTAGTATTTTTCATTGAAATTTTGTACGAATCGCTCGGGCAGGATCGGCTGCGGCGATAAGGGGCCATCGTCAAGAAATAAAAAAAAACTTTCTGGCGAAAGTAATAAAGCAATAAAAAAGAAAGTACGATTAAGGCCGTAATTTGCTTCTGGTAGCGTCTAATCCCGTGTGTACGTCAGTAAACGCAGTACGGTGTCTCCCTACTACAGCTTTCATACTGACAAAATACATTACGCGAGATTTGCATTGGAACAGACGTGGGACAGAAGTGAGGGCGACTCAGAGTGGGACAGAGCGAGAGCGAGCGAGCGAGCGAGAGAGAGAGAGAGAGAGAGAGAGAGAGAGAGAGAGAGAGAGAGTGAGAGAGAGAGAGCTAAAATAATGATATAGGTAGATATTGATCAGTCTCTTGCTCTCGTTGTCTGTCTTTTTCACCCACCCACCCCGGCGAGCCTCTCGCTGGGCCCACAGCGTGGCACTCCCCCTCAGGTGAACAGAAACACAAGAGGGAGAGGGAGGGGCGAGGGAGGGAGGAAGAGAAAAGGGGAGAGAGAGAGAGAGAGAGAGAGAGAGAGAGAGGCTGACGGCAGGGATCAGAGTGCGCACCTTCAGGGTGGTGGTGGGGGATGTCAAAGACTTCCCGCTGGTCCCGCGAAACAACCTTTAGCTGCCCTTCATCAGGCAGGCGCACGTCTAAAGGAAAGAAAGCCTGGCACACTTCTCTTTTCACAAAAATGCGTACAGAATATGGAAAAAGAAAGAAGGAAAGAAGAAAAACTCACGCATTTTCCCACAACGATGGGATGGGCCTTGTAAGTCAAAAATCCCGCCGGGAGGGGAAAATCTAGGACAAGATTGTTTCCGGCTGCGTAACGGATTTCAGCTCGCTATGGCCACATTTCATGCCAATAACATTTTGAAATCCTTTTAAGATGACGAAATTTTGCCCATTTTTCTCATTTTTAGGTTCCAATTTTGTAGCAGCCCTTAATGAGAACGTTCGGCCTCCTCCTAAAAATGAAGGGCTCAATTCAATTTGGTGCCACAAGTGGACAAAACCTTTGCATTCCTCGCTGGCTAAACAATGTGACGCCTCTAGTTTCACATCCAAAGGGAACTAGAGCAGACCAAAGGACACCTCAATAACCACACTCTTGGATCATGTGAATTGTACACACGAGGAGCCCAAGACCAATATCCACCCCCCGCTCTCCCAACCCCACCTCAAGCCCGTGACAGACACAATGAGCGTGGAGCCCCGCCCGCGCGAGTCGGACCTACAGACGCAGGTACAGATGTCGAATTTCGCCAAACCCCCTCCGCCCTTCACATTAGCGACAGCAGATGAAGGCTTACGTAAACCATCCACCCTCACCTCACACCTCACAGCACCACCCCCTCCTCTCAATTCTACCCTACACTCACCCCCGGTCCCACCCCTAAGTCTCAATGAACGCGCTATCACGCCTCTCTCTCTCTCTCTCTCTCTCTCTCTCTCTCTCTCTCTCTCTCTCTTCCACACTTTCCCTCCCCCCCTTCTCTCTCTCTCTCTCTCTCTCTCTCTCTCTCCCTCCCTCTCACTCTCTCTCCTCCTCTCTCTCTCTCCCTCCCTCTCTCTGACCGAGCCTAAGGCCCGCGTATCTGAGCGTCCTCGCTGCTCGCAGATGGTGCGATTTTGACTGGGTTCGACTAGAAACTGTTTGCGGGTTTGGGTTTACTTCCCATCCCCAATGACGAGACACAAATAGGTCATGCCATTGTCACAGACTTTGCAAATAAATTAGAAGTCCTGCATTTCATTTGATTACACTTTCGTTTTTTTTTATTGGGGGGGGGATGGGGGCTGCAACTGCAGAGTTCACGTTAAGTGCAAAGATTATCTTGCAGCTTCCGGAAAAGTTTTCGAAATTTTCTTAAACAAAAGATACTGAAGCTGATGCCCTTCCCTCCGTGGCGTTTGGTACTTTAAAAGAAACAAAAGCTACGCGCCCGGCGCCACTACAGGCACAAAACAGCAATTCAAGGAACCGGAAGTGCTGGCGGCGTGGCTGCGTCGGTTCGTTTCCGCTTTGCGACAAAAGGACACCGCGGCGGGCGGAGCCGGAACCAGCTCGCGGTGAGGGTGGCGGTAGGAGGGCGAGGGCCGCGCAAGAACTGAGAGATACGCGGTCATCTCCGGCCCCTCACTGGAAAACCACATGTGAGCACGTCACACTTTTTTAAAGGTGTGAAATTCCATTCGTAAAGATGTCTACACAAATACGTAAAAGGTTTTTTTTTGTTTTTTTTTTTTTTAATCCATTAACGTTTGCGAATCATAATTAACACTCCTAGAATTGTGCGATATACATACATACAGAGCCTACCTCCCCTCCCACCCACAGAATTTTAACTTCAATTTCAGAGCGCGCGAAATATGAGCATTTACTGGGAACAAAACTTTCAAAAAACGACATTCACCCGCGAACGACAAGATCCGAATGATGACAGAACTGTCACCCGAATAATGACCGATGACCGGGCGGTCACGGTCACCCGAATGATGAAAGAACAGTCACCCAAGTGATGACAGAACAGTCAGTCACCCAAAAGTTGACCAGGTGCGCAGGCGCGGCCAGCCTCCGCGGAAGGAGACGCCAAGAAGCATCGCAACCCCTACCCTCCCACCGCACGAGAGAGAGAGAGAGAGAGAGAGAGAGAGAGAGAGAGAGAGAGAGAGAGAGAGAGAGAGAGAGAGAGAGAGAGAGAGAGAGAGAGAGAGACAGAGAGAGAGAGAAGGCGCCGGCTGAGCGCGCGCGCGCGGGGTGAAGGAAGCCCAGAGGGAAGACCCCGTGACGAGGGGTAGCGCCGCGCCCGTCCATCATCTCGCGGCATGCGCGCGGCGTGGATACCCCCCGCTGGGCCCCCGGCGCACGGACTCGTGGCGCCCTCTGGCGGGCGGGCGCGCCGGACGCGCGTGGGGTAGCGCCGTCGATACGCCAGCGCCCTCCAGCGGCCACCGCAGGGAGGCGCTGAACGCGATGGCGTGCCCCTGACCGTTTCCCATTCCATTCCAATCTGATGACAATTTTAATGTCGGGGAAGTTTTAATGCGCCACGCCATTCGGCCCTCCGCCCCCGCACCGCACCGACCCGGGGGCCGACAACAGTCGCAGCGACAAAACCTGGGGTCGCGCGCACGCCGGAGGGGAGGGGCGGTGCGGACTTTGCTGTCGATCAGAACGGACTTTACATCCGGAAAGAGGAAAACATGCCTGAATCGATGATGAGACGCAGAAAGCCCGGGGCCACCAAAAATTGGGCCGCCACCCTGGGAGAGCGAGATAGATCAACATCGCTCTATCAGAGTCACTTTGATGACTTTCTTTGAGTCAAATCATCAAACGTCACTCTACTGGAGCGATTTCAAAATACCAGAAAACACTCGATTTGAGTCGTTTTAGTGGACGTCACTTTTATGAGCGATGGAAAAATGCTTCGCCCAACCCGGGCGGGAAATGTGACTCGAACATTTCCAGTGAACAGGCGACCGGACCCGACCGGAACCTGCACCGTGAGAACAGTAAGGCCCGACCTCACACCTGTCCAGCTCCGAACAAGTACAGCTCCGCGGCAGGTGCAGCAGCAGGAGCAGGAGCAGCAGCAGGAGCAGCAGCAGGAGCAGCAGCAGGAGAAGCAGCAGGAGAAGCAGCAGGAGGAGCAGCAGGAGCAGCAGCAGGAGCAGCAGCAGGAGAAGCAGCAGGAGGAGCAGCAGGAGCAGCAGCAGGAGGAGCAGCAGGAGCAGCAGCAGGAGAAGCAGCAGCAGGAGCAGCAGTAGGAGCAGCAGCAGGAGCAGCAGCAGGAGCAGCAGCAGGAGCAGCAGCAGCAGGAGCAGCAGTAGGAGCAGCAGCAGGAGCAGCAGCAGCAGGAGCAGCAGGAGCAGGAGCAGCAGGAGCAGGAGCAGCATGCTCTAGCAGGAGTATGCAGGAGTCGACGAGGGGCGGCCAACCAACGTATTTACTTCTGTGCACACTCAGGGGCGAAGCAAAGTCCGGCAAAGTGAGTGTGTGTGTGTGGGGGGGGGGGGGGAGCACGTAGCGTGGTTTGCCTACCTTACAGGTGCTAATCGCATTGTTACCGCTGTGGAATCGGCGTCATTTTTTAACACCAAAATTCATCCCCATTAAAGGCCTATGAATTTTTCTCAGCAGGAATGCCAAATTTAGGCCATATTCGTTCCCAAGTTTGTCCTCTCACAACAAGAATGCGAAATAATGGCATTTAAAAAGGGGCGAAAATCTGGCGTTCTTCATAGGAAGGCCGTTTATTGATTCAGCAGTTAGAATGGTTCACTGCATGGTCCCTGAGATTTCAAATTAGACCTCACATAGCACATGTTTTTTTAGCAGATGATACCTTTACTTTCTTTACTATAGAACAGTACAAGACACTAAGGTGTCAGCTAGCTTGTACTCTCGAGTCCAGAAACCAATTGCAACTATACAATAATATAGGGTGGCGCTGGTAGGGGGGGCCCCATGGCCGCCTGACGCGCAGTCTGCGCGGAACAATGACACCTTCTCCCCGCGCGCAGCTCCTCCTCGCCAGCGACCGCTTCGGTCCGCCACGCCGCCGGCGGACCCCTCCCACCCCTTTCCCTCTCAACCCCGCAGGCACGCGGCGCGGCGCTGCTGGCGTCGTTCGTCGTTTACATCGTGTGCGTTCCACACACAAATTGTCGCACCCCATAGCAATTTCTCTTGCGGTGCGGTATCATCTGCTATCAATACCAATCTTGATTGATATTTTTTTTAACCTGGGTCCCCCCAGAGTGTGGGGGCATCAGGGGCCCCAAAGGCTCCTACGCCCCTGTGCACACTTCGCATTTCTTGTAACTCTCATATATTTTTCGGTAATTTCCGGTATTCGGTATTTCTCAAGCATTTTTGAGAAGTCTTTTGAAAAATCACTAAAACTTCTCAACTCTTTCCTTGTATTTTTCGTGTGTTGTACCCAATTTTTCGAGTTGGCCCAGCAGAAACGACAAGAGCAGCAGGAACAGCAGGAGCACAAGGAGAAGCTGCGACTGACTACACTTCACGCTCTCGTTCTCTCTCTCTCTCTCTCTCTCTCTCTCTCTCTCTCTCTCTCTCTCTCTCTCTCTCTCTCTCTCTCTCTCTCTCTCTCTCCTCCGGACGCAGATATTCGGCCCCCAGAGTCCGAGACTTCAAATTTTATCTCTAACACCATCTTATACTGCCCGTAAAAAGTATAGACGAGCCAGTCATGGTGCACATCGGGGCATTTCAGCCCATAAACCCTGACAGCAGCGCAGAGCGGGGCGGGGGAAGTGAGGGGGGAGCGACCACTACCGAGCGCAGCACTACCGCTGGCTGTTCCGAGTTTTATTTATCTACGGTTTCCCGGCGCCATTTTGTATTTATAATGGAGTTAGGCGTATTGCAATGCGCAGAGAGAAATATCACGGAAAGAGAGATGCGGGGAGATGGGAGAAGAGATCGGGTTAGGTGACGGGATGAGGAGGAAGGCGGTGAGAGAGAGAGAGAGAGAGAGAGAGAGAGAGAGAGAGAGAGAGAGAGAGAGAGAGAGAGAGAGAGAGAGAGAGAGAGAGAGAGGAGACCATCGTAGCTCCCTTCAGTTTTGTCCGGGAGAAGAAGAATGGAAAGGGCACAGGAAAAGTGATTACCTGAAGTGTGCCCCCATTAATCCCCACACGGCGATCCCCCAGCCCCTATCCCCCCCCCCTCCCCTCCGATCCCTATTCTGTTTCATGTTTTCGAAGGACGCGGGCGGCGATAATACATAATACATACTATAGCAAGTGATTCGTTCCACAATTTCAGGCGCAGACTTCGTCAAGAAGCTACAATGATGCCGAGACATTCTCACCATTACACACTACTTCACACTCCCACAAGCACTTCACGGCACGCCGAAAAACTTGACCGGTATTAAATAAAAAGAAACACACCACGAGCCCGTGACATAGAACACCTCTTCGTGCGATCGAACGCGATCTCAAAACTCTTCGGAAATGAAACGAGGAGAAAAAGTGAGAAAGCGGGGGAGGGGATAGGCGAGGTGGAGAGGGGGGGGAGGGGCTTTAAACCCCAGGCCAGCGCTCCGTGTAATAACGGAATGTTATAAAAGGTCCGTCCACCCAAACTGGTCGCAGCAAATAAGCAGCCATTGCCTCGGCGGCCGCCGCGTCCGACCAAACACCCCAGTAAAACGAACCACGGGCGGGAAAGCTCCATCCCTCGGCATTTATTTACGTAAGATTTTCCTCAAACTTTTACCGTAACTTCCACTTTAAGAGCTCTTGCCTTAATTTTTATTATTACGTTTCGGGCAGAGACAGCCACAAGGTTCAACCTCTACCAAAAAAAAAATCCACCGTAACGTGAATGATCATAATTTCCACAGATGTTGGGGATCTATCATTTTTCTTCACACTGGATAACACGAGAACGAAACAGCTGCACACCTGTCAAACACATTTCACAAAAGAAGAGCACGCGGCAAGTTCCTAGCGAGACTACAGCAGTCTCGATTGAGCTCATAGCTTCAGAGAGAAAAAGAAACACTCCCGAAAATCTTAATTCATTTCCGCAAAAGACTAATACACATTTCTACGCGTCATTACAATGTCAGCAAGAAGTGTTGCCCGGGTTCAAGTCTATGTCTGAGTCAGGGCCTCCTAAGTACGAACAAACGCACACAGGCGCACCTACACGGACATGACCCACACACACACACACACATCCTGGACGGAGGCGTGGGCGGGTGGGTGGCTTGCATTGGCAGTTATGGAAGTGGAAATGTTCGTAGAAGTGGGTGTGTGTGTGTTTGTGAGGAGGGCATGCGTGCAAGCCGAGTTAGACCCAGAAAAGGAGGAAGGGGGCCGTAATTTTAAGACGTTTTGTCAGTCCGGTGCGCCTGCCGGCCAGACAGGCCGACTTATTCCGAAGAAGAGCGCTCCCCTCGCCCCGTCTCCCTCGCACTCATCGTCTTCGCCGTACAGGTGCGAGAGAGACAGAGCACTCTTCGGCAGGCCCGGGCTGGGGCCGACCCAGGCAGAGCCATGCCCGGCCCCGGTCCCCGGCCCCCGGCCCCCGGACCCGCCCGGCCCACAGAGAGTCAAATTGCACCGTCATTTGGAATTGTACTTATCCCCCCATTCCTTCTATTGTTACCAGACGGGAAAAAGAAGAAAATGCGCCCGGCCCGTCTGTTGTAAACTGGGCATTGGGGCGGCTTCAAATAGGAGAGCGTCTCTCTCTCTCTCTCTTACTCTGGGGCCGGTACAAAAACTTTCTGAAATGCATAGACCCCGTCATACTTTCCACGCCTCAAGACATTCCACGGCACCGTCCACGTGTTTGAAGAGGCCGAAATAAGTACTTCCAACGGGAGAAAAATGATCTCCACACGATCTTCACGGAATGTTCGACGTGAATCTTAAACAGCAATGCACTTGATACAATGGTATAAAATTTATACACAGCTGTAATTCTTACAAACAAACAGCAGTTACAGCGCCTTACAGAAGAGTTTATCATCTCACAACAAGGTAAAACTGGCGTCTTGGTTTTCAAGGCATCTTCCTTGATTTTCAAGACGTTTTGGGAAAAAACCAAGCCCTAAAAACCAAAACCATTACCAAGACTTAGAATTTAAGAATTATTGCTATTTTTCAAGACGACGTCTTGAAAGCCAAGAGCAATATCATGGAAATCGTCCTTCTTGGTTTTTCTTGAAAACCAAGATGCCAGTTATATAACCCTATTCATGTAACAGCTACAAGTACCGCCACGTCTTGAGCTTGGTGCAGAGTGCTTGGGGAGAAACAGCAGAAACAGAGAAACGCGCCCTACCTCACTATCGCACGCCCCCGCAGCCCCACCGAGCCCGGCAGGCAGGCCACGGCCTTGTCCCGGGCAGCAGCAGGTAAAGACAGCCAGCCTACTTACGGTATTTATTTATAATATGTCCGAGAATGGGGAGGGGCAGGAGGTCCCCGGGGGGGGGGGGGAGGGGGGCAGGGGGGCTGCAGGATAGAGGCGGATGGGACGACGCAGCACAGCTCCAGCAAACAACAGCGCGGCGCAGGCCAAATGTCGCCGGCCCTGAGCTCTTTCCACGACGAGAGAGAAGAAAAGGAAAATGACTGACAGACACGTGCATTTCACCGAGCACTGCTGCCTGCACTCTCAAGCCTGTGCTGCTCCCACCGCACCGGCCTGCTCCCGCCGACGGGGAAAATAACTTGGAAATTTTTGTACACCTCGTAAATTCAGAAAAAAAAAAATCGGGAAAATTCAAAGAGATTCGGGAATATTCAGAGAAATTAAGGAAAATTTATAAAACTAAGAAAATTTACAAAAATTTACAAAAAAAAAATAGTGAAAATCAAGAAAAAAATCACAATAATGAAAGATCTACAAAAATTCACAAAATTTGTACATCAAAATTTAGAGCTGTTTCCCTCTCGCCTCTCGCCTCCCGCGCAGCGTACATTTGGCAAACATTTTCGCAACACTCTGTTAAACCAAGAGTGCAACTGTTCAACACGGTAGTTGTGTTCAACTGCGCCGGACAACATTTTCCTTGTTAAACATACCCATTGTACATGCACGTGCACAGGAATTTCGTTGAACAGTTTTAACTGCACAGCTGAGTTGAACACTTGCATATCTAATAACCAGGGAGTAGCGCACTCCCATAGGTATTTCGCAGTTGCACACTTGATTTGACAGTGAGCGTTTGAATTTCAGCACGGCAGACGTTAACGTTTTTATTTTTATTTTTTAGTCGGGGGAAGGGTCGAATCCTATACCGCTGACTGCCCGGAATGGTTGGGTATCCGTTTCGCACCCACCCCCCCCGATAGTTCCGAGCGAACTCGTCTATGCTGCCGTCTCACGGGGGTTTGGTAGGAGGGGGAGGGGCAAACTCGACTGAAAACCCCCATCAGCCAACTCGAACAACGTCCATCCGTCTATTTAGCCCCGCTACCCCCTACCCCCTAACCCCTCTCCTTACCAAACAGTCATTAATCAAATGAAAACCGAACTTGGATCACAAGTGTCCCGGCCAATCTCTGGCGCACAGTGCGCGCTCACAGCAACCTTATCCACTTCCTTGTGGAACTAACTCAGCACTAACTTCGCTTCTCACTCTCCAATCTATCTCGCTCTCCCATGATATTGAAAATACCTCTGTAAGACCGCCTGCCTTCTTGTTGTTATTGCACTCGATGAGCATGCACCTTGTTTGCCTCCGCTATCAGCGAGGAGTGATAAGATTTTCCTGCAACCCCACCACACAGTCCATCCATCCTTGCCAAAGGATTTGTTCTCATTGCGAGGGATTTGTCATTATTCGCCTGGCGACTGCTCTGGCTGCCTCGTCAGCTTACACGGAAATTTGTTCGCAAACGCGAAGCGGATTTGCAAGTGGCAAGTGCCTACCGTCGTGTGCTGCTGCTCGCCCGGCCCATGTCACGTGAGACGGCCAAACCGTTTCGAGGAAGCTCGAAAATCCCACAGGCGTCAACGCGATAGTATGGGCCATCACCTATGGAATTCCCCAGTCTCCCATCCCCGAAAAAGTGTCGCCGCGCGCAGACGACACACTCACACACTTACACTAAATCCATGACGGTGAGTGTGTGTGCGTGTACGTATACCTGGCTATGGGCAATCCGGGAGGTGAGGTCCAGGGCCGAGATGAACGACAGATAATTCGTCACCGTGACGCAGCGATTGACGGACGGGCCCCCCTTACCCCCCCCTCTCCCCCACCCCCCCCTCACACCGACAACCTCTATGACCACCACCTGTCCGCCCTGCAGGCAAGGCCCCTGCAGGACAGCCAAGCAGGCCGCAGTCCTGCTGCGGTCTAGCCGAGGGGGGGATCACTCATATAAAACTTGTACAATGATTTTTTTTTTGATTTTTGATTTTTTTGATTTTTGATTTCGATTTTTCTTTTGATTTTTCCCGAGATAATAAAAAAGAAATAATATGTTACTTTTTTTTTTTTTTTTTTTTTTTTTAAAAAAGTGTTTTTTCTTGTTTTGTTCCCATTTTTCTCAGTTTTGGGTTCATTTGATCTCGATTTTTCGGATTTTTTTCCAACTTTCAACTTGATTTTATTTTGATTTTTTTGATTTTTTTTTTGTTTTTTTGAGTTTTTTGATTTTTTTTTGTTTTTTTGATTTTTTTGATTTTTTTTTGTTTTTTTTTAAATGATTTTTTGGGGGCTGTACAATGATTTTTCGAAGTGACCCACCCTCGGGTCTAGCGCTGTCGGTTGAAACAAGCCTCGGCTGATCAGTCCTGCGGGCTAGTCCTGCTGAACCAAGCCTCGGCTGATCAGTCCTGCAGGCTAGCCCGGAAACCAGCCTCGGCTGGTCAGTCCTGCGGGCTACAATAGTCCTGCAGAAGCAAGTCCTGCGCACCTGCTGCCACCCCCAGACGCGCGCTCAGCTGAGACCTCTAAAATACTTTTACGGTCACAATAATACTACTTGAGACCTTCAGGCGGCGAAGCAACGGCCGGATGTGAGCACAATTACTTCCAGCAGCGCGGCAGGGACCATCGACAAACCTCATCAAAAAATAAAATATAAACACGTAGTTTTAACATTTCGACAGAAAATCATTTCATAACTGAGAGCAGTATGACCACGACATGGTCACTGTACTGTATACTGCCTGGTCACAAATGACCTACGGCATTTCTGCGTATTAAACCACGGGGGATGAACAAAACGACCCCCGCACAAATTGCTTTCTACCAACCCTTTCACCATATGCACTGTGAAAAATAATCGTATAGGTTTACGTAAAAATTTCCCCACACGTGTATTCGTAAAATTGCTACTCCAAATGGTAAAATTACAAGCATACCTATTGACTTGAAATTCAATTCCGAGCAAGAATGGTTTGTCGTAAATCTACAACACTTTTCGTAAGTCGCGTAATTTTCAAAATACATCGTAAATCTACAAAGATATTTTTTACAGGATTCGTTCACATGTATATAAATTCGAGGTATGCGACGACCTAACTTGTGGAGTGAGACTCTGCTGCAGTTAGCGCAGGCACTCCGTCCTGTGCAGGAAGGAGATGCCCGATGCAATCTACCCCCCCCCCCTCCCCCACCGAGACCTCCCATCATCCAGGATCCAGAAAAGCCCTCCTCCCCCGGACGTGTGATTCGCCATTGTTTCTGGACGGCCCAGCCCAGCCCAGCAGAAGCCCTCTCTCCGCCGCTACCATTCCTTTTCAGATGCGTTCCGGTCAAATTGACTGCAGCCGAGGAAATCAGGTCAGACAGACCAGAAGAGCTGGGGGAGAGAGGGCAGGATATGAAGCGGGAGTGGTATAGAGTCCGGGAGGGGAGGGGAAGGGGTGGTGGTGGGGGGTGTTATTGATGGAGCCGAGGATATGATTCAAGGCTCTGCAAGATTCCCAAGTCTGGGAGGCAATAAACGGCTTCAAATCACGGCCGGTCGCGCCGCTGCCGCCGCCAGCCTGAGCCTGCCCTCCTGCCTTGTGTACGTCCGTCCCTCTGTCTGTCTGTCTGTCTGTCTGTCTGTCTGTCCGTCTGCAGCCGCCGCTCAGCAGCTCCTCCATATAGGCCTGCACGCTGCACTTGCCCCGCCGCCCGCCGTCCGTCCGTCACTTGAACCCCCCCCTCTCTCTCTCTCTCTCTCTCTCTCTCTCTCTCTCTCTCTCTCTCTCTCTCTCTCTCTCTCTCTCTCTCTCTCGTCCAAAAATGTGCAGCGCCAAGCGAATTCCCTCCCCCCCCCTCACCCACCAATCTGGCCCGGGCTCGGGGAGTGTGCAAGGCTGAGCAGCCTACGGCCCGCGTCCTATAAATGTATCCGATATCGGCGAGTCAGTAGGAAAAAAAAATACCAAAAAAACAAGGGGGAGGAGGGACGAAAAGTGCTAATGTTTACACAATATCGCCTTTCGGCTAACGTCCGAGCCAACGACCGGCGGCCGGCCGCCTCTGTCTCCCACCCATAAATAGAGCCTTCTCCCTCCCCCCCCCCTCCAACATCCTTCGACTTTACTCAAAAGGCGCGCGTTATGCCTTCCCGTTACGTGTAGAGAGGTGACCGACCAACAAACGCACGGCAAGGGAGAGAGCAAGAAAGACCGAGCGAGAGAGAAAGAAAGAACAAAAGGTCACCCGAATCGGAAGGAGAAATACATTTTGAGGGTTTTGAATTATGGAGGCAAAAAGCGGACAGCAGACCGGAAACACCAATCATACAGTTCTCGAAGAAAAACAATAAAAACAGGGAAAAATAGGAAGATAATTCACAGTAAAACCTTAAAGACTTGAACTATTTTCCTGCAGGGCTCCCGGCTGCGCTGTTCAGCGTCGCGCTCAAATTCGCACATTCTGTATAGCATTCCTCTCGCAGCAGCGAGCAGACGACGCGGCGAAGTTGCGAGAGCGAACGGGCGAGAACGACCTTCCCCCCTCCCCCCCCTCTCTCTCCCCGTCTGAAACTTTATACAGAAACCCTGTGCACAACGCATTTTCCCACAGGAGCCTGCGACACTTAGACCCTTCGCGACGGCGTTCCAGGCCGTACGCGCCATCTTCCCTTTCGGAATGGAATTTTTCTCATCGGTCGTGACATTCCAGTACCAAATTGAAATGAGTATAGCAATATTAGAATGCTGCAACATTACGTACACCAAAATACTTCAAGAACAAAAATAAGAGAAAAACATGTTATTCATAAAAATAACTTATCTTTATCGATAGCGCTTGGAGTGCAGAGCAAACACCTCCTCCAACGCTTCTTGAGAGATGCGATACATAATTCAGAGCTCTTTCCTTAATTTTGTGTGGATTTGCATCCCGCCATGGCGAGACAGTTGAGAGAATGAGAGAGGGAGGGAGAGAGAGACAGAAAGAGAGGGAGAGAGGGTGAGTAATCACCTGTCACTGCGATCATAACAGGCTGAGCAGTGCAGTGTGAACAAAAGTCGGGATCGGATCGGATAATCGACTCTGGGTTTCGAGTTTCTCGTTCGCTAAAGGCAAATCCGCAAAAAGATGCGATGCAAAACCGAGAGGGCCAGAGAGAGAGAGAGAGAGAGAGAGAGAGAGAGAGAGAGAGAGAGAGAGAGAGAGAGAGAGAGAGAGGGGGGGAGAAAGGGAGAGGGAGAGAGAGGGGGAGGGAGAGAGAGGAGAGAGGGGGGAGAAAGGGAGAGAAAGAGAGACAGAGAGAGAGAGACAGAGAGAGAGAGAGAGAGAGAGTTTTTTTAGTTTTTAACAGGATTTAATGGGGGGATTTAAGATACAATTTTTGTCAGGATAAAGGTGTAATATTTTGAAACAAATAGCTGTCATGGCAGCGAGCATGCAGGATTTATGTTTGTGTCCTAACATGTACAATTTTTATTTATCTTTTTTTAAAAACAAAAACAAATATTTTGTTTAGTGACTGAGTATTTTCCATATAATTTAAGTTGTGGTAAAATAGGAGATTAATAGTGCTCAAGTGACACTGAATGCTCGTGAGGCAGTTAATATGATATTTTTTAGGAGGATATTGTTTTTACTCAAGCTAGAAAGCTCATTTAGTTTACACATAAGTTCGGCTATGTCTAAATTGCATTTGTAAATATTAACATATTTGTGAACAATTCTTCTAATATTTTCACTCTGCTCACAATGACTTAGAATGTTTAAAAAAGTCTCTTTGGATAATTTTCTTTCATTAAATGACATTGAGGAAGAAACTTGAATTATTTCAGAAAGTTCTTGGCTACATTCTGGGATGGGATTAGGAATGGGTGAAGAAATTAATGTCCAGGTGTTTGGTTGGGGTTCAGATTGCTTAAGGATTTTTGAAGAGGGTGGGAGGGGTGATTGTGGGGACAGGAGTCTTTTGTTTGAGGGAAGAGATGGCATTGGGTTTTCGGACAAAGATTTGTTTTTTCTGGAAAGTTGAGTTGGTTTTGACTGGGTTGCAATGGAGTAGGAGTTTGGGACGTCATCAGCTGGCTGAGGTTGGTGAGGTGCGGTGGGGGGAGGGAGGGGTAGGGGGGTCGGGACAACTGGAGTGGAGAGGGGAACGAGGGGAGAGGAGGGCGGGTGGATGGAATTTGAGGTTAGGGTTTTCTTGAGGTCTTCTGAGCTTGATTTTTTTTGGGGGGGATCCACTTGATTTGTTTGGGGTTCGATGAGAGATGTATTTCTTGAATTTTTGGCGAGTCGCTGGACTGGGGATGGCATGTAGGCTGGGAAATTTTCATCAGTACACTCTTCGGCTGGGTGACTTCGACTGGTGGATGTTTGGATGTAAATTGAATGTTTTGTTCCTTCGCGGCTTGTGACGTGCAGCACTTGCGGGCAAGGTGGGGCGTCGTTTGGAAAGTTCATGTAGACGGATCTTTTCCACGTTAGCACATGTTTTAAGTCATTGTGGACAGTGCTGACGCCGAGCCTAGTCGGCTTCGAGACAGCTTTGCCATAAGGTTCCAAAAGTTCAAGAAGTGTGTCGTCTGACATTTCAGGTGGGCAGTTTGATAATAGTACTTTTGTTGCATCGGACACGTACTTACGACACTTTAAGAAGGAATTGTTGACGTTGACGCCACCGCGGGCGCAGATTGTGGTGACGGCTGATTCGCTGGTCAAGTACAGGCAGAAGCGGCCTCCACTAAGTTTTGATGCATAAAGAATGTTCTTGCCACCGACAACGTCGGCCACTGCACGTAGTATGTCGTCTTGATTACATTCTTTAGTGTTTTCTAGGATCACAGACAGTTTTCTTGATGGGAGAAATTCTTGCAGAGGGTTTGTTGTTAAATCCATGTTGAGGCGACGTAGTCCAAGTGAGGTTAGGCTTGGGTGGACAAATATTTTTCTTCTTTATGAAGAATTTCGGCCGTTTCCACTCAAAGTAAAGTACTTTGTTGATGGAGCACTGTCAGTATTACTCACTTTTCGTAAAGAGCACTAGTTTTGTCAGGTAAAACACTAATATTTCATAATAATATTGGGAGGATCGCTTGGGGTACGCTTTCGCGGCTGTCTCGAGAGAGAGAGAGAGAGAGAGAGAGAGAGAGAGAGAGAGAGAGAGAGAGAGAGAGAGAGAGAGAGAGAAGAGAGAGAGAGAGAGAGAGAGAGAGAGAGAGAGAGAGAGAGAGAGAGAGAGAGAGAGAGAGAGAGAGAGAGAGAGAGAGAGAGAGAGAGAGAGAATTGGAATGCTGAGGCGGCTAATCGCAAGCGAGAGAGGAAAAACCGCCCAAAATTCTCACCGCAGTGTGGTGATGGGGCCCAGCCCGGCCCGGCTGGCCCGGGTGCAGTGCACTCGACCCTGCTCCGCCGCACTTCGCTGACACTCACCTGAAACAGCAGACGAAAGAGGGCGCGAATTAGATTGGCAGAGGAGAGAGGGGCTTCGGAACGCATGCAAATTGGACTGACAGGCCCAGCAGATCACATCGAGGGCGCACCTGCCTCACACACACTCCTTGCTCGCGTCACCGTTTCAATTTCATCCCTACATCTTTACCGCAAGTTTTCTATTTAGACTTCAAGTATACACTGCGAAAAATAATCGTATGGTTTTACAGGAAAATTTCCCCGCAAGGTGTATTCGTAGGATTACAGTTGCAAATCGTAAAAATCACAGGCACTACCCAACGACTTAAAATTTAATAACGAGAAGGAAAGGTGTTTCGTACATTTACAATACGTCTTTAAGTCGAAATTTACAAAATACAAATATAAAATCTAAAAATGTATTCTTCACAGCAAACTTTTTTTAAAAAAATTAACTGAACAATTTTTCCAAACTCTTTCAGTAACCTTTACACGCCGATGATATAGAGCTATACTATTTTTACCTCGTTTGGCAGTTTTCTTCTTTTTTTTTTTAATAACGGAAACAACGCTATCACCACTGTTATTCAATTACTGTGACGTCACGTTCTTTTTCATGTGAAAAGTGTCACATTGTTTAAAATGTAATGTCACATTCTTTTCAATGTGAATCGGCCAGAATATGCGGGCTAAATTTTGTTGTCACATTCAAAAGAATGTGACATTAATATCAAAAGGAATGTGACAGTTTTCACATGAAAAAGAATGTGACGTCACAGTAATTGAATAACAGTGCAATAATACGCTTACACATTTAGTTCGTGTGAATTTTGGTTCATTTATAAGTCACGTACGATTCAGCTCATTGAGATACTCATTATATTCCTAATATCGCCACAATAATCGCTTCGCTCCACTCCCCCCCTCTCTCGCTGTCTCTATCAGCCGCAGGCTGGTCCATTCATGAATGGCGAGCCGAGCGTGTGAGAGTAGAGGGGGGGGGGGGGAGCACTACGCTACACTACGCGCCGCCACGCCCACAGTTGTGCGGATCATGGACCCACGAGCGAGCAGCCGCCGCCGCCTCGCGGGAGAGAGAGAGGGGGGAGGGGGGGAGGGGGAGGGAGAGAAGGGGAGGGGGGGATAAGGATGTCCTAGGTCAAGCTGACAACACACGTGGGAGGAGGCCCACCCAAGAGCTACAACAAGTGCCATTTTCACACGCGAAAACTCGACAAGATACGGATCACTGCAGGGAAATCCGCAGCACAAGGAAATTTCATTGACAAATGATTGTAAAGGGTTAATACGATAAAATTTGCAAAGACAATTGTAAAGCTTCGATAACAAAGCGAGAAGCTGCAAAACAAAAATCACTTTTTCTAGATACTGTACAGTCATTCTTGACCGAGCGCGCAAATGGCCTTTCGTACTTTCGTAAATGAACGACACATACCGAACGTAGCGTCAACAAAATCTTAAAAATCAGAAATTAAAAACTTCGTGGTGACTTTACAAATGAATTTTTCACAGCGTTAGGAGGACACCCCAAAATTTTCAAGTCAAAATATGTCTGAACCTTGAGGTGCTTGAGCGAGGCAGCGCCCGCAGCTTGGCGGCAGCCCACCGATGAACGAGGTCATTTACGTAACGTTGTATAGTAACGCGATTTGTAACGTTATAAGAGACTCGCGCTACGCGTCGCGTTCCGTTCCAGGAATCGCGTCGTCGACGCGACGGTGGAGGGAGCACGCTGTATAACAGGCGTCACCTTTCACGTCCGGAACGTATCCGGGGAGAGGGGCGCTACTGTACGCCACGCGGAGACGTTATGCGTTCCAAAGTTATTCAGGTCACGTTTTTAACCAAACGGTACCCGCGCGGGGCGGCGGCAGGGGACGCCTATCCGAGCAAGCTACCGCCCACCCGGACGTGGATCATAGAAAAACTCAGTCAAACACGGGGGGAAGTACCATAGCACACGCAGTCAGAGAGTGGAGTACGGAGGGACCCGTTGTTTCAGAGAGGACAAGAAAGTTACTCTAGTGCATCAAAGTGTGTTCATGTCGCACGCTTCTACGGCACGACAAGCAACAAGAAAAAAAGAAGGAAAAAACCTGTTGGAAGGAAGCGAATGCCCCCGATAGAAATGACTTACGCTCCCATGCAAGTGCGTTTAATAAACTGCCTCCCCAGAGTGGAGTGTTAATATCATATCTCACACCTACAAATGTGCTACTGAGGCGTCGTACACCTACAAGTGTGTAAACAAGGAGACAAACGCTGAAGTGTGGGGAGAGTGCGTCACACACCTAAAAGTGCGTCAACTTTTTGTCGCACACGCGGGAAAGGGTGCGAAAAATTGCTCTCGCCAGCACGTGAGCGACACGCATAATATACATGTCTGCGAAGCTGACTTGAAAATCCAGTGTGTAACCCTCACTTTACTCGCTCCCCCCCCCCCCCCCCTGTCTCAAGCTTCACTAGAACGTTAAAAGTTTTCGCCATTTTACAACATATCCTGTGACAATTAATTAATCAACGATCTGTTTATGACAAATGATCTGTTTAATGTGACAACATACTTTTTGAAATTTTTTGTCTTTACGGTATGGCAAGGAAATGGTCTGCCTATGATTATTCTTTTGTCCGATATTTGACAAAACATCTATCTTTTGACAAGAAAATTATCAAAATCGATTGATTTTCGACGACTTTACCGTCATTATGGCGAATGACAAATCTAAATTTCAAGCTCATTATGGCAAATTTATCACGTTCCACTTTTATTCGGACGATAATTGTCAAATGACAGTCAACAGTGTACGCCGGGTGTGATTCACCCGGACGCGACCAGGCAGGCGCCGCCCCGCCCAGCGCAAGGCAGAGCCCATACAACAGTTTGGAAGCCCCCCCCCCCCCCTCCCCCAAAACCTCCCGCTGTACGGGGAAAAGATGACGAACAACGAACACCGTGCCTGGAATTTCCCGCTAACCAATCCGAGTTGCGCCGCCGCGCCGGGCCAGCTCCCCCGCCCCCCCTCCCCCGCCCCCCTCCTCCCCCATTGCATGCAAAGTTGCCGTTCGAGGCTGCGGTCGGAGGAGGGGCGCAAGAGGGGAGGGGGGAGGAGGGGAGTTGAATCAATTCTTCTTGACCTCCAGTCTCGTGTACAAAATGACGAGCTTAGTCGCAGCCGCCGACCCGCCGCCAGCGCACGGCTAGCCATAAGGCTGTCAAAAATAGCCTTTGTCCAACTCCTCAGGTGCATTAAGTACTGTTTGCGATTTAGATTTTCTTTTTGATGAACCAGATTATCCGAGATTGTCTCTTCAATTATCAAAATTACGACCAAAATTGAGGGAAAAAAGGAAAACATGCACAAACAGAAAAAAAAGAGGGGAAAAGAACACTAAATATAAACTCAGTAAAAATCGGAGAAAAAGGCGTCTTTCTAAAAGCAGCAATTAAAAAAAATACCGCTATAAAATAAGAGTATGTAAATACTCCTGGGTATACACGACGTCCTGGAAACGCACTAAGTACGTACGTACGTCCAACAGGTGGGGACACATATGACAGTCGGTCACTGGCCCGACGCAACCGCCCCACCCCACCCTGCCCCGCCGGGCCTCACGCACGTTGCATACAGATGCGGGCTGCCTACCGCCCAGGGGCACGCCGCACACTGCGCTCGACGCGGTGCTGCTCCTGGTTATGTGGTGTTTCGAGAGCTGCATTCACATAAAAAACGATATCAATCGATATGTCCAGCGATATGGACCCCCCGGCACGACAACGCTGGTGGTGGCGGCGCGGGGCGGGGTGACCCCGGCACCCGGTCCCGCCCCAGACATATTTGGAAGTGAAATCTGATTTTCAATTCGGATTGGGCACTGGCGGGACGGGACAGGGCCGTCATTACCAGTCCGACTGCAATGCGACCCCGACTGACCCAGTTGGATTTGTTTTTGTTTTTATTTATTATTGACAAGCCGACACCCGACAGGCATACATAAACCCCGACCCACAACACGACAACGTGCGTATGGTCACAGGAAAACACCAAGTTCAATCGAATAACTGCACTTTGGAAAATCAAAGTGTGTGGACTGTCGCACACTTGTGGGTGTGTAAATGGCCGCATTTCTCGCCGTCCCAGCTACTACATAGATATGAAACTTCTTGGAAAACTTATGACCCGTGTGCCGATTACACTCTCATTTCCTTACGGATGTGCTATCTCCATAATACGGAGAATTTTGTGCAAGGGTAATATGGATCACAAATCATCTGTAATACGGATAAAATCATTCGTAATATGGATAATTTGATCCATATTACAAACATGCCTTCATCCATAAAGTATGGACCAAATTCACCGTAACTTACGGATCAAGCAAGGTTTGTAATATGGATTAAATTGTCCATATTACGAATGATTTTATCCGTATTACAGATGATTTGTGATCCATATTACGCTTGCACAAAATTCTCAGTATTATGGAGATAGCACATCCGTAAGGAAATGAGAGTGTATACAACAGTGTTCGAATGGAATTGCACACACCTGCAGGGTGAGGTGCGAGCAAAATTCAATTCACAAACTTGCATATTTCCAGGTGCTCTTCAGAAGGTGCCTGTCGCGCAGACGAGCCGTGCTGAAGCGCCTCACACAGGCAGACACCCACGGCATGCCAATCGAGACCCCCTCTCTCTTTCGCGAGACAATAAAAGAAACTCCTCAAGCATAACAGACGGGTCCCGCCAACAATAACAGTAACGTTTCGCGTTTTTTTATTTCTTTTCCTCCATCGGCCGCGGTCCGCTCGCTTCCTCCCTGGCAGGCAACAATGAAACAATGCTACCGGACACTACCGGCCAGTCGGCCGACAATTAGAGCGCGGCAGCCAAAGTGACAGTGTTTTATACGGAAGGAAAGCGGTACGGTGCGGTTGTGGCGCGGGGCGGGGCGGGGCGGGGCGGGGCGCGCACAGACAGCTGTTGCTCCAGCGCGTGGTTAGCTTTCAATAGCAAAATTGGCCAATGAGCAAAAGATAATAATTAAGGGAAAAAGGAAAGGAAAAAAAAACTAATAGGTGGCAGGTGGAATAGAAACTTCAAACGCACATCCACAAAGAAAACGGAAAAAAATTATAATCACGACTTGACAATAAATCCAAATCCACGCACTAAATTCTAATAAGCATAATTTTTCGTTTTGTTTTTGCTTGGGGGGGGGGCGAATTTTTATAGCCTACACTCATTTGCGAAAACAAAGTTCAATTTTTTTTTCAGAGAGGTAAGCCCAAGGAGTGCTTCACTCAAAATAAAAATCATTGTACAACGTAAAATAAAATTAGCAAAAAATCAGAAAACAAAATCGAGGAAATATCAGAAAAAATCAGAAAAATTCAAGGAAGATAACACATAAAAAAATGCAGAAAAACCAATGTACGCTTGAATTTATGGAGAGGGACCCCTCGGGTAAGCCTACCGATTCAATAGGCTACGCTGCAACAACAAGAGCGCGGACTGCCCAACACAGGCTTCTTGACAGGTACTTAGCATCCCAGTAGGCCGTCCCGCCTGACCACTGAGTTACGGTTCCCATTACGCGGTACCAACCGCGGCACCTCCGCGGTCAAGACGACAAGATACCTTTTAATTAAATACTCCATTGCATAAGGAGGACGGGACGCGAAAGAGGCGGGGAGGACGCGGACAGGACAGCTCTTCATCGGCCGCCCTCCACGACTGCCGCGCGACCGAGCAGGAGGCCACCCACCCCGCCACGTGCCTGCGCGGCGGTCAGTGACGTCATCGAACCGGGTTGGAATAATTAAAAGGGAAGCCTATTTTATTTACCCGCGCGCCTACGTCGCGGTTTTGTCACAAAACAGATCGGCGAGGCTACTAGAACAACCGCGGACGATTAAATAAATAAGATGTGACTCCAGAGGGAGGGAGAGAGAGAGAGAGAGGGGGGGGGACGAGGAAGAGAAGGACGACCGGAAGGAAGAAGAAAGATGGGAGAACGAAAAAGGGGAGGAGGATGCGCGGGGGAGCCGGAAAGAATAGTGTGGGGCGGGGGAGGGGGGAGGCTCGAATCCACATTCATAAATCACCCACACACGCTGGGCGCCGCTGGCGCTAGGAGGGCGCCGGCCTCCCCGCCCCGCCCCACCCCGCCCCGCCCCGCCCCACCCCGCCCCGCCCCGCCGGGTTGAGGTAGGTCAGCCCGGTCAGGCGTGCCGCAGGTCAGAGCACACGAGAGCAGAGGGGGTGAAGAGGGGCGTGGCGTGGCCGAGCGCCCCGCGAACACGAGGCGAATAGTACACCAATCTCACTCACACACTTACACGCATCATACACTCATATATACACACACAGACCTTTCTTCAGGACGATGTAGTAGGGCTGAGCCTGGGTGACGACACGCATGACCCTGGTCTGCGACGGCGCCGCCACGGCCGTGGACACGGACACCGACGCCGTCGACGGCGGCGGAGCCTCCGGGGCGGGCGACGGCACTCCTCCTCCCTCGGAGCTGTCATCGTCAGACACCACCACCAGCTCCTCCTTGATGAACACCTCCTCGAGCTCGGTGCGGAGCGGGTCCACCGCCTCCACCTCGGGGTCCGCGGCAGCGTCGGCGGGCGGGGCCGGCGGGGACGACGCGATGCCGGCCGCCGAGGTCACCGTCGACGTCGTCGTCGTCGCCGTCTTCGGCGACCTCCCGAGGCGGGGACCGGCGTAGACGCGCTCGGCCGGGACGCGCTCGGGCAAGACGCGCTCGGGCAAGACGCGCTCGGGCAAGGCGCGCTCGGGCGACTCGTCGCTGCTGTTGTCGCGGCCGGCCTGGCGCAGCAGGGCGCCCACCTGCTCGTAGTACGAGAAGGCGTGCGGCGCGCCGCGGCGCTTGGCGTCGTAGTAGAAGGCCTTGAGGTGCTTCCACTTGGTGCGGATCGCCTCGGCCGTCTTGGGGTGGCCCTTGAGCGTCATGAGGTGCTGCACCGACCGGTACGTGTCGTACTGCTCGCGCCGGTTCATCAGGCGCACGGGGATGTTGTTGTCCTTGAAGACGCGCAGCATGTAGAGGACCTCGTCGTGGTTCCAGCAGGCGCCGCGACGCCGGGCCTGGGCGCCGACGCGCGCCCACTGCGCCACGGGCGACGTCACCACCAGCGGCAGCCGCACCAGCTTGTTGGGCCGCACCCGCCACTCATCGGGGTAGCCCTCCATGACGTGCTCCGGGAGCGGGAGGCAGAGAGCAGGTCAGGCCGGAGGAGGAGGGGAGGGGGGGGGGGGGAGGGGCTGCCAGGCGCGAGCCGGGCCGGGCCGTAGCGAGCCGCCGCCGCCGAGCGTGCGCAGAGCGCGCGAGGCAAAGAGACGCGACGTCAACAACACGGCGCACACACTCTCTGGACAGAAAACAGCTCCTTCACTCGCGAGACTAACCGCGAGTCTCGTCACCGAGAGACTATCCAACTGTTCAGCGAGACACGAGCAGCAGCAGGGGAGACTACTGCGACAGCAGCCGCAAGGGGGAGGGCGACCCGACCACGAGAGGACCGCGTCGAACAAAACCGGCAGGCACTAGTTCGGACTGGACTATCGACTGCGCGGCCGGGCCGGCGCTGGGTCGGGCGCGCAGGGCGAGGGCTGCGCATGCGCGGTGCGGCCGGCGCGCGCCCCGCCGCCACCACCCCGCGCCGCCCGCGTCCAACGTCGCGTCCGCACAAGCTCGAGCCTGGCGGCGCGCCAGCCGCACCGCGCCGCGCGCGGGGACCCGGGCGCAGCTTGGCGGGCGCCGACTGTCGACGGAAACCGGACTGGGCCGGCGCGGAGCTGTGAGCCGCCGGGCTGCTGGGGGGCTGGGGGGACCACCACGGCGGGGGCGGGGGCGGAGCGCGCCACCAGGGCTGCTGCTGCTGCCGTCTGATTCAGAAGATCGCTCTCGCACTTCCTTCCTTGTCGCACCTATGGCGGTGCTCTATGTTGGGCATGGCAGGGCTCCATGCGTGCGACAAGGGCGGGGGGCGCGAGAGCGATCTGCGGATACATACGACTGCTGGCACGAGTGTGTGTAGCAGGCGGTTTTATTGTCATTCGCGCGTGGTGACACCATGAGTGCTGCTGCGTGACCACCGTGTGGCCACGGCATATACCTAGGGATGAAAATGCCCGGAAAGTTTCCGGAAAAATTGCAAAAAAACACTGTTTTTTTCGGTTTTTTTCTCTAGCCTCGGAAAAATTGGAAAGATTCATCCTGCAAAATAGGCAAGAAGCACGACTTTTCGCCTGGAAATAGGCAAAAAGCATATCTTCATCACTATGTGAAGACGCTTCTCAGTGCACTCATCCTATTTATACCCTTTTACATTTCCTTCTCGTGCGTTTTTTGTGATTCCTGTTGGTCATCTAGAGCTGCCAGTGGAATTAAAGACCTAATGAAATACGAAAGTAGTCGGTTTTATATCCATATCCCACTACAGGACTTAAAAACCAATTTTTCCAATTTTTCCGGTATTTTTCCGTTTTTTTCCTATATTTCCGTTTTTTTTCGGACACTTTGAAAGTTTCCGGAAAATTTCCATCTCTACATATACCACTCTGCGGTCGCACGAAGAAATTAGTGTCATACAATCTGCTGTGACCCCACGCAAAAATTAATGCAACATCGTTTGGCATGGCCATTATGTGGTCACGGCGCTCCCGAGTTTAAATCAAAGGGGATGAGGCCGTGAGGGTACTGAAAAGATCACCACCCGACCCGTACTCGTCAAGTGCGTAGGGTAACAAGGACGCCACTGCGCGCCACTGTCTCCTCTCCGCCCACGCCCTCGCACTACCCTACTCTCTCTCTCTCTCTCTCTCTCTCTCTCTCTCTCTCTCTCTCTCTCTCTCTCTCTCTCTCTCTCTCGCCCGACCTAAATCCTCTGAGGCGGCATTTAACAGCCCGTCAACGCGACACGTCTGCACGGCACCTTGCGCCCCGACGCGACGGCGTGCTGATAATGCCAATGGGCGATATTGGGCCAGCGGCGAGGTGGGGTGGGGTAAGGTGGGGTAAGATGGGGGGGGGGGCGGTGGGGGGGGGGAGGAGCGGGGCGAGACGGCAACAAACGCCCACGGATACTTGCTGGCCGCAACTATTAGCAGGCGATCAAATTAGCGCGTCAGCGCCCCGCCCCGCCCGGCCCCGCCCGGCCCCGCCCCGCCCTGCCCCGCCCCGGTATCCCGGTCCCGCGGCCGCGTGGCGGCACCCACGTCGGCGCGGCCCAGGCCCAGGCCCGGGGCCGTTGACAAATCAATAAAAGAGATGATCGTTTCGCCATCCAACACCGGGGGAGCGGAAACAGACCAGAGCGAGTGGAGTGCGCCTCTCACAGGGGGAAACAGTAGCTTGCTTCCCCTTCCGCTCTCTCTACCTCTCTCTCTATCTGAATCGCTCGCTCCCTCGCTTTCTCTCTCTGACTTGCTCGCTCCCCCCCCCCCTCTCTCTCTCTCTCTGATGCGACCCCTACAATCGGCGGCCACACACGCACACGTCCATTCCTCCTCGATACAGTGGGGCCTCTGTTCTGGACCGGTACACTTACGCAAAAGCGGGCAGAGAGGGGGAGAGGCGAGAGAGAGACAGAGAGAGAGAGAGAGAGAGAGAGAGAGAGAGAGAGAGAGAGAGAGAGGGAAAGAGAGAGAGAGAGAGAGGGAAAGAGAGAGGGAAAGAGAGAGGGAAAGAGAGAGGGAGAGAGAGAGAGAGAGAGAGAGAGAGAGAGAGAGAGAGAGCAAGATAGAGAACAAGAAAGGTTGAGAGGGAGAGAAAGAAGGGGGGGGGGAAGAGGGGACGAGAGAACAGTAGAGCGCGTGGAAAAGCGCGCGCGCGAGAGAGAAGTCGCGCGGCCCGTAAGCAGGACTTCCCTTCGCCCGCAGGCGCAGGCACCCTCCAAGCGGCGTCGGGGACGAACGTCTCCACAGCCGTCTGATTCAGAAGATCGCTCTCGTACATCCGTCCTTGTCGCACCTGTGGCGTTGCCCTACGTTCTGGGTGGTATGGCCAAATAAGTGCGACAAAGACAGAGGCGCGAGAGCGATCTAGCGCGGGATCATAGACGGCGGCAGGAAGCGCGCACGTCTCCAAATTGCTGCCCCCGGGAGGGTATTCTCCCCGCCATATAGCGCTAAGCGCCTATGTTGCAGTGTAGCCCCATACCGTCACCTGCAAAAGTCCAAATTAAAAATCGCAAAGTCATCGTTTCTCGACGAAACAAAATTTCGCCGGCGCAGCAGATATTCTGCGCATGGGGCGGGCCACAAGCACAGCGGGGCGAGGGGGAGGGGGAGGGCAGCGCCCTATTTAAATAAAACCGACACCGCAATCAAACACGTAAGCGTGCACACAGACACGGGCGCGCGCGCGCGCACACACACACACACACACACACACACACACACACACACACACACACACACACACACACACACACCTGCGCCCATTCGGACAGTTAGGCCCCACTGATCTGTCCGATGCGCAGAACCGCACACCCTGAGCTGAATATGACGGGCCGCCGATCCACCTGCGCGCGAAAAAATAAACACATACGTACACCCCAACATACACACACGCACACACACACGCGCACGCGCGCACATACACACTCACAGACGTGTGCTATGCGGCGACATGGTTTGTTTAACGTCACGAACACTCCGGTGTACATCAAGCATAAACGATTGTGGGAAAGGGGAGGAAAAACAACAACCATTGATAAGGTATTTACACCGACCCCCTGGGAAACCGGCGGATTTCCCGGAAACCAAAAGTAATCAGAAGTCCTGCACCCGAAGCCGTCCCGTGCGCGAAGCGAATCAAAGCAATGAAAGTACACGGATTACCATCCAGCAAATCACTGCGAATTCTGGTGCGGGGAATTTTCCGATTTCAGAGTTGTAAAATTCACGGCAAAAACTGCGTCCTGGTTTTTCAAGCAGTTTTTAAAGAAGAAAAAAACTACAATGCATTTTCTCCATTTGAAAACCATAGATGTTTGTAACACGGAATAAACTGCATCATGGTTTTCCGTTACGCAAATCTTAAAAAAACACACTAACTCGCAATGTACCTTTTCGTACATGTGAAATGTACGTATATAAACGTGCGGATTTATGTAAAAAATTCATGCAGAATTATGTAAAATATTGTGCATAGATCTGGAAAATTTATTACATGTCGAAAAAATGCACAATAATAAACAGATTCATGTACAATATTCTACATAATTCTGCACGATTTTTTTTTTACATAAATCCGCCCGTTTATATGCGTATATTTCACATTTACGAAAAAGTACATTGCCAGTTAGCGTGTACGAGCTTTTGCTTTCGACTTTCAACCAATTAATAACGAGAGAAAACGTGTTATCGTAAATTTACAACATTTTTCACAGTGTGACATTGTTATTTCTTTTCAAATAAAAAGGGGAATGGTGCGGTATGGACTGCGGCACGCCCCTGCCCTGCATCCAGCCAGGCCCTACGCCGTTCACGTGTATGGTTCACCCCGCATGCAGGCCAACAAAGAGAAAGGGCAGGGGAGAGGAAGGAGGGGGAGGGAGGGGGAGGGAGGGGGAGGGAGGGAAGGGCGGGAGAGAGGGAGAGAGAGAGAGTGAGATAGAGAGTAAGAGAGAGAGAGAGAGAGAGTGAGTGAGAGAGAGAGAGAGAGAGTGAGTGAGAGTGAGTGAGAGATTGAGAGAGAGAGAGAGAGAGAGAGAGAGAGAGAGAGAGAGAGAGAGAGAGAGAGAGAGAGATGGGGGGCTGTAGCCGCACAGACAGCCCGAGCTGCAGGTGCACGCTGCACGCCCCACCGCCATACGGGTATGAAACTCAAACCCGGCACCACCAGGCCTCCTCTCCTGTCCTGGGCCCTGGCTGGGCTGGTCTACAGGACAGCAGCAGGCGGCCCTGTAGGGCTGCAGGAGGGCGCCGGGCCTGGCCGAGCAGGACCGCTACAGGGCGCCCGGCCCGGCCTGTCGCCACCCGCAGGGCCCGCAGGGACCACCCGTTGCACTTCCGCGATCTCCCTCACTCTTCCCCTCTCTCTCCATCACTCTGTCTCTGTCCCTCTCTCCATCCCCCCCCCCTCTCTCTCTTCATCTCCCTCCCTCTCTCTCTCTCCCTCTCACTCCATCATTAGCTCTATCCCTCTCTCTTACTTCCCCCTCCCTCCATCCCCTTCTCTCCACCCTCCCCCCCTTCTCATACCGCCCACACATCCGCCACTCCTGCGTTTTTCGTCCTAAAGAGCTGCTGCTGCTGCTCGGGCTGCTTTTGGCCGCGCGGCTTGGCCGGCCACAATGCGTGCGTTGCCTGCTGGCTGCCGGGCCGGGCCGGCGACTTCCGTTGGCTTCTGCGTCGAATTTCCGTCCTAAACGGCTTTCGCTATCAGCCCCCCCCCCCACCCCCCGACAAACCCACCCCTCTCAGCAAAGCGGCTCCCGTTGCAGCGTGGCTGACTCAGCCGAAGCCGGCCTGGCCTGGCCTGGCCGCCTTGCCTGGCTCACCGAAATGCCAGGCGCGCCGCGCGCACCCCGCGCCGCCCACCCACACCCGCCACGCCGCGCCACGCCGCGCCACGCCACGCCGCGCCACGCCACGCCAACGCGCCGCGGTCAGCGAAATACCTCCGTCTAATTATACCAGCTCAAATCGACAAGACAAATTAGGGCACAGGGCACTTATTATTTCCTCCTCTGTTCCCCCGGACCGGAAGTCCGCAAGTGCGTGCCATAACGTCGCACACTTGTAGGTGTGTGAACCTGCACTCACTCACGATTAGGTGTGTGCATTTTTATTCGGACACCCGCTGTTATCGCCTGTCAGAATTTTCATCTGCACCCACTCGAACCTAAAAATTTCAATTAAAAAATGACTCTTTGATCGTCCAAGTGTACAAATGGAAATTCACCGAGGAAAGAACACTGAATTTTGATGTACAAATTTTGATAACTGTTGATAATTTTCAGAGAATTTCCGGTGAACTTTAGTGAAGTTGTGCTTGAGTTTTTAGAAGAATTCTGTGAATTTAAGTAAATTCCTGATTTTTTTTTATGAATCCCTGAAGTTTTCTGAACTTTTTCAAAATGTCTCTGAGTTTCTCTCTTAAAAAAAAAAAAAAATAATAAAAAAAAATACGAGGTGTACAAAAATTCCAGAGTTGTTTCCTCCTCCAACTTCACGCACCTGCAGCAGTGCGACATTATCAACACACTTGGCGTTACCAGTGCGCGTTGTACGGCCCCGCCCCGTCCCACTTCTTTCTCAAAGTGGACAGCAGCAGCAGCGCAAGATAAGTCCGGCTGGCAGTGCTTCGGCGCGCTCTAAGCTTGTTTACCTTCTGCATTTCGATCCCAATGTCCTCCATTTCCACGCTGTTCTCCTGACGTGCTTCTGCTCCCATTCCCGCCGCCACCTCCCCGTCGTCACGGCCCGGAGAGCGCGGGCTCGCCGAGGTGATCCCTCCTCCTCCTTGTCCTCCTACCACTCCCCCGGGAACATTTTGTGATTCAAATACACCGGGAGGAGCGGAGAGCGGCGGCGCCAAAAGTATGCGGTATTATGGAGCCATAATATCGACGGTCGCTTGCTGCGGCCATCCGATTTATCGACTTGGCTATCGCAGTTGTGCTGCGGGCAACGGGCGATCGAAGCAGGGGATGGAGATAGGCAACGAGAGGTAACGAGGGAAATGGGCAATGTGGGTAAGAGATAATGAAGGGTAATAGCAGGCTATGAGGGTGTAACTCCATTACATTAATGGAGGGTGTAATAGGCAATGAGGGTAAAATAAATTGGGGTAATAGGCAATGCCATTTAACAGGCAGTTGCCTGTTTATGTGGGTGATCGGCAACGTCTGCAAGGTAACGGGCAATGATAGTAGGATAACAGGCAACGTTGGTAACCAACATAGTTGGTAACAGGAAATGAGGATGGTTAATCAGGATGCATATCATCACCGTAGCTTACGGTACTGTATCGCAGGTTATTTGACTGCAGTTCGAGCTACGGAGTTACGCTTCCCTTCGGCGAGCATCCTGTTTTGCTTATACCAGAAAAAGGAAAGCAAAACTTAAAACTTTAGCGCATCGCGTCGAGCCACGGTGTGTTTTCGCAAGTGTAATGGCGTAACGGGTACGTACCGTCGCGTCCGAGCCACCCGCCCGCCACTGGCTGTCCAATAAACAAGAGGAATGGCCCATGGCGCCCGTGCCATGGCCCATGGCTCGCCTATGCACTCCGCATGGGGGGTAGTTTCCCCTGCTCCGCACACCCGCCCCATGGCTCCCCTCCCCCGCCCGCTCCCATAGGTCCACCACCGGGTTCTCCATGGGGTCAGGGCAGAGCTGCGGGCAGAGCCCCGCGGCCCGGGCGCCGCCGAGGAAACGACCGATGGATTATGGCTCCAATAGCCTTTATGGGGGCGGTAAACGTTTGCTCGGAGAGCCGCGCGGAGCCCGCTCCGCAGCGTCAAAAACGCGTCGCCGCTACCACTTCAACTCGTCGCCACGGCCAAACGGTTTAAGATATCGATTCCAAATTTGGCATGTGAGCTCAGGAGAGTTGTACCAACGTGCCGATATGTCCAAATATTTTTTGCGATTTTTTGTCTAGGCCCTACACAACACGAAGTTCGGTCCACAAGAACTTTTTAGAAATGTGGAAATTCGAAAAAAGCTCTCCGACAGGACATAGATCCATCCTTCCTCTACCCGCTGATATGCTTCTCACACCTGTGCGGGTTCTGGTGCGGCCCGAGGAACGGCGCCCGTGAACGTCTGCAAGGGCGTTTTGGATATATTTTGATGTGAGCGGGAAACTGCAGGGTATGCCATCCTCTTTCGTGCTATACTGCCGACTGTTTCAGAACATCGCTCTCATTCCCCCGTCCTTGTTGTACGAACGGCTGTGACGTATGCTAGGCATGGTAGTGCTCAATGAGTGCGACGAGGACAGAGGTATGAAAGCAATCTTCGGAAGCGCTCGGCTGCTCCGCACCCACCCTCGCCCCAACCCCCCGGTCCCCTCTGCCTAACACGTGTTGTCACGGTCATTGTCTCATCCCTAGGCAGGCAGAGGCCCCGGCCCGGGTCCCGGCCGTCTGGCCGGCCCGGGCGACGAGACCCCTCTGTCGACCCATGTGATGCCCCGGTCCGGGGCGCGTGGGAGGGTCTCTCTCTCTCTCTCTCTCTCTCTCTCTCTCTCTCTCTCTCTCTCTCTCTCTCTCTCTCTCTCTCTCTCTCTCTCTCTCCCTTTTCCTCCAGAAGTAAAACAGGGCACAAGGCTGATTGGTTTATGGCTGCATCCAAAATAAATGACTCAACAAACGAGGGGTTGTGGATCGCCCCGGCCGATCGCTCCCTTTATTTCTTCCGGCCGGAGATCCAAAAATCGTTTTATAAGCCTTACTCGAGCCCATTGCAAATTTCTTGTACTGCACGCTAAAAACAATGTCTGAATTTTTGAGGAAAAAGGGTAAACTTTGAGGCACTTCCGTAATTTGAGGGAAACCCCTCAGATTTTCAGGAAGACTCCTCAAAAAATAAGGGAAATCTCCGCAAATTTTGAGGAGACTTCCTCAAAATCTTAGGAGTTTCCCTCAAAGTATACAGGGTCCTCGAAGTTTTCCCTTTTTCCTCAAAAAATCAGATATCGTTTTTACCGTGTGCGAAACTTCATGTACTTACTTTGCATCCTCTGTGATTATACCTCCCCCTCACTCACCTCCCCCCACCTCTCTCTCTCTCTCTCTCTCTCTCTCTCTCTCTCTTCCTCTGTCTCTCTCTCACATTGTCCTGATCTCTTCCCACTCACCTTACGTGTTTTCTTGCATATTCCTTACTTCTGAGACATAAAGCAATTCGCACCGCTGTCCCGTGTGTGTCCGTGCCGCCGTGTGTTCGCGCAGCGGCACATGAATGACTGCTGACTGTCCGGACCTGCCACGGATCCGTCTGTTTTATGGAGTACTGGCCTTGGCCTTCGGGGGCTGAGGATAGGACCGGGGGGGATGCCCCTGTGCTTTCTCTGCCATTACTGCCTCATTGTTGCCTCTGATCAAACGCATGTGTACACTAAGGGTCCGGGGAGGGGTCACTGTTTTATGGAGGGCCTCCAGGTCACATCCTTCCTACAACGGACACAATGTGAATATCGACGTAACTTGTAGCAGTGAATACAGACGTAACTCGCAACAGAGGCGGATTTTTCTTCTTTTGGGGGAAGCGGAGGCTTCAGTGCTCTTGGCTGCCTCGTGGAGTCCACATCTCGAGTGCCGAGCTGCGCTTCCCCCGCACGCACCGCCAAGTGCCGCACCGTCCACTGCGCCCGCGCGCCGCGCGCCCCGCTGCGCCCCGCGCTCCTCGCGCCGCACCGCTGTTGCGCGCGCCGCGCCGTGTGAATTGTGTTGTGCTGTGTTGTGTTGTGCTGTGGTTCCTCGCAATATTTGGATTTACTGCAAGTGTTGTGAAATTTGGCAACAAAAAATGGCGACTGGCCGCGGCAATGGCAAGCAGTCCCGCCACAAGAAGTCTCGAAGTACTCGCAGTAGGATCATGCGTTTACTGAGAAGACAGTAAGTACCGAAATCTAAAGTGCGAGGAAAAAGTGCAGTCAATTTCTGGTATCGAAGTGCGACTAATTGCTTGCGTTCCGCTGGTCCAGCCGCCGCCAAAGGGCGGGCCTCGCTGAGCCCGGGCCCGCAGGGCCACCCCGCGAGGGGCAGGCCACTCCGCCACCTGCGCACCCGGCCGCCGGCAGGTGAGTGCGCGGCAGACGTGTCTTGGTGTAGTGCTTTTGTTCGTTGTGGCGCTGATGGTGACCTCTGTGCATCCCTGCCAGACCCCGGGAGGGCCCGGCCACGCCGGACGTGCCCCGCGCCTCTGCCTCGCCCAGTGCCGCCCTCCAGGCTGCGCCCGCTGCGCCCGCTGCGCCCGCTGTGCCTGCTGCCGCCCGCAGCACCGCTGGGGGCCGCGCGGGTCCCTCTGATCTGGCAGGGCCCGCGGGGCCCGGCGGGGCCCTGCAGCCGGGCGCCGCGGCCTCCACCCCCGTGCGCGGCCCAAGCGTCTACAACTTCGAGGCCGGCAGCGTGTCGCCCATCAGCCACACGGGGTGGCGGCCTACACTGCAGCCCAGGAGGGCACTGGAGCCCGAGCCCAGCCCCGTGGAGGGGCGGAGGATCATCCAATATACTAATTTCATTCAGCAAATCCAGGCCGACGTGCACGCCGGCGGCTTTGGTTGCTCATTCATGAACAGTAAATTTGTTCGAGAAACTCAATTTGGTTTCAGGTCCTACATGTACTACCGGTGCTCAATGTGCAACAAGGAAACGAGGCTGGAGACCGACCCCGACTTCAAACAGGAGGTGAACGTCAACACGGCCCTAGTGTCCGGCGTTGTGAACGCCGGCAGCACTCTCGCAGTTCTCGAGTCCGTGGCCGCCGCCGTCAACATGCCCTGTATGTCCAAGCCGACCTATGGGTGCAAGGAAGACAGCCTCGCGGACGTGATGGAGGAAGAGGCCATGAACGCCATGCTCGCGGCGGGCAAGGAGGAGTATGACCTGGCCGTGGAGGCGGGTGACGTCAGCCCGGACGGGAAGGGCACACCATTCATTACAGGTAAGATCCTGCAGACTTTCAAGACCTGGCAGGGGTGGGGGGGAGAGTGAGTGAGTGAGTGTGTGAGAGTGAGTGTGAGAGTGAGTGTGTGAGTGAGTGTGTGAGTGAGTGAGTGAGTGAGTGAGTGAGTGAGTGAGAGAGAGAGAGAGAGAGAGAGAGAGAGAGAGAGAGAGAGAGAGAGAGAGGTAGAGAGGGGGGGGGGGGGTGAGAAGCAGAACTGTTCAAGTATTTTTAATTATTTTAAATGTTATGATTGTAATTATTTTTAATTTAATCATAATAATTAATTTTGCAGCCATTGTGGATGGGCAGTGGTCTAAACGGTCATACAAAAATAAGTATGATGCTAACTCTGGTTCGGTAAGCATGGGAGCAACCCCTCCCCCCTTTCACTCATTATAAACCGACTACGTTATTCTCACCTTCTTCTTTTTTTCCAGGCAACTATCATTGGCTACCGCACGGGCAAGGTGCTGTGGACAGCCACCAAGAACAAGCGCTGTTCTCTATGTGAGCATGCTGTCAGGAAAAACAAGGCGCCTCGCCAGCACGCGTGCGCCAAAAACTACGAGGGCCCCTCGACAGGCATGGAGGCAGCAATTATCTTGGAGGGGTTCAGAAACTGCCTGGAAATACACAATTTTAGGATTCTTAAATATATTGGTGAGTTTCCCTTCCCTTTTACTCCTGTTTTTTGATTGTTCCCATTTTGTTCGGTAACTCTTTTATCATTGTTGCACTTCTATTTCGCAGGTGACGGTGACAGCAGTGTGAAGGCACGTCTCCAGACAGAGAGGCCGTACGGTCCTGCCTATACCGTGCAAAAAATTGAGTGCAAAAACCACCTTTTGAGGTGTTTCAAAGGACACTTGATTGCACTCTCAGATAATACGAAATTGCCCTGCCCAGAAGGCGTATCGAAGCAGGAGATGGTGATGCTGAGAAAATATTTGAGAGAAAATGTGCTGAGACTGTCGACAGGAGTGAGTAAGGCCAGCGAGTACAGAGGAAAAACCGAAGGTAAGGATTTAGCCGGAAACACCCTGACACAGAAAACACGTCAGTATTGCGGGTCTGCCTACTGTAGGAGCTACGGCGCCTCTCCGAGGGGGGCATCACTCAAACAAAATGTGTGCAATATTTTTTTTTTTACTCTAGGATTTTTTGATTAATTTGATGTTTGGTTACGATTTTTCTTTTGACCTTTCAAGGAAAAGTTCTGTCACGTTTTGATTAATTTTGGCCTCTTACCCCAATTTTTGATTATTTTTTTTCAGTTTTAATTAAATTTTTGTTAATTTCCTCTCGATTTTTCGAATTTTTCTCTACCCTCTGTTTTAATTCAATTTTGATTTTTTTAATTTTTAAAATGATTTTTTGGGGGGGAACGAACTGTGATTTTTGTAAGTGACCACCCTCTCGCCTCACGCCCGCTACCGAAAGGCAGACATAATATTGTTGCGAGTTTTTTCTTACACGCAGGCTCTTGCAGCTTACAGGCTGAGGCAAGTTGTCTAATTTTACCCATTTGCTCGCAGAAGTTTCCCGGCACTTCGTGCGTGTAGAAAAGCTGCGAAATGACATCCTCAACGCGCCCTGCCATACTTTCGGCGACCACAGCAACTGTGCGGAATACTTTTGCTCCACTAAACAGGCCCTCGCGGCGGGGGACGCCGCTCCTGTGGAAGTCAATTACAAGGAGCGGCTCATGAAGGCTGGGCTGTGGTCCGAGATCATGAGAGAAGTAAACAAACTAGCCAGCAAAGCATCCAGCCTCATCTTCAACGTCAACAACAACAAGTGCGAGATGGCTAACAGCGTCATCGCCCAGAAGATTGCGAACAAGCGGCCATACCTGAGCGGGCGCAGATCCTACTCCATGCGCGTCCACGCCGCAGCCCTGTCCCTGAACACCTCCGGACAGGGGCTCAGGATGGTCCACAAGTCCGTGGCTGGCGGAGCCAGCCCAGGTGAGTGCCAGGCGTAACTTCCGCTTGTTTTGCTCTCGCCCGTTATTGTTGCTTGCACTTCCGCTTACGCTTGTGTTTGCATTGCAGGAGAGTTCACTCACAAGTACATCAAAGCCAAAAAATCCGCCCGAGATGAAAAGCGACGCCGCTCCGCGAAGAGGAAGCTGGACCTGCAGGCGGGCAACGAGAGGCCCGCGCCGCGCGCCTCGGCGGCCGGGCCCGACAAGGACTACGGCCTGCAGGTGGCGGGCAACGAGCCGCCACCTGCTGACGACCCCGTCGCCTTGAAGGCAGCAATCGAGGAGTTCAAGGAGCTCCTCAGGAAAAACCTGCAGCGCCGTGAAGAGCTCCAGCGCTTGTCTCAGGGGACGGACGAGTGGCTGAGAGAGCGAGCGAACCTCCTGACTGCAAGTGACTTTGGCGAAGTGTGCAAGCGTGAACCCACAACATCGTGCAGGAGGTTCGTTTTCGACAAGTTGTATAAGACAAGAGGAAGACCAACAGAACAGATGCAGCACGGACACACCAATGAAATTATTGCAAAAGAGCAACTTCGCAGCGAGGGGTATGAAATAGAAGAATGCGGGCTTTTCATAGACGAGGAAATGCCCTTCTTAGGTGCCAGTCCAGGTAAGTGGTATGCCGGTTGTCTACTAAGATATTTTTATTCCCCCAAAATAATAAATATTTAAATTAATTTTTGTATATTTTTTTTTCAGACGGTCTTATTGGAAACGACTCTATTGTAGAAATCAAATGCCCTTTCACCGCGTACGAATCGCAATCAACGCTTCAGGCGATAGAGAACAAGCAGGTAAAATATACGCAAGTGCTTTTTTAATTTAATTTAATTAATTTCATTTTATTATTATTTTTTAAGCTGAACTTACTATTTCTAAACCACCTTATTTTTCCAGATACCTTATCTAGACATCAAAAATGAAGGAAATGTGAAACTGAAAAAAGATTCTGCCCATTATTATCAAATTCAGGGCCAGCTACACATCACGAAACGCCAGAAGTGCCTCTTCGTCGTATTCACAAAACATTGGAAGCATGTAGAAGAAATAGAGAGAGACGACGGATTTTGGAATGTTCACATGCGCAACCAACTTGAAAGGTATGAATGTTCTCCATCTTTTTAGCCCTCCCTTTTGCTTTGAAAGAGCTTCTAATCAAGAACTGAGCCTACAACCTTTTTTTTCTGCTTTTTTATAGGTTTTATGAAGAGGCACTTGTCCCCGAAATAGTTCTGCCCCTCTACCCGTACCGCTACAATAAACAAGATATCCGAGAGTCACCGTCAGTATTGGGAGCACAAGCAGCACGAGCGGACAAAAATGCTAGGAAGGAAGAAGAAAAGAGACTGAGAGTGGCGAAGAGGGAAGAAGCACAGAGGAAGAAGGAGGAGGAAAAGAAAGTGAAGCAAGAGGCAGCGAGGAAGAAGCAGGAGGAAGCAGCAAGGAAGAAGCAGGAGGAGGCAGAGAGAAAGAGAGAGAAGGCTGATAAGAGGAAGAAAGAGTCGGAAGAGAGAGGAGAGAGGTCAAAGAGGAAGAAATAGAGAAGATGTAAAAGCAGGGGTCGCAAAGAGAAATTTGTGGAGCAAGGCGTTAGTCCTCACACAGGTTTTCCCGTGGTTTTCCTGGTGTCCGCGCCCGAATGGGGAGGACTTATTGACAATCCACGAAGACAACTGTCTTTATTTTATACGCACCGTTTTGTTTTGTTTGGAGATATTTTCGCAGGCCAATTTGACAGTTGTAAAAAAAATAAAATAAAATAATACATAACAATTAAATTTTCCGTTTGATTTACTTGTAATTTTTTACAATTCCCTTATTAGGTCTCTGTTTTGACTCTTAGCTCTGCGCCTCATTGTCACTGTCTGGGCTCGGTCTGGTCTGGCGGTGGGGGAGGGAGGGGGAGGGAGGGACGACGGCCGGGCGGGAGCCGGGGGGGGGGGGGGGGGATGGCCTGAGCAGGGGTCGAATTCTCATTGAAAGAAAAAAGATGCCGCAAGCACTGAACTTAGTTTTTACGTATACCATTTAGCTCACCGACAAAGGAACAACGCAATGGTGCAACTTAAATTAAATTTTGTAATTTAAATGTGCAGCTTCACTTCAAGTTAACATTACAATTATTTAAATGTGCAATGCACGCCTTTTTTTTGCTGAAAAATACCAAATATTCCTTGAGGCGGTCGCAAACACAGTTGGACACGGACATTCAAAAACACAGGGCCGAGATTACTCTCACTCAGTGGCCCCGGCCTGGCCCCGGCCTGGGCCGGGCCGGGCCGCTCGGGCTCGGCCGGCCTGGGACGGCTCGACCCCAGCCTTCTTGCCTCCCGCCTCCCATACCACCACCACCACCAACCACCACCCTCCCCCCGCCCCTCCCCACTCCGTCCCCAGGACCGATGCCCGACTGCCTGCTGCAGGCTGCGAAACAAAGCCCAGGCGACACATGCCTCTCTGCTAGGGAGCTGGAGGTGGGGGTGGGTATAGTTCTCTCGCACATGCCAATTTTCGACAGTTCTCAACCTCTCCAAAACGCCCTTGCAGACGTTCACGGGCGCCGTTCCTCGGGCCGCACCAGAACCCGCACAGGTGTGAGAAGCATATCAGCGGGTAGAGGAAGGATGGATCTATGTCCTGTCGGAGAGCTTTTTTCGAATTTCCACATTTCTAAAAAGTTCTTGTGGACCGAACTTCGTGTTGTGTAGGGCCTAGACAAAAAATCGCAAAAAATATTTGGACATATCGGCACGTAGGTACAACTCTCCTGAGCTCACATGCCAAATTTGAAATCGATATCTTAAACCGTTTGGCCGTGGCGACGAGTTGAAGTGGTAGCGTCGACGCGGGCGGAGACGGCTCCGCGCGGCTCTCCGAGCAAACGTTTACCGCCCCCTTATACGGCCGGGGCAGCGCCGGGCCGGCCAGGGCTGGGCTGGGCGTGGGTGCGGCTTTTATCTCTCGAGATAATGACTGTAGTTGCGTCCCATATTCATAGCCCACCGCCGCCCGCACGCCTAGCCTGGGCTGAGCCCCGGCGCGGCCTGGCCTAGCCTAGGCAATCGCAGCACGAAAACTAGGAGAAAATACTAATAAAAAAAAATTGTGTACGAGCGTAAAGCGCATGTGAAATACACACACACACACACACTCACACACTTGCACCTGATACGCGCAACGCCGCATGAGAACGAGACGCAACGGGACGGTATGCGGCGCGAGTAGCGGGTCTTTTAAAAACTCCTTCAGAAAGATACTCGTGCTGGTAAATGTCAACTTACCAGACCGAAATTTTAATTTCCATTACTTTCCCTAGGACGTATAGGGCAATTATAAAAAAAAACAATCACAATAGAAAAATTTTTAGCGTTTGAAATTCAAAATACACAAAGCGTCTGAAATATCTCCTGCCAAAAAGGACCCCTCACTCTTAATTTTTTTCCTGACTTCCCTTGACTATTCCCCAGGACTTTCCATGACTTTGACTTTTTTCTAAGCGGGGGGGGGGGGGGGGGAGGGGGAGGGGTGGCGACTTGCGGGAAGCTTAACGTGAGGACTACATAGTGATATGAACGACCGCGAGTCCGTGCTATGACCCATCCTAGCCCCTGATGCATGCGCCCTCGTCCATTAGCCCAGCCCGGCTAAACTTGGTGATGGCGAAACACAAAATCGACGACTCCGAATTTCTGACCTCCATTCCAGCCGGCCAATACTACACACATGAATGTGCTGGCCTGCGTCCGATACCGCGCTGGGCGGCGCCGACCATCCCCCCCGCCCCGGAGGGGCTTCATTCGCGCATTTCGCGACACTCCGGACGCAACCGCACGCGAGGCGCGGTATCGGTATAGTCAGTCCATAACCGCCCGGCACATAAGCCCACCCGCAACGGCAGCAAAAAAAAAAATCCTTTAAAAAATATATTTAAAAAAAAATAAAAAAAAACTGAAGCGGCAGCCACTGCTTCATTACATTCCCTGCGGTCGAAAATGATCAGATTTCGTACCGAAAAAAAAGAGGAAAAAAAACGGTTCATGGAAAACCCACAACACGCTTACACACCACTGCAATTGCAAACAGTCAAACTGCTGCCTGTCGCTTGCTGCTGCTTTCCACTTCCGAGAAAAGTGTCGGGGCAACATCAGCCCGTCGGAGCCACCTCACCTCACCTCACCTCACCCCACCCCACCCCGCCCCGCCTCACCCCACCCCGCCCCGCCTCACCCCACCCCGCCCCACCTACTACGGGTAGCGGCTGGACGAGGAGTGGCGGCGCGGCGCCGGCCGGCCCCTCACCTCACTGAGGCATTCTAACACGTCCCCGAATCTAGTATGTATGGGAGTGAGCGGGGCGGGGCGGGGTGCGACAGAGGGCCGCGGGCGAGAATATGAGAGAGAGAGAGAGAGAGAGAGAGAGAGAGAGAGAGAGAGAGAGAGAGAGAGAGAGAGAGAGAGAGAGAGAGAGGGGGGGGGGAGAGGGGGAGAGGTGGAGAGAGAGAGAGAGAGAGAGAGAGAGAGAGAGAGAGAGAGAGAGAGGAGAGAGAGAGAGAGAGAGAGAGAGAGAGAGAGAGAGAGAGGGAGAGAGGGAGAGAGAGAGAGAGAGAGAGAGAGAGAGAGCGCAAAAATAAAATAACATTCTCTAGAGAAACCGATCATTCGCCATTATGAACGCTATGGCTCGTCAGCCGTCGGCATCGCTTGTCCGTCCGCCCGCCCGTCCGCGTGTCCAGCAGGCTGAGCCGTCCGACGGCTGTCCAGTGCTGGGCACAGCGCGCGCGCGTGAAAGTTTATTGACGATCGGCCTCCTCCTCCTCCTTGACTGTTTTCGGGCTGGGGATTTATAACGGCAGGGCCATCTCCGACGTGCCGTGTGTGTTGTCGTAAAACAGAAACGAAAATTTTGTAGAAAAATTTCATCAAACTGAGGGGTTGTATCCGTAATTTTATTATTGGCCTCTCCTTGCATAGATTCCGTGGTGGGAAGAGGGTTGGTACGAGCCAGTGCAATACAGAAACAACCTTGCAAAATTGCTCGGCGGGAATACCCAGCAGGGCGCGGAAGGACCATGAATAAGGGCGAAAATACCCTGCGGGACGCAAATACTCTGCGTAAAAGAAGCAGGCGCGGTTTAAGGTCCGACTGGAATGGGGTGGGGGGGGGGCGCACCCCAGGTTGCCTACAAACAGGGTTTTTGTCGCGCTATTTGCCTACTTTCCAGGCGGCTATCTAATGACCGAAAAGGGGGGGGGGCGATCGCCGCCCCCCTGCCCCCCCCCCCTAACCGTGCCTGATAGGAAGGAACAGCGCGGGCCAGCGGCATGTGGGCTAACAAGGGCGCCATCGCGACGGTATAGCAAACACAGAAGGGCTGCCGCACCCTGTCACGGAAAGACCGCCGCGGGGCCACTTCCGGTCGCGAGTCCTCTCTCTCTCTCTCTCTCCCTCCTCTCACCCCCCACCTTTTCCTTACGTTCCGACATCGAGCACACAGGCTCGTTAGGATATTGACAAGTCTCAAGAGCGGCCCGCGGCCCGCCGCCCTTGCACCGCATAGCGCACGGTCCCTCTGTGATCTGCTGAAGTCCAAGGCAAAACGGACGAGATCATATCTAATGCGTTGAAGTTGAGACTCGCGCGAGAGACGGAGGGGCTTTCATGAATTTAGGAAACGAACCGCAATTTTTGTCGCAGTTTTTCATCTTGAATTCATTGTGAAAAATATTCGGAAGGATTACGGGAAAATTTTCCATGAGTCGTAAAGTTACAACACCCACTTGTCTTGTTCCGATAGATTTTTTTTTTTTTTTTTTTTTTTTTTTTTGCACCATGTGTCAACTTAGTTTTCTTCGACGAGTAAGTATTTGCTGTCGTAAATTTACAACTCTGTGTCGTAATCACAAATTACGAAAAAAGTCGTAAATTTTCGAATATTTTATTTACAAGTGTTTCAAATGCCCTCATATTGACGGTAAAGAAACCTTCATGCGTTTTATAGTAGAAAATTTTCTTATATTCCGCGCTGAAAGAAGCCCTTGAAGTACCCCATAAGCTAGAATCAAGAAACTATTTCCGAGGGGATGCTGCTAACGGTGCCCTAAAGTACACACCTCCGAGGTGGCGAGCGCAGCGGCTGCCCAGCCTGATGGTGAGTTATGACTCGAAACGAGTTCGCCTCGGCCGGCCTGGCCCCGGCCCCGGCCCAGTGCCCGGGCCTCCGTCAAAAGTAAAGACCATGTACGTCAGCATCACCTCCTAAAGCACTCGCCTGGCCGGGGACTAAATGAGTACCCTCGCGTCCACAAGTGTACCCCCCCCCGCAGCCTCACTCCCATTCACACAGCCGTGCACAGCGCACCGGCCGCGGCCATTCACACGCGGGCCCGGCCACTCCCCGCCTCGAGTGCGAGAGAGACAGACGGCCAGCAGGACTACCGTCGGCCACCGCGTGCGAGAGAGACAGATAGCGAGCAGGACTTGTACCATCGGCCACCCGGTGCGAGAGAAATACAGATGGAGCAAAGAAGCTAACAGTTCCAAATGAAGACAACCAAGCAATTCAGAATACAATCCTCTATGAAAAATAAAAATAAAAATATATAAGAAAAAAAATACGATTTCACGAAATCCTGGTAGACAACGGAGTTTCTATAACTAAAATAAAATATTGTGAGTGTTGAATAAGACTGTAAGAAGACCGACTGGTTTTGTTTGGTTTACGATAGTCAAGATAGGGGCTAAAGAATTTTAAGTTTGAATTGATAAGGCGGGTTTCAAGTAATGAATACTCTCCGACAGTTCGGCCGACATGTAATCGACAGGAGCAGGAGATAAGAGCAGAGCTCTCCTTCTGACGGCAAAAATTGGGCGGCGAGGTCACGGCCGGAAAGGAACGACAACAATAACCTCCCCTCCACCGGGCGCACGGGAGGGGCGAACCGGGGCCCTACCTAATACCGCTGGTACGCGAAGGACCAGCGGGCAAGCGCGCCGCGGCCGCGACGGGGGTGCGCTATCTATTGGGAAAACGCGGAGTTAAGGCGTTGTTTACACAAAATGGTACACGTAAATGTACATCATTTCAAGAATTCTGCTCACCAGATCGAAGTCAAACTTACCAAACCGTTTTCCGCAGGTATAAAACTACTATTTACGCATTCAGTTCGCCTTGTCAACGTTTCGATAACTTTAAGAAATGCTTTAAAGTCGCGAGGTGGGCACATCAGCCACCGGCAATGGCGGACATGCTTGGCCTGCTTTCGCGTTGTTGACACAACATGCCAACCAAATAAAATGAAAAAAAATCACTGCTCTCATAACGTTACGATTGGAACTCATTCTTTGAGGCACACATTTAGTTGGCAGAACCGGGGCAAGTTTCAGTAAAACTGAAGTAGTTTTAAAGAAGGCAGTACGGTGGTCACGTGCGAATTTCAGTGGTGTTATCTCATTCTTGCGCTCGAAACTAAAGGCTGGCTTTGTTTGAACGCAGACTTTAGAGGTTTCTCTTTCGCTCCGTGTTGGCTCGTCTCGGCCTACCCCCTCCACGAAAAAATATCCCCTTCCCCTGTTCATTTTGCCTGACGAGTCGAGCATTACCATAGAAACTCGAATTTCAATTCAAATTTACAAAATTTCTGCAATACAGATTTCAACTAGACTTCAGAATCGAATGTACTAGATTACATTCTAAATGTATGCTTAATATCATCGAATTCCCTTCAGCAGATTTTTTTCTGTCGTAAGGGGCCATATGAAACAAAACACGCACGTTTTCCAGCGATTTTAGAAGGCAACTCCGTTGCCTAAAAATACGAAAAAAAATATTATAAGTTGCCTGACCTAAATTCAGAGTTGTTTCTCTCTCACGCTGCTGCGCGAGGCATGCCCTCGCCTTTCAGCAGTGATTTTCTACATAGCAGACTTTGTCCAAACGCACCACATTTTGCGAACAAAAAAATCTCCCGCTTCTCTCACAAACCAGCCGCACGACGCACCACTCACACAACAAAAATTTGCTAAACGCATTGCAGTCGCTTTCACCGCTGCAATTAAATACGCGCGCGCCCGCTCGCGACATGTCATCCATATTCCAGCCAATGAGAAAGCGCCTCCGGAGTCACGTGATACGCCTCGCATGAATCATACGCTCGTCCTGGGAGTGAAAAAGGAGCCCAGCCAACCCAGCCCAGCCGGGGCCGAGAGCCATTGTACTGCGCGGAGTCAAGCGGAGACTCCCGCCCCACCCCGCCCCGCCCCGCAGCGGAAAACCACGGCGATGATATGGTAATAATGACAACTGCAATTTACCCGTCAGTGGGCGAAAAACACCCGCGGGGCATGCGACTGCACCGCACTTTGCACTCGAACTAAAATAGTAAAAATAATAAAAAGCGCTCAATCCCGGAGCTGGCCAAGAAAGCATGAGCAGATGGTACAACAAACGTGTTTTCTATGGTAAAACATTTATTATTTTTTCGCTTTTAAACTCGTCAGTCTACAGGTTCTCTGCCGCTGACTCCTGTTGAGCGACAATGGCAGTGCGCCGTCATGATTATCCTCGAAAGACATCTCCGCATGATATGATTTACTCGTAATCGAGTGTTAGGGCTAGCTGCCAATTTTTATTGATATCTTTTATTAGTCCCATCATTTTGAGGTATCAAAGGTATCATCTGCAAGAATACATAAAAAACCGAAGAATTTGGTTTGCAGGTACACGGCTAAAACTAAGGCGTAACCTTGCGCCCATTTTTCAAGCGTACTGAGATTACGCTTGAAATTTAGCGTAACAGGTCCATCCGCTCCAATTTTGTCCTATGTAAGTGCATGGGAGAATTTCTTTCCTGCACTCGATTTCAAGCGTAACCTCAAGCGTAAGCGTAACTGTACGCTTCATTCAACGCCTTAGTTTTACCAGTTCATTTTTATGCCAGCCTTTACTTTAGTTGATTTTACTGGATTAACTGTACTTCCTGACAAGATTTGCTGTACTTTCCGGGGCAGTGTACAGCGTTGACCGTACACTATCTAGAACTACAGCGAATCCTGTTAGAAAGTACAGTACATCCGGTAAAATCAAATACGGTAAAGGCTGTCATCAGAATTAACTGGATTTGCTGTAGTTTTTTCTTATCGTGCGTCCACGTGGTTTCTGCAGAGCCACCAGAAACATCCAGGCAGTTTTCCCTGCAGTGCTCCCAGCGGGCCCCCTGTACGAGCAGATCGTTAACAGGGTCCAAGCAGCCTGATTTTTCCGCGAGGAAGAAGACACGGGGCAGGGCAGGGGGGCAGGACAGCACAGCATGGCAAGGTATGAGGCGGCGCCGAGCCACAATGGGATTGAGGGGGGGGGGGGGCGCCCTCCTGGACGGGCGGGGCGGGGTGGGGCGAGGTGGGGTGAGGCGGGGCGGGGCGGGGTGGGGCGGGCCTCACCTTATCCACTCGCGCACAGCACCGCACCACCACCGTCGCCACCGCTGTTCCGTTCGTTGTTATGCCGACAGAAAACCTCGACCGCTTTCATTCTTTCTCCCTATTTTGTTTCCTTGAAAACTTTTGCTTCTTCGCCGTCTGATTCGCGGTGCTGGGCGCCGCCCCGCCGCCACCGCCGCCGCTGCAAGTTTTATTGGCAAGTACGCCCCGTGCGCCCCACCCCGCCCCGCCCTCCGCAGGGCTCGATCGACAGAGGTGCGCGCCTTTCAAAACACGCTCTCCCACGGAGATCTCAGATCGCTTGATGACAGAGAGAGAGAGAGAGAGAGAGAGAGAGAGAGAGAGAGAGAGAGAGAGAGAGAGAGAGAGAGAGAGAGAGAGAGAGAGAGAGATCCGTGTAACAACGGAACGGACCCCGAAGAGCGTCGACAGAGAGCGAGCTAGGCCCACCGCGATGGGTCACGAGGTATAACCGCAAGAGCCCTGCATAAGTGTGCGAATGTCACCCACTTGCATGTGTGTACATTATTCACACACTTATAGGCAGGTGAGCGAGGACCACATTCGTACGCTTTGTCAGTGACATGCTGACGTGAAAATGACTGCTATGACTTAGAAGTGCGCGGACTCCTATCCGCACACTGCGAGCAAAAGGAGCGTAAAATTATTACACACATCGCACAGGTATTTCCCGAGCAAATGTGCAGATATGTTTCGCACTCTTGATTGTGGGGAGACAATGAGGTGAAAGTTGTGGCAAGGCCGACCGGGCCGTCCGGTTAAGGCCTCTGATGTCGGCCATATGAGACTGGGAAAAAAAAATTAAGGAACCACAAGCAAAATAACCCGGAATAATAAAAAAAAATCCATTTGGCCAGGCTGAGCCTGCCTGCAGGCGACTGGCCGCCGTCACCTCCGTTGTATCATATTCTTGTCCACCCGGATTCCATCCAGAGTGGCGAGACTTTCGCCAAAAACGCACACGGACACCAACGCCCGATCTCATAGCCAATTTGATGATCAGTAAATTAACGATTTGAAAACTGTCTTTAGCGCTCAGAAACTACACGAGAACGGTGACATTTACACGTAACTTCAACGATGCGACAGCGGTCAGAGGAAATCCTGTACGCTCTCTTTCCAGCAGCACGCAAGAAAAGAACAAGTGAGAAAATTTGGCACAGCTTTTTTATTCTCTTTATTTTTTTTTTTTTTTTTTTTTTTTTTTTTTTTTTAGATTGTATTTTCATTTGCGTGCACCTAATCGTACATTCCAGGATGATTCGTGCCTTCCACCATCAGAAAAATGTCCACATATTTTAAAAGGAAAAGGAAGATAAATCTTTGAATTCAAGTCAAACTTTCAAGATTTTTAAGGACGACTCCTTACAAAAGGTTAGGAAGTTCCCCGCCTTTATCAAAGAGACCTTCTTCAAATCTGGAGAGATTTCCCTCAAATTGAACGAGTTTCTCAAATTAGAATATTAAAAAAAAAAAAATACGATTTCACGAAATCCTGGTAGACAACGGAGTTTCTATAACTAAAATAAAATATTGTGAGTGTTGAATAAGACTGTAAGAAGACCGACTGGTTTTGTTTAGTTTACGATAGTCAAGATAGTGGCTAAATAATTCTAAGTTTGAATTGATAAGGCGGGTTTCAAGTAATGAATACTCTCCGACAGCTCGGCCGACATTTAATCGACAGGAGCAGGAGAATACAAAGCTCTCCTTCTGACGACAAAAATTGGGCGGCGAGGTCACGGCCGGAGGAGAACGTCAACAATAACCTCCCCTCCACCGGGCGCACAGGGGGGGCGAACCGGGGCCCTACCTAATACCGCTGGTACGCGAAGGACCAGCGGGCAAGCGCGCCCGCGGCCGCGACGGGGGTGCGCTCTATTGGGGAAACGCGGAGTTAAGGCGTTGTTTACACAAAATGGTACACGTAAATGTACATCATTTCAAGAATTCTGCTCACCAGATCGAAGTCAAACTTACCAAACCGTTTTCCGCAGGTATAAAACTACTATTTACGCATTCAGTTCGCCTTGTCAACGTTTCGATAACTTTAAAAAATGATATAAAGTCGCGAGGTGGGCACATCAGCCACCGGCAATGGCGGACATGCTTGGCCTGCTTTCGCGTTGTTGACACAACATGCCAACCAAATAAAATGAAAAAAATCACTGCTCTCATAACGTTACGATTGGAACTCATTCTTTGAGGCACACATTTAGTTGGCAGAACCGGGGCAAGTTTCAGTAAAACTGAAGTAGTTTTAAAGAAGGCAGTACGGTGGTCACGTGCGAATTTCAGTGGTGTTATCTCATTCTTGTGCTCGAAACTAAAGGCTGGCTTTGTTTGAACGCAGACTTTAGAAGTTTCTCTTTCGCTCCGTGTTGGCTCGTCTCGGCCTACCCCCTCCACGAAAAAAAATCCCCTTCCCCTGTTCATTTTGCCTGACGAGTCGAGCATTACCATAGAAACTCGAATTTCAATTCAAATTTACAAAATTTCTGCAATACAGATTTCAACTAGACTTCAGAATCGAATGTACTAGATTACATTCTACATGTATGCTTCATATCATCGAATTCCCTTCAGCAGATTTTTTTCTGTCGTAAGGGGCCATATGAAACAAAACACGCACGTTTTCCAGCGATTTTAGAAGGCAACTCCGTTGCCTAAAAAAAAAAAAAAACTGACATTCTGTTTAACGTGTTTTTTGTTTACTTGTAGGAATATAAACGCACACAACGCAGCAAGAGTGTCACATTCACACACTTGGAGCGCCTGCACGTTCCTCCGCCGCGGGGAAAGCTCCCCTCACATTACCCCCCCCCCCCCCCCCCCACATACACACGTATGTCGTCCAGTTTCGCACGACGCATCGCTTTTACCGGCGCGGCCGCGCGCGGACGTGTCTTGGCGCGTGACGCCCGATCAGCCCGCGTGCGCGCGGTGAAATCAACAATAACAACAACAACAACAACAACAACAATAAAATGAAAAAGAACGAGACGCGACTAGCAAGAAAAATGGAAAAGCTTGGAGAGATGGTGCAGGTGGTGATGGTGGCGAGGGAGATAGGGGACGAGCACCCGTGCCAGTGCCAAAAGCTAGAAGATAGAAGATTTAAAAAAAAAGAATGCGGTGCGCACTTTGATTTGACCCCATGACCTCGAATAAATCGAAACTTTTATTAGTTTTGCTATAAAACAAAAAATTGGGTCGAAATAAAATATTGTCTACAAAGCGTTGACATTTCTATCAGTAGCAATGGAGGAAAAAAGGGGGAAAAAAAACTGTTTACTGATGCATCACAAACGCTGGTCTTAGGACGTGAACAATCAAAATTCAAACTGCCACGCCGTCAATACAAAAACTAATTAAAAAAGGGAAAAAAAATAAACATTATATTGGGATTTAAAAAAAAAATAAAAAAATGTGGATACATTTCATTGCAGCGATTCTTCATTTATCAGTGAAATAAGTCGAGAAGAACGCCATCGACGGGCTCCAGCCAGACTGTGCTGCGGGAGTTGGATAAAACCTCTCCAGCAAAATACCGGCGCGCAGCAGGCTAGTCCCATCGAGAATCGAGACCTGACCGGCACAAATAATTTCATTCAATAAAACTGCTTTTCTCGGCCGCGGCTGACGCTGCCCCGCCCCGCCCCGCTGGCCCGGCTCGGTCATTGACACGACTACTCCATTGCGTCGAGGCGGTGGCCGCCTATGGGCGCAACGAGTGAAAAGCAGCTGAAAGAAATAAAGAAAAAATTGACACGCTTGGGGCCGTCGCGCCCTCCTTACTGCACCGGAGCGAAATCTGCATTGAAAAGCGCGGGAGAAAAGGAGAGGAAGAGGAGAGAGAAAGAGCGAGAGAGAGAGAGAGAGAGAGAGAGAGAGAGAGAGAGAAGCGCAAAAACCCCCCGTCGAGTCTGCCGCGTGCTACGGCTGCAGTCACCCAGCCTGCATCTGCAAGTCATGGGCCGCGCCAAACGGCCCCGCCCCGCCAAAAACGTGCACTTTTTCGAGTAGCCCCCCCCCCCCCTCCTCTCCCCTTGCAGTGGGCCTAGTTTACACCTGCATCATTTCAATCAAGCAAACATGAAGCTGCAGCCTTGGGTTGTCGATCTCCGCAGCGCAGGTGTGTGTCCTCCCCCCTTTCCCTCCCTCCTCCTTTCACCCCTCCCCCCCCCCCCTTTTCCCCCCTCTGACGCTACGACAACGGCAGGAGCCAGCCGTCTGATTCCGAAGATCGCTCTCGCGCCTCCGTCCTTGTCGCACTCATGGGACCCCGCCATATTCACTGAAAATCTACGAGTCATAATTCTCGCCCCCATACGAGTGAGAATTTGAGGGCAATTTTATTACTCTCTGGAGAGTAAGAATTTTTTTCCTCGCCCTTAATGAGAAAGAATTTTGAGACCTCGCCCAAATAAAGTGAGAATTCATGCTCAAATTAAGTGAGGTTAAAAAATCCTTACTCAAATAGAGCGAGGCTAAAAAATATCTCGCTCGGAAAGAGTGAGGTTAAAAATTCTCACTCCAATTTAGCATGGAAAAGTGTCCTCTCCCATTTTGGGTGAGAAATTGGATTCCAGGGTTTGCAGTGTTCCCCACACAGGGCACCGCCAGAGGTGCGACAAGGACGGAGGCACGAGAGAGATCTTCGGAATCAGCCTGCAGCGCGCCGCCCCATCCCGACCAGATCAAGTCTCCGCGATAGCGGTGCCCGGCGCGCGCCGCCGCCGCAAAATGTCAATCGCCCCAATACACTTTTTGTTTGACTTTCTTTGTTGTTGCTGTTGTCGTTTGCACTGACGTCACAGACAGACTACCAGCCCGCTATACCAGCCAGCCCCCATTAGCTCCCTCACTCCCCTCTCTCTCTCTCCCCCACTAAGCCTACGGTGAATTATACCGTATAAGCTTGTGCAGTTGACCCTATGGATCGAAAATACAATGTCTATCTTTTAAGAAGGAAAATTAACAACTTTCGGAAACTCCCTTAATTCGAGGAAAACTGCTCAGATTTTAAGAAAGCCTCATTAAAAATTAAGGGGAAAATTTCTTACTGCATGCCCTACAGGACTGCATACCTTACCGCGATGTTTCACCGAAATCTTCAAAGAATTTCACTGTAAGGTTCACAGATGCATCCAGGTTGACCGCATGCGACTACATTTCACCAGGGGTTAGAAACGGCCTAGGCGGAGCGTGAAGCGATGCTCCCCCACCTGGGTCCGGGCCCGCGTCGCGACCCGTGCGGGTACCGCTTGTTGCAAAAAGACTCGTGTAGCCTTAACTGCTGCACTAATCACAAAACTGAGGACAGATTTGGATTCAGAATGAAATTTCCCTTGTCCCTGGCCCACTCTCGACGAGGTTAAGGTAATACTTTTAATGTTTTATTAGCTCAAACGCAAATTTGTCGCTCGTAGCGCCGCGCGCCGACGACGGACTTTGACTTTTTCGACCTTTTCTACACATTTTAGAGCAAAACTTGCAGTGTACAGGTTGTTCCCCGTCACTTTTTCTATCGAGTTCGGCCATTACATTTGTTGTGGGACACTTGTTAAAGTAAATATAGCAATAAATGTGTCGTCGACAAAGTGACTCCGTAGCGACTACTCAGACTTTACGATTTTTTTCGAATTATTTACCGGCGCCGAGCACATCGACCCCTGTGGCCACTCAACCCTAAATTTAATTCTCTATCTACCACAATTAACGTTTTAAGTCATAGCGCACATTAAAATGAAATCTCGCAAAAGTCCGAAGACGCTGTGAAAAGTGTCGGTTTGGGCACTTCGCACGGGACACGTTATAAATGAAAAATTACTCACCAAATCGACAAAACCTGCTCAGGTTACTAAAATTTGGACTTTTCTACGTCCCTTTGCCAAGTTTCACTAGTTCCTGTCAAGTATTTCAATCGAAATAACTCATTTCAAAACTTGTTGTTGCAGGGCAGGTTGTATGGAAAATCTTCTGGGCAGTGAGGTTATGTTGTCTGCTGGCGGAGCCCGTTCTGTGACAACAAGTTTTGAAATGTGTTATTTCGATTGAATTACTTGACAGGAACTAGTGAAACTTGGCAAAGGGACGTAGAAAAGTCCAAATTTTAGTAACCTGAGCAGGTTTTGTCGATTTGGTGAGTAATTTTTCATTTATAACGTGTCCCGTGCGAAGTGCCCAAACCGACACTTTTCACAGCGTCTTCGGACTTTTGCGAGATTTCATTTTAATGTGCGCTATGACTTAAAACGTTAATTGTGGTAGATAGAGAATTAAATTTAGGGTTGAGTGGCCACAGGGGTCGATGTGCTCGGCGCCGGTAAATAATTCGAAAAAAATCGTAAAGTCTGAGTAGTCGCTACGGAGTCACTTTGTCGACGACACATTTATTGCTATATTTACTTTAACAAGTGTCCCACAACAAATGTAATGGCCGAACTCGATAGAAAAAGTGACGGGGAACAACCTGTACACTGCAAGTTTTGCTCTAAAATGTGTAGAAAAGGTCGAAAAAGTCAAAGTCCGTCGTCGGCGCGCGGCGCTACGAGCGACAAATTTGCGTTTGAGCTAATAAAACATTAAAAGTATTACCTTAACCTCGTCGAGAGTGGGCCAGGGACAAGGGAAATTTCATTCTGAATCCAAATCTGTCCTCAGTTTTGTGATTAGTGCAGCAGTTAGGGCTACACGAGTCTTTTTGCAACAAGCGGTACCCGCGCGGGTCGCGACGCGGGCCCGGACCCAGGTGGGGGAGCATCGCTTCACGCTCCGCCTAGGCCGTTTCTAACCCCTGATTTCACCGACGCAGCTACGCTGCAAACACTCGAATCCAATTTTCTCACCAAAAGCCGGGAATTGATCCCCCGTCATCAACCCCCTCTCGCTTGGTCACCAGCCCCCAGATTCAGATGATGTTTTGTAGTGCCCTCTCACTCACTCCTAGTGGCCGAGACGCATGCGGCGATACGAAAGCGTGCTCTTCTGAATCACACGGCAACGCTCCGCCCGACCTGTACTGACACCAACCCTACCGCGTGACCCTGCTAAGCCCCCCCCCCCCCCTCTCCCAGCCACTCCCTCGCCCACCACGTCCCACCATTTTGCTGGCAATTTGATACCGGATATGCAATTCGGACAACGGAAGTGCCCCGCCTGACCCCTACTCCTCACGCACTGGCAGTGGGGAGACATGGAGTGGGGCGTGAAAGTTCGGGGACGGGCCAAGTCCCCCAAACAGACTCCCCGCCCCGCCCCGCCGTCTAGACGCCTGCCCCGCCCCGCCTCACCCCAATGAAGGCAGCAAGCCACACCCCACCCCGCCCCGCCCCGCCCCGCTGGAACTGCGACACAACAACGCGGTGTGTAACGGTATCGGAGCGTGGAACTGCGGGCGATAGAAGAAAATGTCAGCCGAGATTCAGCGTGATTTGGCTGAAAACAAGAAGAGCGTCTTTTTCTTCCCTTACATGTCACATACCAGACTAGCACGCCCCGGAAAAAATAATAAGTGTCATACGATGGCCTGCCTGTCAGGACAGGCGCTTAAAAATGCTCTTAAAAAGTTGAAATCAATTTGAAAATGGAGGGGAGAGGGTTGCACGCTTTACCTGGGCGAACATCAAACACTCTTACGTGTCCGCTGATTCGTGTGAGCCCACTAACTGGATTTGCAGCTTTCATTTGCACAAATTTAAACCTACGCTTTATGTGCACAAATTTATGCACAAACCTGCAGCTTTTTATGCAAATCTATGCACGAAAAAGTAATTTTTTTTTGCACAAATTTCTCCGAATCGAATTGTATATTTAACTTTATGCGAACGTTAAACTTCAAATACAGTTAGCCCGAGTGATTTGCCATTCGTACTTGTCACTTATTAGAGAAGATTTTTTTTTTAAATACACTCGTTTACTTGTTCAACACTTCTCCAAGTGTGTGACATTCACACACGTGCGAGATGTCAATGCCGCAGCCTCGAGACGCTGCCGCGGGGAGGCCGCCGGCTCCGGCCCGCCTCCCCTACAAGGCGAGGGGCGGCCAGAACCGGGCCGGCCGGCTTTTTAATATTTTTAAAAACACCCGCGCGAGATTAAATCGGTCTCGCCTTGACCCATCGGCATCGGCGAATTAAAGAAGAAATAATATATTTGCAACGTAAGACGGTCGGTCTGGAAGGAGGGGGGGGGGGAGGGGGGGGGGACAAGGCCGGGCACTGAGCGAGGCGGCACTGGGCGGTAATCTGGTTTCGGTTCGAATTGAGCTCACACGATGATTACAAAACGAGTTCTGATTTGCCCGGAGCGCGTCCATCGCACGGGGCAGCCAGCCTGCTGGCGCAATAAATAAGAAAATAATCCAAGTTTCCAAAGAGGCCAAAGCCGTCGTAAAAAAGGGGAAAAGATGGAGAAAGAGAGAGGGAGAGGGAAAAGGAGAAAAAGCGGGATCCGTGTAGTGTAGTGGGGGTCGGGATAATGGTTATGACGGAAACAGAAAAATTATTTCCCACACGATTCGCCGCCACGCCCCGCCACGCCCCGTCCCGCCACGCCCTGCGGCGTCCCGGCCCGCGAAGCACGCCGCTTGCATATCCGGAGTGTGCGGTTCCAGAAAACCTGATCAAGATCTGATCCAGATCCGACGGGCGGAAAAAAAAAACAATAACTCATGGATCCAATCCCGCGTGGCGGCAGGACCACACCGCCGAGCCCCACTCACAGTTCTAATCATTCAAAAGCCTATTCGCGCACGGCAAACACAACTGTGTGAATGTAGCACGCTTTGAAGAGTGACTTTCGATCCCGTACACTTGACGTGCACAAGTTTCACTCAGTCAAATGCTCGAAGTGAGAATGTCGCACCTACAAGTGTGCAACCTTCACTCACCCGCAATAGCGTGCGCAATAGTGTGACATCCATGCACATCAAAACTGTGAAATAATAATCTCTCTTATGTGAGACATTCACATACCTATATACGTGTGACACTAACACACCTACATATGTGTCATTCACACACGTTCATGTGAGTTACATTCACACACCTACATGCGTGTGACACTAACACACCTTCATGTGTGCTAGAAATATCATTGAGTATCCACACGATTCAAGAGCAATGACGGTACATTTCCAAGCAGCACTCGCCTGCCCGGACGAGCAGCCTCTGAGCCCAGGAGGGCCTTCAAGGAGGGAGTGTATGTGTGCGTGAGTGTGTGTGCGCGCAGGGGCCGTGGCTGCACCTGCAGGCGGGCTTCGGCAGCCTGAGAGGGAGAGAGAGAGGGAGAGAGAGAGGGAGAGAGAGAGGGAGAGAGAGAGGGAGAGAGAGAGAGAGAGAGAGAGAGAGAGAGAGAGAGACAGAGGGGGGATAGGGGGAGGGGCTAGCGGCGGCAGGCGGGCAGACACACGGACCGAGCTCCATTCACAAACACAGCCCGCCCTGGGCGCCCACTCCACGCCCCGCCACTACGCTACTACGCGCCGTCTACTACCGCGAGTACAGCTGGCGCCAAAAGCAAACTGTACTGTCTTATTCTCGCTGCGGTTCGCGATTTCAAATAACTCAGGCAAATCGAGTAGGATCTCGACTCGAAACAAATTTTGTAAGCCGACTTACGTCTAAAAAAAAACTGCACTCTGTGAATAAAAAAAATATTCGTAAATTTGCGACTTTTTCTAGTAATTTGTGATTTAGACAGAGTTGTAAATTTACGAGCGCAGTCGTAAATTTACGACAGCAAATTCTTACTCGTCGAAGAACACTAAGTCAAGTCGACACATGGCGTAAAAAGAAAAATAGTAACAATACAACTGGGTACTGTAACTTACATTTATCATCGAAAATTTACCCGTAACCCTTACGAATATTTTTCACAGTGCAGTTTTTACCTTATTCCTGCGACATCTGTAGCCGCTGAAGCGGGTACATCCCTGAACAATTTTATGATCCATTTCTTCCAGAGGATCTCTGCGTCCGGATCAGAAGACGGTATGCACTGCTCACCTGACCCGCTAGACCGCACTGCGCACTGCACTCACCTGCAACACGTCAATAAAAATAATTAACAAAAACAATAACAATTCATAAACAAAAACACAACGTGACTATGTATATATTATAGTATTCTGGATTCGCGTGGTCGGGTCACAACGGAGGGCTGATAAAGCACCCAGGTCGAAAGGGAAAATAAAACAACGAAACATGAATTTAACAAACGGACGTAAAACGCGGATAAACGTGAACGACAAACACGACGACGTTCAACAAAACGTATCGGTAAAAAACAAACCCTTGCACTCTCTTTCTCTCTCTTCGTCCCCCTCTCTCTTCCTCCCCACCGCCCTCTCTCCCTTCGAACAATGACAAAAACACAAAACAAATTCGGCATGCCGTTTCCGGAGACAGTCGATATGCTGCCCGCCTGAGCGGAAGTCCAGCCGGCCGGCGGACCGAGCCAAGGGAGAGAAACCAAACTCAAATATCCTGAGGCCCCCAACCCAACAGCCGGGCGCCCGCCCCGCCCCGCCCCGCCCCGCCCCGCCCCGCCCCGCCCCGCCACCACGGCGGTCGGCCGCGCAGGGGCGGCGCGGGGGAGGGCGGCCGAATAACCATACTTTTCCTCATTCTCTTCCTTTTTTATTTTTCAAATAATGCGCAGAATAAAGGCCGCGATCAATATTAGCAGCAGCGGCGAGCTGTGGGTGGCCGAGAGGAAAAGGGAAGGGGGTGCGGGGCGGGGCGGGGCGAGGCGGAGCGGGTCGAGGCGGGGCGGGGTGGGGCAGGTAAGACGCATTTTTCCAAATCAGTGGGGCTGCTACGTCAACAACAGGGGAGCTGTATCGCTTCAAACAGCCAGCAGCACTGAGAGGGACAGAGAAACCCCCTTCAAACCATCGCGATTGAATACGAACAACAAATTTAAAAATAAAACAAATTTACGAAAAAAAAATTTCAGGTGAAGAAACTTTTTCATCGCGTTGTTCGTGACAGGCAAAGAGACACCCACGCCGTGACCCTGCACCACGGCGCGGCCGAGGGTTGGCCTCGGGGCGGCCGGCTGGTGACGTCACGGACGACGGAGTGCGACTTTTGAACCCTACCCTACATGTCGAGAAAAACGGGCCGTGGTGAGGGTATATTGACGGTAATGCAAAATAATCACACTGTGATGAAGAGAGCAAGGTTTAACGGGAAATCATTCACAAGAGGCAATGTCGCGAGGACCGCAATTCAAAATTGTAAATGTACACAGTGTACTTACACTGAATCAACTTTGAAAATAATTTACTAAATAGCATGTTTAAAACAGACAACGTGAATGTATAGAAGGGTATTTATCAAGGTACTGAATGCCAGTGGTGCAGGGGCAAGCAGCAAGTTTAACCAGAAATGTGTAATTTCGGGGAAATCCTCGGAATCGAGTTGCGCTGGACAACCCGTCTAACTTTAAAAATGTTCGAAAACATGGAAACGCCCTGCGCGCGTCCAACGTTCCCTTTTTCGCCGTCATAAAAGTGCGGGAGAAAGAAATGACGCGATGTGGCCTCGTGCAGAGCGACGGATAAAAGGAGACGAAACCATCCAGAAAAGCACAAAGCCACGCAACTGCGTGGCGGGGAGGGGGAGTTGGGTGTGGTGGGGTGGGGCGGGGTGGGGCGGGGTGGGGCGGGGTGCGGGGTAGGGCGGGGCGGGGCTCGGCAGGAGCCCCAGGGCAGTCGTGGCACCTGAGAGAAAGCCCGCACCAGTCCGCGGGGGTCGCATTCGCTGACATGCGTGCCATTAGCGGAACGGAGAGGAGGGGGAATTCCGCGGGAAAATTGCACGTGCCGGGCCGGAGGAAAATTCCTGTAGGTCACGCAGAGGGTGCCGGGAAATTTTGAGAGAAAAGGGGTGGGATGGTGAGAGAGAGGAAGGGAGAAAGAGAGGGAGAAAGAGAGAGAGAGCACAAGGATAGAGGGAGAAAGAAAAAGGGAAGGAGAAAGAGAGAGAAAGGAAGAGACTAACGCAACAAGTCTCGTACAACAGTCAATTCCCTATAAGAGTATAGGGCAGGCAGGACAGACCAACACCACAACCGAGCGACCATGTAGGGGCAAGGGGCAGGACCACGGAGGGCTCATATGGACACCTCTCTCTCTCTCTCTCTCTCTCTCTCTCTCTCTCTCTCTCTCTCTCTCTCTCTCTCTCTCTCTCTCTCTCTCTCTCTCTCTCTCTCTCCCCCCTTCTCTCTTGCTCTCCTTCCCCCTCTCTCGCACTCCAGGGCAGGCGCCAGCGCGTTTGGGGAGGAGGAACACAGCACAGCAGGAAACGTGGAGGGGAATAGGGACGGAGGATGAGTAAAGTGAATTTGATGATTCAGTCGCTGTTGACATGATGCGGCAGCTTCTGGGAATAGGCGCGAGTCACCTCGTGACCGGAGAGATAGAGAAGGGGGAGTGAGAGAGAAAGGGTGGGCGGGTCCAGGCTTATAGTCCTGTGGGCAGCTCAACTTGAGATTCATGTGAATAAAATTCGAACCGTGTTGCAGGTGTACGTGCAACTTCCCATATTTCAACACACTGGAAAACCTAGAGGAGTGAATGAGCCCCAGAATTTCACACACTAGATAGAGAAGGTGCGCAAATGGAAATTCGTAAACCTAGAAGTGTGTGACTCTCTCACACGCAAAAAAATAAAAATAAATAAAAACGTCCGCGAGGCAGTTTCGCAAAAACCAAGACGACCTAACGGACACACACACTATAAAGCAGCAAATGGCTTCTGTTATTTATGAAAACTAAACTAAAATATAAGCAAAGCAGAAAAATTATGTTCTGAAAATTTTTTTCGACGCACTCAGCCGAGAATGCATTGCATATTCTGCAAGCTTGTAGCTCTGATACTGGTATTTTTCATCATTATTATCATTATTATTATCATTATTATTTATTATTATTATTATTATTAACGTTTTTTTCGGAGAAGGCGCGTGAGTATGATGATAGGCAGATCGCGGGCCGCGAGTCCGCGGGCCTCCAGTGCCGTCCGCAGATCCTCCCCTGCGGATCCGCCCGCCTGGGCCTGGGCCTGCTCCTCCTCCCTGACCGGATCGGATTCGGCAGACACGATCGAGTGCATTGCATCACTCGTCGCAACAACATGCCTGCCTGCCTGCCTGCCTGCCTGGCCGCTCGCACAAATACGTTCCCAATACACGAAAATAAAAAAAAATAAAAAGAGAAAGAGCGTCGAGCGTGACGCAACGGCGAGCGTTAGCGATCCGCAAAACTCCGTCAGGCCGTGACGGTGGCGGCCGCGGCGGCGGCAGCGGGTGCGTGCAGTGAGTCACAAACACCTCGCCGCCCCGCCCCGCCCCGCCCCAACCGGACCTCCGCGATACGCCACCGACAACAGAGATTACCGTTGGCATGCATATCAAGTCGCTGATGCGACACACTGCGACCGAGACTCGGAATGCAACTCGTATAGTTCACTTCCTAGCAGGTGTTCCAATTTCACAAACACTCTCTCTCTCTCTCTCTCTCTCTCTCTCTCTCTCTCTCTCTCTCTCTCTCTCTCTCTCTCTCTCCCTCTCTCTCTCCCTCTCTCTCTATCTCCCTCTCTCTTCCACTTGTGGTGTGTCCATTTTAAACCCTTTCGACGCGTATGTCCTTAACACATTTCACTGTAAACTGGTTGACATTCTTCTTCTCGAACGCCAACACTGAAAATCTACGAGTCATAATTCTCGCCCCCATACGAGTGAGAATTTGAGGGCAATTTTATTACTCTCTGGAGAGTAAGAATTTTTTTCCTCGCTCTTTATGAGAAAGAATTTTGAGACCTCGCCCTAATAAAGTGAGAATTCGTGCTCAGATTAAGCGAGGTTAAAAAATCCTTACTCAAATAGAGCGAGGCTAAAAAACATCTCGCTCGAAAAGAGTGAAGTTAAAAATTCTCACTCCAATTTAGCATGGAAAGTGTCCTCTCCCATTTTGGGTGAGAAATTGGATTCAAGGGTTTGCTGTGAAATATTGGTGTCTCATTTGAAAGCCAAATATTAGCGTTCTTCTGCACAGAACGCCAAGATTTAGCGTTCACCAGAGGACGCCGATACTTTGCCGTCAAAAGACGCCAACCAGTTTGCAGTTTTAAGGTGTTTTTTCAATGAATCTTTTATTTTGTTTTCATTTTTTATTGTTGTACTAACGCAATGCTGCCACATCGACAGTAAAGTCTGCACTTTATACTGCAGATTTGAGCCATATTCTCGCATTAAAAAAAAATATAATAACAAGAATGACGTCCTTTAAATAAGGTGTTATTGAGCCCGCGCAGACGTTTGCCAAATATCAGTTATTTTCGTTACCTCGGAATCCCGTTTCGCGTTATGCGTGATGGTAAAATGCGATCCGACCCTCAGATTTTCCGTCTTTGACCAGGAATACGCAAGGAATAACAACAGAGGTGAGGCAAGAGGCGCCGCAGAGAAAGTGCACGAGGAAACAGGGCGAACAAGAAGGGGGGGGGGGGGAAACGAGAACATAGATTTGACGAAGAAGAGGAGAGGAGCGCAGAGAACGCAATATAGAGAAGAGAGAGAGAGAGAGAGAGAGAGAGAGAGAGAGAGAGAGAGAGAGAGAGAGAGGAGAGAGAGAGAGAGAGAGAGAGAGAGAGAGAGAGAGAGAGAGAGAGAGAGGGATGCTGGGTCCAGTCGAACCAGCAGGTCCCTCCGGGCCCCATGTCCGCGAGCTGAGGGTACCGCTCGCTCACCGCATTACATCATACAGGCGCACAGGTGTGCCCGTGGTTCATGACCGCACCAGGGAGAGAAGGAGACAGATAGAGAGAATGAAGAGGAGATAGGGAGAGAGAGAGGGAGAGGATCTTTTCCTGGCCCCAAACCAGTCCGTCGCCAATCCAATATCGCCAAATTACTTTTTGCCTTTCCTTTCCCAACGCCGGTCGGCCGGGCCAGGCTGCGGGCCGGACGGAACCAGGCCGACGCCGCCGGCTGGCCACCGCCCCGCCCCGCCCCGCCCCGCCCCGCCCCGCGGACTCGTCACCGACATGGAGAACAAGACACTGGCCGTGCTGCTCGCTCACGGCAGCGCTAGCGCGCCACCACCGCGCGCGCGCCGGAGAAAACGCTGCAGAAGGATGGAGGTGATGAGGGGGGGAGGGGGGGGCAGCACGAGCCACGTGGTACTTTTTGACATGTCTGCCGCCCTGCCGCTCTCAATGGGCCCCGGTCGTCGGTCTGAGAGACGAGACCATATAGGAAAGTTGCCTCGGGGCGAGAATCGAGGAAATTTCCTCCACGGGGATTATGCCTCTAGGAAATCCTCATCACCACCACCAACCACGCCGTGATCCTATTCACTCGAAAATGGGAGCACCTGTGCCTCCGAAACGCTTTCGTAAGCTGTCCACTATACTTTAAAATAAGCCAGGTTTTAAAGTTACATTCTCTCTCCACCCCACCCTCTCTCTCCATCCCCCTCTCTCTCTCTCTCTCTCTCTCTCTCTCTCTCTCTCTCTCTCTCTCTCTCTCTCGTAACTCCTGTCCCACACCACGGCCATTCCGCTTGCTACCCATCACTCCAGAACAACCTCACCTGAGCCCCCCCGCGCGAAGCTAAGATAATTGAAACAATCCCGGCCTAGGCTAGGCTCGGCTATAGAGCAGCCGAGTCTAGGATAGACCACGCCGCCGCCGGTCGCTTCCCAGAAAAGCGTAATGACGTACAGGCTTCCTGCCCCAGCGTTGCGGCCCAAGAAGGCAACTGGACGGAGCGAGGGACATCCGACTCGGACTGACATTCGGCCCGGAGAGTATTAGGATGAGGAGGACGAACAGCACGTCGGGAAAGAGCTTGAGAATCTGAGCTGGAGACTCGAGTGCGTGCGGCAGTGTCACACTGTCACACACTTGTACGAGTGTGAATTTAAATGCATACATTTAAACGAAGGAAAATAGTATTTCCGCGAACACAATCGCATCAACAAGTGTACGAAGGGAAAACTAGCACACACACCTACACGTGTAACAATTCACACACTTGGGGCGCCGTGACAGGGTACACAGCCTGGCGAGCATAGGCAACCCGCCATCACACGCTTCCTCAGCGCCTCATAGCACATCCAGACAGGATGAGTCAGCCGCAGGGGGCCACGCGTACACTGTCACAACATGGCAGCTGCAACTGAGGACACGTCACATACACATCACGGCGTATGCTTGTGATACTTTTGGAAGTGTGTAAACGTCACACACTTGGGTGTATGTGCATGTCACACACTTGGGTGTGTGTAATCATGTCACACTCTTGGTTGTATGTGCATATCAAACACTTGGATGTGAGTGAATGTCATACACTTGCAAAAAGTGTGTGACTATTACACGTTTACCCGTGCGTAAAAATCTCTGTGCACTGCTTGAACGAGGCCAGAGTCAATCCAAATGTGAGACATTGACGCTCTCACACACACGCGGGTTGAGCCCATTACCACACGTGCATCCCGCCGTTGAAATACATGACGACGCAGTCTCATCCGAGCCCTGAAAGTACCATGCCCCAAATAAAACCATCGCCCCGGCGAGACGGTCCGAGTCTGGTGACCCGCGTGAGCCTAAGTGGGGGGCGTCGCTCCGGCCGGCCGGGCTGGGGCGGGGTGGGGCGGGGTGGGGCGGGGTGGGGCGGGGCGGGGCGGGGCGGGGCAGGCGCACGCGCGCACGCACTGTACTGTACACAGTGAGTGCCCTGTCTCGCCGGGCGGGGCGGGGCGGAGCCAGGGCGCGGCGGGGGATGCGATCCGTGACCCACATGTCGCAGACAGTCCTTGGTGGTGGGGCGTGGTGCGGCGGGGCGGGGCGGGGCGGGGCGGGGCGGGGCGCCGGTCGCACGCTCCAAATTACACGTCTCAAGAATCATACGACGTCCAGTGGAGACACAGACCCGGCCATGGAGAGCGGAGACACTCTTTTCCCTCCGACGCACGCACACACACTCACATTTACACACATGCACTCATACACTCACAGACACATCCTAGGAAGATTGTCTCCTCAAACCATGGAGGGGGTAGAGGTACAGGCCCCACACATCCGTCCCGAGTTCCGAGCGATTTCTCACACTTTCCTGTTGTTTACCCGTTCGCCTTTACACACAATACGCTAACCGGCGCGCTAAGTACACGAGGGCCGACAGAGAGAGAGAGAGAGAGAGAGAGAGAGAGAGAGAGAGAGAGAGAGAGAGAGAGAGAGAGAGAGAGAGAGAGAGAGAGAAGGGGAAATGAAGAGGGACGGAGAAAGAGGTTGAGAAGGGAGAAAGATGATGAGAGAGAATGGTACGAAAGAAACGAGAGATCTTGTTGCAAATCACAATTTCTCATACACTGCAGCAGCACAAGTGGGAAGGCCACACGCTTGAAGGCATCCAAGTTTCATGGGCAAGTATTCATTAATGAGGCGGCACCGTAATCATGGACATGTATTCATTCATTGATGAGGGAAGAGCCGCGTACAATAATTTAAGATGGCACACGTATACCGTTATGAAAAGTAAACAATGTGTGTTTTGACGGAGCCCTTAGGTTTGAAGTGCAAAGCCCCCTTATAAAAAGAACTGTTTGATATAGAAAGAGAAAAATAAAAAGAATACAGTTACAAATTGAAAAGAGGATTGCAGCGCTGCGCTAACTGCTGTCGAAAAAAAGAAAGTTCCGAGTAAAAAATACTTGGAGCGGTAAAAACGTATTCACCATGCTCCCAGACGCTATATCGGTAGCAGCGGTCTCGGTGCTATGAGGCCTCCCATACACTTGCTGCTCCGGAAATGCCACCACTGTACACGCCTCGCGCCTGCTCGGAAATACCGCGGTGTCGAGTCACCCCTCCACTCCACCACCGACCGCTTCAAACTAGAACCGTCATATGAAGTCGTCGTTTTCGACCAATCTGCGACCTCGCGCGCGGCATAGCCATTGTCGGAGCCAAGGCCGCAGGGCACGCGAAAATTATTGAGACCGCAGCCGCAGAATCGGCGCGAAAACCGGCGCGTCTAGGGCAGAGAGAGACCAATCGGAGCGGCCTTCTACGCCATAGTCATGCGTGTCTCCTATCCTCAGGTACGAAAGTGAGGCATGCAAAAGAATTATTGTACGGCCGCGCGGCTCCTACCCACCCGCGCCAGCCTCTTTTTATTTGCTAGGGCGCCTTGACCTGGCCCAATAACAACGCAGGCCCGCGCCGCCAGGGGGAAGCCCCACGGCCACCCGCGCGCCCAGCGGGACCGCTCCGAATAACAGCGCGTTTCGTATAGTGTGCTCTCTCTCTCTCTCCCTGTGCCCGCGCCCCACGAGTGCGACAAAGAGAGACGAAACCACGGTGCGGAACCAGCCTACAGGCCCGGGTGCGCGGCCCATGTGGGCGCGGGGGATAACATGCAGCGGGGGCGGCCGGGGGGCGTCAAAGGGTACTAGGTAGACTGACTCCGCAAGGGACTTTCGTACCTCCGTCCTTGTCGCACTCATGAGGCACCGTCATTGAGTGAGTGAGAGAGAGAGGACCGCGTCTACCTCCCATTGACCGATGGGCGGAATCAGCCTACTACTGGATTCAGCCCGGCGCGGAGGGGGTGACATCAACTTTTTACTTGTGCGAAGTTTACAAATAAAATTATTCGCACACTGTTAAATTCCTACAAAGAATTTTAAAGCTATGCAGATTGCAAAGCATTTCTTTGCAATTACAAAGCATCACTTCGCAATTGCAAAGCATTGCTTCGTCATTACGAAGAAATGTTTTGCAAGTTGCAAAGCTTCAAAATACTTTGCAATTTGCGAAGCATTTGCAAAGCATTTCTTTGAAGGAATTTGACAGTGCACGAAATTGTGCGTGGGTTCACACGATTCTTTTTTGTTGTTGTTGCGCATGCCGTGCTGTGCCTGTCTAGCATGGATGAGGTGTATCGGATTCGACAGAGTAGACGCTACTGAGTGCCCTACATAAATATCATTACTCTCCCGTTGAAATTTACTAGGAAGAAAGCACCACAATCAATCGTACTCCGCCGAAATCTTACAGCCAGGACAAAGACACGCTGCAAGGCACGACTGCGATGCAAATCATATTTTCCAACTTTCAGATAAAATATCTTTTGCCGTTACGGACTGCTAAGAATTTTTTATAGGGTGCACACTTTCGGATCGACTGTATAGTTTCTCGCCATTGGCGGGCGGGCGGTCAGTACGCGCGCTGTCCCTATGCCTCTGACCGCACGATCCCAGCAGGTGTAAGGTACTTTGCGTACCCGGGCGGGGACCGGCTCGTAAGGTAAGGGCGGATCGTACCGAGTTTTGCGGTACATCCGTACGTGCTCCGTACGTGCTCCGTGCCGCCCGTCCGCCTATGGCAATGCTCTCTCGTTGCGCGTGATTGCCGGAGCCGTCATTACTTTTTATGTGTTCCTGCCGCCGGGCCGGCAGATAGCACGGTCCGGCCTCAAAACGTGAGCTACTCACTCGGTCACACTGGAAACCCACCGCTCAAGTGTGCGACAGTGTCACACACTTGCATGCGTCATGCAAATCGTTATTATTAGTACACTTGCATCCTCGTGTAAGTGAAATTTCTCGGAGAGACCCACACTACTTCCACTTTTCTATATTCACATGTCAACAAGGGTGCGACATTAAGACAAGGGTTTCCAGCGAGAGGGAAACCCAACTATTGATTTTGAAAAATAATAAGGGAAACTTTTTAAAAATCTGGGCAAAGCACTGGAAATTTCTCCACAATAACGGAAATTCAGGAGTAGTTAGGAAAATTCATGCAATTAGTACACCGAAATTCAGAGTTGTTTCCCGCTCGGCTTCCAGAGTACTTGTCGACAGATTCAAGCGTCAGCTCGCCTACATCTACAAGGAAAATCCGCAAGGATGCTAGTGTCGCACAGATGGTAATAAAGATATCGACAAACGCCGAGAAAAATTGAAATATTCGTATAAGAGATCAGCAGAAAATACTGTCGCTTCCTCCCCACGGCTGCGGTCTCGCCCCGCGGCGTCGCGTCGGTTTTCGTCAGCAGTTTACACACTTCACTGGCCGGGCGGCCGGCCCGGGTCGGGTCGGCAACGCCAAGATGACCCGCTAATGGAGAAACTAGAGACGAACGCTCATTGAATCGTTACGACGCCATGAACCGCGCTGATGCGTCACTAGCGGCGTCAGGGCGGGGCGGGGTGGGGCGGGGTGGGGTGGGGCGGGGTGGGGTGGGGCGGGGTGGGGTGGGGCGGGGTGGAGTGGGGCGGGGCGGGGTGGGGCGGGGTGGGGCGGGGTGGGGCGGGGCGGCGCCACGGCCAGCTGGCGAGGCGAGGAGCGAACGCCCGCGGGAGGCGCCGGCCGGCTCTCCGCCGGAGACGCGACACCGTTTGGGTCGGCGACGTCTATTCCACGAGAGATGACCCAACTCGTATCCTCTGGCGAGTACACTTATTCTTGCATTTTCGAGTAGTTTTATTTCTGTTGTACACACGTTAAAAAAATGTCTGATTTTTTGAGGGAAATGAGAAAACTGAACGGAAATTCATTTATTTGAGGAAAACTGCCAAACCTTTGAGGGTCACCACAAAGAAATGCGGAGATTCCGGCCTTTATTACTGACCTAGATCTATATCAAAATAATAATCTAAATAGCTCAGCCTGCATTTCACTCCGGGGTGGACCAAGCGTGATGGGACGGGAACTACTGGCCCGGCTAGCTTGCCAACATTAAAAGTTAAGTTTTGTTAACTGCAATCTGGAAATGCCGCACGCCCAGGGAGGCGCACTCTTAGTTAAGACCGACACGTGCCCCTACCTATAGTTTACAAAGACTTCCTGAAACCGAGGGAGCTCCTCAAAGTTTTACCCTTTATTTCCTCAATTTTACCGCGAAAAGAGATTCTCGTTTTGAATCGTTATTTTGATGTAATCCTCGAGTATCGATGGACTTCCCCCTCTTTCCGCCGGCTGGATTTGCCTTGCATAGCAGGGAATTCCACAGCAATGAATCAAAAGAACGTTTGTACACAAGAGTAGCAGAGAAAATATGGCAAGCAGCTGAATATTATTGCTGATTCTGCGGTGATGGTTTCCGAAAGGGTTTCACACCCCACACGCAGCTCCACCGAAAATACTTGTACCCCGCGCCGATAACGATCGTTTTCCTATTTCCTGTGTGCGGTCACATTTCACATCCGTTAAAGGCTACTCAACTCCAACACGAACTTTTCGAATTCGTGGGACGCGGGTGAAAAAATGTATTACAACATTGCCCATACATACAGGCGGTATATGGCGAGATCGTCAAGGATGAACGGTATCGCAATAACACAATCCGGTTGACAATAACGCGACCCGGGACTCACGAAACACACACATTGACATGACATTTGGTGCACACACACACACAAACGCATTCATACAGACGTGTGCGCGCACACACACGCACAGAACTACCATATTGCGACACATCGTCTCATTTGTTGGTTTGTGCAGGCGCGCAGTGGCGCGGCGGGGTGGGGCGGGGTGGGGCGGGGCGGGGTGAGGTCGAGGCGGGGCGGAGCGCAGGCAACGCGAATCTCACGAACCGAACGCGCCATGGCGAGGCTCAAACCAAACTGCAGAACACTCGAGCGGCGAGGCTGGCTGGCCGGGCCGGCCTGCCGAGTGGAGGACTTCGAGAGGTCCAGAGAGCCCCGCCCCGCCCCGCCCCGCCCCGCCACCAATCGTCCGCAGTAAGGGTTCGCGCGCAGAGCTTCGACGCGACGGTGACCGCCGCACCGTAATACGCTACAGTGATTCGGGGTGCATTTCCGTAACTGATGATGCCAGTCGGCCGTGTAGGCTTACGGTATACATGAAGATTCACCGTATACGCTACAGTTCTGTCAGTAGCATTTACTGTAGCCGAATGGGAAAAAGCTCTGAAATTTTGAGCCCCTTTAATTCAGAAAAGATCACGGAAATTCAGAAAAATTAAGAAAAGATTTTTTAAAATCCCCAAAATTCTGAGAAATTCAGGAAAATTAAGAAAAAGTTGAATACCGGCTGTTTCTTTGGATGAGTAACACACGGTAAAAACAATGTGTGATTTTTTGAGGAGAAGGGGAAAACTTTGAGGAACTTCCGTAATCTGAGGGAAACCCCTCAGATTTTGAGGAAGGATCCTCAAAAAAATAAGGGAAATCTCCTCAAATTTTGAGGAGACTTCCTCGAAATCTAAGGAGTTTTCCTTAAAGTATCCAAGGTCCTCAAAGTTTCCCCTTTTTCCTCAAAAAATAAGACATTGTTTACCGTGCAGAGTTGCGGGTTTGCCTACCCCATTTGCCCGTCAGGCGCCATGGCCCCTGCAGCGCTGGCGAGTATGCAATCCCGCAACACTGTTACGCATTCAAAGAAACACCCGATACAATTTAAGCGAAAATTCACAAACACTTAATAAAAATTCTCAAAAATTCAATAAATATTCCGATAAGAAATGCACGAAAATTGGATAAAAATTTGTACACCCAAATTCAGAGTTGTTTCCCGCTCGACTGTATATAGCTCACAGTAGCGACTTTTCTCACCGGACGTTTTCATGACTGCACCTGCCGTATGCGTTGTGGCGCGCACCTTTCGAAAACCCCGCCCAAGCCATCGTTATTTGGCGAATAATGACTTTGCCTTGAAGAGAGTGGAAACCCACCCATCGGGTTGCGGCGCGCTCATGGGCTGGGCAGGGCCTTGGTACGCCCGGCGGGGCGGGGCGGGGCGGGGCGAATGTTGTTGGGTCACACACTCACGCGGGTAGGTCGCAGCGTGCGTCACCCTGCCTGGGCCTCCCTCCCTCCCCCCTCCGGTAAAAAAAATTAGGTCAGCCAAATTGTTCCGTGGCGAGACGTCCTCGGGCGCGCAAAACCTGTCATTGCAGTCTCCCGCACTGTGTCCAGGACGAGAGTGCCCTGTAAGCTAAGCCTCTCCCCCCAGCCCGTCAACCGCTATCTAAAGTTTACCACACCAATGACGTCAATTTGCCTCACACTGGAAACCCAAGTGTGTGAATGTCGGACACTTGTACGTGTGCGAGGAATCATTCGCACACTTATTGGCCAATCAAACGAGTTAGTTTTTCTAGGATAGTCACACGTTTCAGTGGCCAAGTGTACTGATGAACAGCCACGGACTGGCCCGGTCGGGTTAGGGGTGAAAACCTGCCTGGGCCCCAGGGGGAAAAGATATCAATTTGGGCCCCTTGGAATCCCAAGGGGCCCTGAGGACGCCTTTAAGCCTCTCTGTAAAATTTCTGTTAAAATTCGCTCCTGAAGATTTTAGTCGAATTTGTTTCGTTTACCTACTTTCCCCCCACTAAATTAGCGAAAAAAGACACTTTGCCCCTGTGATGTAGGCCATTTTGGGGCCCCTCGCGGCTGTTCCCCGACCGCGGGCTCCAAGACCCCCAAGTCCGTGGCTGCTAATGAATCCTTGCACACGCCCTTACAAGTGTGCGACATTCACACACTTGGATTTCCAGACCATTTTTAAACTATTGAATTTTATGGGTGTACTAAATTTATTAAATTTCACGACTTTTTTAATTTTCAAAATTATTTGAAAATTTCTGAACAGACCTGGATCATAGCAAGAGCAGATGTTGTGTGGGAGGGGGAAAAAAAGAAGAAAAAAAGAACACGACATACAGCTTTTTTGCCCCCGCTCACAGCAGGGTGACATGCGCACGCTGTAAATTGTGACAATAGTCCTGGAAACAGTATACACACTGTAATGTCACGCTTTCCGTACGGCCCCTTGGAGGGCCCGGCAGGAGGGGGGTGGGTGGGCGTTCCGATTGGTCAACACTGTTATTTGTATGTCGCGCGTCTTGGCCTGATAACGCCAGACTGTTTGTTCCGAAACTTTACAGTGGCGCGCAATAAATGAACCAAGTTAGTGTGAGTCACTAGACACACGCACGCATGACTCCTCTCGTAGGATAATGACTCATGACGAGGCAGAAACAAAAATTGTAGGTCACGTAATGTGTTTCCAATCCAACAACTTTTAGTCCAGGCTTCGCAACTAAATAAAATTTTGACATCTTGTAAAAGCTTTTGAATATATTTAATATAAATTTACATGTTAAAACAACAGCAACATATGATACTGGGTGTCTGCGTCAATGCCATCACGTTATAAGAAAATATCTTTTACCACTTGTGGAAGAGCGAATATACCCCGAATGCCCACTTGGCAACCTCAAGTGTAGTACAGTACTGGAGAAATAAGGGAGACCCATTGTGCGCTATAGATATGGCTAGAACAAAGCACCCTGTGTCAGACACACTTCTAACAGCGGAACGATTGGTCTCACGTGCTTTCAGTATACTCTACCGGGTGTTTCAGAGAGGACGCAGGCGTGGGCGGATTTGCCTACCCAAGGGTAAGGGCGCCTTACGGGCAGAGCGGGTAGGCAAACCCGCCCGGATCTGCATCTAATCTGAAACCCTCGGTACTACCTTTGAGTTTGCAGAGCATCCGGCACCTGAACCTTACATCACCTCTATCCTTATCTATACACTTGCACGTGTGTGACTATATAATACACTGATAAACCAAGTGTGCAACTGCTCAACACTTGTAAGTGTGGAACTTCCAGTCTGCTCGTGCAAGTGTGTAACTCGGCAGCTGTGCAATAGCAACTGTCAAACTCGCCAGTTGTACACTAACGAGTGTTCAAACTCCACAGTTGTGCACTTGCAAGTGTTCAACAAGTGACGTGTTGCACGCGGCAGTTGAACACTTTGCAAGTGCACACTGTTAAAAATTTATTGTGATTTCCCAGCACTTCCCCGGTACGGAACGATTGTGAAATCCCAACACTTCTCTGTAATCAGAAAGGGACACTTTTGCTGCCTCAAAGTGAAACATTTTGTCGGACAGTCGACCATATTTTTGAAGCCATAGTCTATTTTAAATACGGAGGACAGTTGTAATTTCCCAAATAGTTGTGATTAAAATACAGAGGCTAGTTGTAATTTCCCGAAGAGTTCTGGTTTAAATACAGAGGACAGTTGCAATTTCCCGAAGAGTTTTGGTTTAAATACAGAGGACAGTTGTAATGTCCCGAAGAGCTCTTGTTTAAATACAGAGGACTATTGTAATTTAACGAAGAGTTCTGGCAACTTTTTTCACAACAGAGGTGCTGTGAATTTTCTATCATTTTTTTAACAGTGCACAACTGTCGAGTTGAACACTTAGAAGTGTGCAAGTGACGAGTTTGACACTTGCAAAACTGCCGAATTTTACACTTGTACCTGTTGGACTGGAAGTACCACATTTACAAGTGTTGAACAATTGCACACTTGGTTCAACAGTGTACCTCGCGCACACTTGTCGTGTGTGACATGTATTTCCCTCGCACCGGCAGCTGCCGTCACATTTCGCACCCTTGGATTCCCATAGGGTGTCCCCGCTTTGTCTCGGTATTCAATCCCTTCACCTTTCTGCCAGGGCGGGTCGGTCGGGAGAATGGAACGGTCCGAGGGGTTGTGCCGGGCCGGGCCGGGCGCGGGTGCGGGGGTTCCCCCGGTGCTTTTTACGCCCCGGCACGCCAAGGGGGAACAGAAGGGGGCATTTCAGAGCACTGAGAGGCGGCCCAGCCCACCAGGTCCGGGCCGTATGAAATATTGATTCACCCTTGTCCTGTTCGCTTTTAAAAATGGGCCTCCCTCCCGCCCGCCCGCCTCCATATTCCATTCTCCTCGCACATGCATCGTGATTTCGGGTACAGTGTACGCGAACGTGACCGACTTCCACCTCTCTTTCTCCTCCCCCCCTCCTCTCTCTCTCTGACACACCTTACATGGGAAAACTGCTTATCTGTGCACCGATTCGGGGATTGCATTGCGTCGTTACTGAGCACACATTGATAGCCATCTTTCTCTCTCTTTTTTTTTCCGTTGCCCCGCCTGTGTCTGGCCGCCACACCGCGCACACGCCAAGCCATGACATTTTGTGCTCGAAATTAAATACCCGAGGATTACGTTTGGATTATTTGCGATAATTTCAACCAGTCGGCCTTGGCGAACCCGCCCCGCCCCGCTCTGCCACGTGCGAGGTCCTGGTGCCGGATTTCACACGAATGCAGTCAGTAAAACCGTTCTCGATATATGACTTATTTTCTTCTTCTTCTTTTTCTTCTTCGTTTTTCAGTCGGGTTTCATTTTCCTTTTACATCTGCACGCATGAGGGCATCAGGCCTCGAAAGCTTTCATTGTTCAAGGACGACGTTTGGGTAGTTGGATTCCATGAGTGTTCCCTCAATGGACTGGGCTGCCCCCCGCGACTTTATGCGATCGAATCTACGCTTTCCAGTGGCGACCATTGAGCGTGCGGTGGCGGGGCCGGCGACCGCCCTGGCCGCCAGTAGGTTTGTCCGGTTGCAAGATTTTAAGCTCATAGGAGGGGCGATGCGTCAGTATCAGTTCGATACGCATTACGTATTTCCCGAATTTCCAGGGCATTGATTCCATTTCCGGCGTCAGATTCTACTTATTCCGTCATCTTCGTAGGGATAAACAGCACTTATCGCCTTTGCAAAACGGACTTCAGGATTTCTTTATTTTTTAATTTTCTTTTACGAGTGTTATTTTTATTCTATATTTTAACGGACAAGACTTCTGGAAATTTACAGGCGCTTTTTCCATCAACTTTCCATACTTCAAAAGTTTTAATAGTATCTTTAGTTTGGAGTGTTTCCACAAAGTCATCTACACCATGAAAAAAAAAAGGAAAAACCACGTTACATATCAAACGATAAAACCACAAACGTCCCATGCGGACAGAAGGGGACAAAACACAATATCTAGAAGGAAAAAAGCAAATAGCTATACAAACGGCTGACGTGTGGGAGCCGCGTGACCAAAACCAATGGGAATTCCCCCCTGGCTGGCTGCGGCCACAGTAACGAGCAAAACCGACTAATATACAAGTTTGTGTGCATCGACTTAAATACCTCCCCCCACCCCCACCCCCCTTACCTATTTCCTCTCTCCCCACCGGCAAAACAAAAAGCGACATGACGGGGTGAAATAGCAGTCGGAGCAGCTTCAGCCGAATGCACATGCACATCCTCGACACGTCACTTATCGTGCTTTCCCGAACACTGGAAAAACTAACGTGCCCGACGTCAATAATTGGTCGAGCGCGCAGCAGTTTCGGTCACCTCACGTTGAGCGACCTACAACACTACCATTACATCACAGCATGTGAGGCGACGATGACGCCGAACCAAAGGTGACCGGTGAAGAGGCCATGCATACAACAACAACATCCACACATCTGTGTGTTCACAAGAAACTTACTATGGATATCTATTTTATTTTTTTATTTTTACCCGTACCGAAAGAAGCTTTGAACAAGCCTTATGAAGGGGAAAAGGCAGGGGAGAAAAAAGTAGAGGGGGGGGGGAAGGCGAAGGGAATTTGAAGTGAAGGGGGCGCTGGACACATACGTTCTCATCAATCATGGTCCCACCCACCCCACGGGGCGCCATCGGATGTCACTGATAGGGGGAGGCAAAAAGGGTTCGGAGAGAGAGAGAGGAAAAGAGAGAGGGGGAGGGAGGGAGAGAGGGGGAGAGAGAGGGGAGTAGGGGGGGGAGTGGAGGTCCGAAATTCGAAGATCGAAAACACTGCACTGCGCTCGCCGTACCACGCGGCACCAAGCTGAAATGGGGCGGGAGGGTTGAGCTCAAAGACGGTCATGTCATGTGGCAGCAATAAATGCTATTACGCTTCTCCCTGCCGCGTGCTCTTTTCAAAAGTATACATCGGACTTCACACTCTCGAAGGGCAGCAGTCGTGTTTCCTAAGACCTCTGCCAACGCATAGGCTCCTGGAGGAGTGTAACAGTGGAGGTCTCGTGCACTGGAAATACCGAGGGGGAAATAACATCGGACTTGGGTGTAAACCACTAATTCAACAAATTCAGTTCCATTCAAACAAATTCAAGCCAATTCAACCTAATTCAAATCTAATTTCAATTCAATTCAAGCCAATTCAGGCCAATCCAAACCTAATTCAAACCAATTCAAGCCAATTTAAACCCAATTCCATGCAATTCACACAGCAATTCAGTCCAATTTATAGGCAATTCAAGCCAATTCACAGCCAATTCAAGGCAATTCACATCCAATTCACGGAATTTGTACACCAAATTCAGCGGTTATTTCCCCCTCGGTAAATACATACCTTCCTGTGCACTGATAAATCCTTGCGAAGAAAATTCTTCGAAAGCGTTCGTAGAGCGTTCGGAAGCTGCGAAGCATTCGGCTGCTTTGTATTACGAAGCATTTTCTTCGTAGTGTAGAAACAAATTTCTTCGTTAGGCTGGGCTTGCGAAGAAAATGCTTCGTATAGCGAAGCATTACGAAGCAGCCAAATTCTTCGCAACGTCACGAAAAATTTACTTCGAGAGGATTTTACAGAGTGCCCGTGAATTTCCAAATGCGAAGTGCAGAGAAACACCTCAACTCGGTAAAGTATACGTTTGAACACGGTAACAACATAAACGTCTGATTTTTTGAGGAAAAAGGGAAAACTTTGAGGGTCCCACTTAATTTGAGGAAATATCCTCATATTTAGAGGAAGTCTCCTCAAAAGTTGAGGAAAGTTTCCACATTTTTTTTTGTGGAGACTCCCTCAAAAAATGAGAGGTTTTCCTCAAAATAATTGAGTTTCTCAAAGTTTTCCCCTTACCCTAAAAAAAAATAATCAGCTTTTACCTATACCGTGAAAACTCACACATTTACAAGTGCGTCGGCATTCACACACTTCCCCCTGCGCCTCTATGAGCAGGCTCGTGGGCAGAATGCGCGGTTACAGTAGGTGACCGCCGCACCAGCCCTCTCACCGCAACCCTGCACAACTGGACCGCCCCTACCCCGGGGGTGGTGTCGGGGTGGGGGTGGGGGGGCTGAGTCAGCGCCAGCCTTAGCGGAATCGCCTGCTAATCACCCGCAAAACTCGACGCGCCGAATCAATACCCCCAGCAGAGCGCGGTGGAAAAGGGTGGGGGGGGGGAGGGGGAGGAGACGGGGACGAGGAACAGTCGGGAGGGGGGGTAGTAAGCATTTCAGAGAAATGTTGAAAAAGAAGTAAAGCTAGGGGGGGAGGCAAAGGAAAGTCGCATAACGAACGTTTCCCGCTCCCACCCGTCAAACCGTTCGCAACGTGGCCCGGTGGGGCGGGATCCGGCTCGCCAAGGGTGACTGAACTTGAGGACTTTGAATGCAGCAGGCGCCAGTTACACCTGCAAGCGCGACGGAAATAGGAAGGCAAGCTATTTCTTACAAGCCAAAGTCAGCGTTGTAAGAACGGAAGCTTTGCAAATGCACACGATTGTGTACACCCCTTCAATAAAATATGAATTCAACGAACCGAAAGAAGAAATTATAAACAAAAACGCCTTGGTGACGTTGACAGTGTAGCTCAAAAAGTCGTGAAGCTAGGCCGTCCCCGTTTCCAAGTAATCCTACACCCTCGCTCTCTTCGAGAAAGCGAAGCGCCACGCGCTAAACGGTCGTCTTGGTGGTGCTGGCGATGCTCGTCGTTTTGGTGGTGGTGTCGGTCGTCGTCCTGGTGGTGGTGGTTGTGGTCCTGGTGGTGTCGGCCGTCGTCCTGGTGGTGGAGGTCATCGTCCTGGTGGTGGTGGTCGTAGTGATGACAGTCGTAGTCCTGAAGGTGGTGGTCGAGTTGATAGTGATGACGGTCGTCGTCCTGGTAGTGGTGCTCGTGGTTGTGGTGGTGAAGGTCGTCGTCCTGGTGGTGATGGCTGTGGTCGACGTCCTTGCGATGATGGCGGTCCTGGTGGTGCCGGTGACTGTCGTCGTCCTGGTCGTGGTGTTCGTGGTCGTGGTGGTGAAGGTCGTCGTCCTGGTGGTGGTGTTCGTGGTCGACGTCCTTGCGGAGATGGCGGTCCTGGTGGTGCCGGTGACTGTCGTCGTCCTGGTCGTGGTGATGTGATAACTGGTCGTCGTCCTGGTGGTGCTGATGACTGTCGTCGTCCTGGTCGTTGTCGTCGTCGTGATGGTGGTGATGGTCGTCATCCTGGTGGTGGTGGTGGCTGTTGACGGCGCGTGGCGCTGACTACGCTACACGGAGGCGCGCCGCAACCCCCAACAACGACACCCTGTTCTTTAAATCCGACAGCAAATTTAATACTGCACCCCCTACCCTCCCCTCGCCTCGCCTCCCTTCGCAAGGGGAGGCAATGGAAGGGTTAAAACCACCGCCACCGCACGGCCGCCAGCCCGCCCCGCCCGCCCCGCCCCGCCCCACCCCTCCACGGGCCTTTAGCCTACTCCACTTTTCAAGTGGCTAAACCACCCATGCGCGCAACCACGAGTAAGAACAGGGGAAGGGAGCGAAAAAGGGATGCCAGAGGAATAAAACAACTACACAAAAACGAGGGAAGGAAAAGAGGAAAAAAATCAATCAATGTGGGACAGGTGAGAGACAGAAGGGGGTGAGAGAGAGAAATTGGGAGGGTGGGGGGGAGGGGGAGAGGGAGAAAGGGAGGGGTGATCACCCCTAGTACGACACCAGCCCATTTAAAACAATAGCAGCCATACAACGCCACTTGGCCGGCTTCGCCACCCCTCCTCTTTCCCTCTCTTTTACTCTCTCTCCTCTCTCCCACCTCCCCCCCCCTCTCTCTCTCTCTCTCTCTGTCTGTCTGTCTTACCTCCCTCTTGCGTACTCCCACCCCCGCCACGTCGCAGATGTTGACTCGGCAGACCACGCTCATGACTACTACTCCTCCTCTTCCTTCCATGCACATCCATCACATCACGCCCGCTACGTGCGAACAGCTCATGAAAAGACGCCTCCCCCGGAAAAAAAAATGATCCTGTCCATGCGGATCCGAATCCAAGCAGCTTGTTTCAGTTTCAATAAAAAATGAAATAAAAAAATATTCAGATATCATTGTGCACAGTTGCTGCACCAAAAAAATTAATTTTCGAAAGCCAACATCAAGAGGCATGCTGCAGCACTGGTAACCCTAAAAGTGCGTGAATGTCATACTCTGAGAGGTGTGTGAGTTTAAATTCGGAACTGTCGGTTGCGCCAAACTCCTGACTCACACCCTCTCACACCCAAAGTCGTTGAGGCGAACAAATGGAAATTCAAACTCCCTTAACTTCAAAACATTCAGACACTTCGATTTCAAGTGCAGTTCTGTGAAGTAGAAAAGTCGCGGCCTGATCTTACTGCCAGCATAAAGTGAGAAAACACTGCCAGCAGTGTGTATTTCCGTCCGTACATTATTTGTCTTGAATTCTAGACCTCCGATCACTGGGTTTCAGTGTCTGGATACGAAAGATCGCACACCTCCAGGATGTGCAGCAGCATTCACAACGCCGTTGGCACCTCCTCCAAGTACCGCGGGTTCCCTTTTGTGTCTACCTTTACGTCGTGCCCCTCGAGACGGCGGCGGGCGGAGACAACCCCCTGCCATCCACAACACGGCAAAGTCGGAAGCAAAGTCCACTTCAGCCCCGCGCCGCCCCGCGCCGCCCCGCGCCGCCCCGCGCCGCCCCGCGCCGCCCCGCGCCGCCCCGCGCCGCTCCGCCCCGCAGCGGCCAGGCCATAGCCACCTTCACAACAAGCAGGCCGCGCGTTTGTTATTAAATCGATTGGAAACGGATCCGACAAAACAGTCCCCGCCGTCTCTCCACCGGCCCAGCCCTTTAGTTTCGCCCCTGCGGGGCCGAGACCCGCCCCGCCCCGCCCCGCCCCGCCCGGCCCAAAACTGGGGCGCCTCAGCTCCGTAGCGATAATGCCAGCATGGGGTAAGGCGGGTAGGTAGACAGACGGACCTGTGCGGCGGGCAGAGGCGGGCAGGGCCTTGGGGTAAGGATAGCATAGGGGCCCAGCGGGCCCAGCGCCGGGCGCAGGTGGTGAGCCGATTCATCGACACATTTCGACAACCCGTCGACGGATTCCCCTCCCATTTCGGCCGGCGCCGTCGTCCCTTGCGCGGCGCTTTCACAAAGAAAGCGGTAGTAGCAGCAGCGCTCAACAAAAAACGTGGAAATAATAATAAAACAAGAACGACTGAACCGAACCGCTGCTGCCGTGCTGCGCACAGGTGACGCCGAGCTGGAGCTGCTCTCCTCGCACCTACACGGCGAAGCCCATGAGCGCGAGAGAGACAGGGCGAGGAGAGCGCGCTCTCCTCTTTGCTCTGTCTCTCTCGCACCGACACGGCAAAACCCACGAGTGCGGGAGAGACAGGGCGAGGAGGAGAGCTCTCGCACCTAAACCGCGAAGCCCAAAAGTGCGAGAGAGACGGGTCGAGGGGAGCGCGCTCTCTTCTCGCCCCTACACGGGCAAAGCCCACGAGTACGAGAGAGACAGGAGGCGCGCTCTTCGGAACAAGTCCGTATAGGAGTGACAGCTGGAGCAGCGGCCGTGGTGGCAGGCCAGAGGGCTTCGGGACGGTCCCCCCCCCCCCCACACACACACACACCTGGCCGTCATCAAACGCACATGTACGCCCCGCGGCGCGCGGCGCTTACGGACGCCCCCCTCCACCGGCAGCGGCGGCGGGTTGGCTCGCGCCACCACGTTCGACGGGGGTGTGATGGCGTTATCGCCTCGTCCTGCCCGCCCCGCCCCGCCCCGCCCCGCCCCGCCCCGCCCTCTTTGCGAGTCCGATCCCGTGTATCGATTCCACCTGGAGTTGTTCTTTCCACACCGCGAGCGCGCCCGCCGCCGCGCGCCGCGCGCGCGAGTTCACATTCACCTGCAGACTGATTCCGCAAAGCGGTTAGTTTTGAGTCCTCTCTCTCTCTCTCTCTCTCTCTCTCTCTCTCTCTCTCTCTCTCTCTCTCTCTCTCTCTCTCTCTCTCTCTCTCTTGCTCCTTATTGCCTATCGGCCCATGATGAGTGTGACAAGGACAGAGACGCATCCGCGCCTTGCGGAATCATCATCCTAACATAGCAGACTCGAGGCGAAACCAACGCACGGCATTTCTGACAGGGTAGGTATAGCCTGGCGAGGTCGGGGCCGGGGCCGGGGCCGGGGCCGGGGCCGGGGCCGGGGCCGGGGCCGGGGCCGGGGCCGGCGGGAAAGGCCCAGCCTAGCTCTCGTATCCTCCTGGCATCCCCCTCCGCCCGCCCTCCGGCGGCTCGGCTAGGCCCTCTCGGGTGGCCTCGTGAGCCCTGCACCCACCCCGCCCCGCCCCGCCCCGCCCCCGCCTCGGCCCCAACCTGATGCATCCGCAAAGCAACACGTCGGTGAAGGCCACTGTCTGTTCACACTGGAGACCAGGGGCCTGCCTGTCCAAAGTCTCGGCCAGTACGGTTCTGTCGGTCGGTGCGAGAGAGACAGCATCAAATTTGAACTGTACACGTCTGTCTCAATCGCACCCAGGCGGAAGCAGCAACTCAGAAGTTTCGTGTACAAAATTTATGATTTTTTTGGTGAATTTTTACTTAAATTTTGTGAATTTACCTAAATTTTCCTTTATTTCTTTTCAATGTCCTGAATTTTTCTGAATTTTTGTGAACTACGAGGTGTACAAAAATTTCCGAGTTGTTTCCCCCTCGACTTGCACCAACCGGGAATTTGGACAGCCCCAAAGTGTGTGACTCACTTTGAGGTGTGCAGATTGCCATTCGTACTCTCAAACAAGTGCACAAGTAAGTTTTTCACTTCAAACAATAGTTAGATGGACGTGCGCACGTGTCAGGCACCTCATCTACCTCAAATTCTCTAAACGCATAGATGGCTTAGACGGGAAGTAAAGCGTCTCGCGACGTCTACAACTCATACACAATTACACGTCTAAACGGATAGATCAGTTATAGACGAGAAGTAGAGCGTCTAACAACGTCTCGACAGATAGACATTGATGACATGAGACTCTATTGCACATCGTTTCGATGTTTTTTAAAACACGTCTTATCACGTACCATTCTTAAAATTTTCATCATTTGCAAATCGCACAAATTACGAAATGTGCTGTAAATTTCTAAAAGGGATTTTTTTTCCTGCAGTGCGAACGAAACGGATGGGTGGGTAAAACGGTCTCCTCATGGAACCGCCAATGGGTCCGAGAAAACGTGATTCACACAGACAAGCGCGGGCGGGGTGGGCTCAGCCCCGGGTACACGTAAGCGTCTCGGTCAACTCGAAAAAATAAAAATAAAACAAGCGAAAAAGAATCACAGAAACGCACGAAATTCACCAAAATACATCAAAATGAACAGAAATTCATCAAAATACCCAAAAATTACAAAAAAAAAAAATACACGTAAACCGTTCTAAACCAGTAATACAAGAGTTGGCCGGGCGGGGCGCACTATGCGCGCTGCGCGTCGCACCCTGGCGCTAAACAGGTGGGTCTCGCCCCGCCCCGACCCGCCCCGCCCCGCCCCGCCCCGCCCCAGTGTGACCGACCGCCTCTTTGGCTCTCGGCTCAATTAGTGCTCCCCGGGGAGGGACAAGGACAGGGCACACACAGGCACCGGGATACCGTCGCGGAGAAACAAGGACAGGGCACACACAGGCCCGGGGGTACCGTTCTCGATGCACAGCCCGGCCCGTTATACTCAACACGGCGGTACCTATACTCGCGGCTCAAGCGCGCCGCTAAGAGCCCGCCGCGGCTTCCGGTCTTGTCCGGTCTCACATGGTGGCTTAGTTCAAGGAGTTCGAGCCTTATTTCAAAGTTTCTTTTAACATACTCCTCCGTATTACATAGTATTACGAAAGTATTACAATTTCAAAAATAATAATTTAAAAAAACACCGTTTGAGCAATATTTTGCCGCTTTGCGGGTATTGACGCGTAAAATACCTGTATCACAGGTACACTCGATAATTCGGAAGTGACTGACCCCACGAGTCAGTTGACACCTAGAGTTTGAGAGCAGACATCGTTGTCAAACATTTTTAACGCCATGACTTAACTCTTGCCTATACACTCTCAGCCCACTAATGACTTTTTCTTTCGTAGAGGACTAAAAATTTTAAACTTTGGAAAATATTTAGTAATTTCGAAGTATTCCTTACAAATTCTTAAGTATTTTACGAACTTTTGTCTAAGTAATTAAATAGTTAATATTATTGGTAATTGCTAAATAAATAACTACGAAATTGTGCTTATTTTGTACTTAGTAATTTCCTAAGTATTACAGCTGCAGAAAATTTTTAGTGGTTACTTACAAAAGTGGGCTGAGAGTGTACTAATCATGCATGTGTTGCTAACGATTTCAGCGAGGGGCAAAGAGCTAGTACGGGAACATGACCATTTAGTGGCCATGCCGTGTCAGAGGCCTTCCCCGCCCGCCCCCTCCCCTCCACCCTCGCCGGTCCACTGACCAGTGCAACAGGACTGCAATGAACAGCCACGTGGACGAATCACACACTTGTTGGCCTTTGAATTTCCAATCGTTCACTTGGTCTGTCAAGTAAGTGACATTCGTGCTGCTTAAAGTGGACACGTTTCCCTCCATCAGGTGTGCGTATGGGAGGGAGAATAACCTCGGAAATTTTGTAAACTTCAAAATTCAGAAAATATTAGAATTTCTATGAAAACTTCAAGATGATTCGGAAAAAGTTAACAAAATTTAAGCATAAATACGTAGATTTACCAAAAAAAAAAAAAAGACAGAAATATTCAAAGAAATTTAAATCCCAAACTGCATAAAAAACCCCCAAAAATTACAAAAAAGTATCACAAAAATTCAGGGAAATTCAAGAAAATGCAGAACAGTTAACAACATTGTGCAACACGTTTTGGACTTCCCTCACCACACTTGCAGCACACACACACAGCTCCACGCTTGCGACAGCATTCACAGACCTCCACGTGTGTGACAACATTCACACACCTCCTCAACGTTTGTAACACCTGTCACACCCTCCAGGTGCGTGACGACCATTCACAAGACATCTCCACGTGCGAGGAACCATTCACACACATCTCTGCAAGGGGAAAAACGCTCATGCACCTCCCCGCGTGTGCGACAAAATTAACACACCTCTACGTGCGTGACAGCACTCACACCCCTTATCACGTGTGCGTGGCAGGCACACTCCTCTACGTGTGCGAGGCAGTCACACTCCTCTACGTGTGCGAGGCAGTCACACTCCTCCACGTGTGCGAGGCAGTCACACTCCTCCACGTGTGCGAGGCAGTCACACTCCTCCACGTGTGCGTGGCAGTCACACTCCTCCACGTGTGCGTGGCAGTCACACTCCTCCACGTGTGCGTGGCAGTCACACTCCTCCACGTGTGCGTGGCAGTCACACTCCTCCACGTGTGCAACAACACTCACACTCCTCGACGAGAGCGACGCCATACTCACACCCCTCCACCTGTGTGACAACACTCACACACTTGCACGCGCGCTCACCTAGTAGCTCCTCGAGCAGGCTCCTGGACGACTGCTGCACGGCCTCCCGCAGCGCCTCGCCGCGCAGGGCCTCGCTGACGCGCATGTCGTTCCTCAGGTCGTTCATGATGTCCTCCCCGCGGCGGCCCCCTCCGCCGCCGCCTCCCCCGCCGCCGCGGCCCACCAGGGCGTGCTGCTGGTTGGCCGCGTCGATCTGGTTCTGGCGGCTCGTCAGGATCTGCAGCACGGCGCGCGACGTCGAGTCCCGGTCCGGCTTGCTCGTGTTCTTGGCCTCCCACTTGAGGTACGTCCACTTCTTGCGGACGTCGCCCTCGCTGCGCACGATGCCCTCGACGGCCGAGACGGCGGCCGCGACCTGGGTCCAGGCCTTGGCCCAGCCGGGCCCGCCGGCCACGCCGAACAGCACCGTGTCCTGGTGCTGGCGGACCGAGTTGATGAGCGCGTCCACCTCCCGCTGCGTGAAGTTGGTCTTGCGCTGCTTCACCATCACGCTGGGCCGCATCATCGGGTACGACATGTTGCTCATGCTCGTCATGTTGGCCATGTTGGCCATGTTCATGAGCCCCCAGTTGGACATGTTCTGGATCGACATGTTGGGCAGGATGGAGACGGGGCGGCCGCCGCCGCCGCCCTTGTTGGACGAGCTGCTCACGTGGTGCATGTTGTTGGACGAGCTGCTCGACACATTCCTCGTGTAGTCAGCACTCATGGTGGTCACCGTCACCACACTCTCATTGGACGACGGGAACCGGGGAAATGATCACCGCACTTATTCTCTCTCTCTTTCTCACTCACTGCACTCGCACTTTCAAGACACCAGCCGCAGCGCGCACTATCCGAAATATTATTATTATTATTATCGGGCTGGGCCAGTCAGACGCCCGTCACTTTCGCACTCGCACAACAACAACAAAAACAGAAGACTTGATCAAGACAATAATAATAACAACAACAACACAAGTGCAGCCTGTGCACGGCGGAGTGGTGGCACTGGCACTGAAATCCGTGTTGTCGCTGCGCGCAATCACATGACCGGAGCAGCAGACGACGTCGTCAACAACATTGACGACAACAACAACAACAACACTGCGCGGGGCGGGTACACGGCGCGGAGCGGGTAACAGGCGCACGCGGGCGGAGCCGAGAGCGAGCGAGCGCGAGGCGGCACGATACGAGACGAACGATGCGAGCCGGGCGAGGGCTTACGCGCGAGTGAGGAGCCTCGGCTGCGGGAGCGGTGGAGCGGCGGCCGGCGGGGTGGGGCGGGGTGGGGTGGGGTGGGGCGCGGCAGGGCGGGCGGGGCGGGGCGGGGCAGGGTGGTGGGGCACCGGCAGGATCGCCGCGCGGCAGACCCAACCTTTCTCAAACACAACGAACGCTCGTCTGGAGTACGGCGGCCTGCCAGCCAGCCAGCCCATGCGCATGCGTGCTGGGTGCATCGGCGGGGCGGGGCGGGGCGGGGCGAGGCGGGGAGCGGCACAGGCCCGAAGCGAGCCGGTCGTTGCACTTGTGAGCCGCGGCGGAGGGGTGGTGGAAGGGGGGGGGGGTTCGGCGGGAAACAGTCGTGGTGGTGGTGGGTGGAGGGGGAGGGGGCGCCAGCCAGCGCCGGCGGCGCGCGGGAGCGAGCGAGGTGGGGGGAAAGCCTCGCTCGCTCGCTCTCACTCGCTCGCGCACTCGCGCAACTCGCTCACTCACTCACTTCACGTCTCCTGCAGCAGCAGCAGCCAGCGTTGCCGAACGTCAAACCGACGGCGACAGGCATTATAAAGTCAAAATTTGAAATGTTTCATAGCTGGCTGGCGCTCCGCGCTCCGCGGCGAGTCGGCGCGGCGCGGCGGAGCAGTGGGGGGAGGCGCTTGGCCGCGGGGAGGCCCCGCTAAGGGGTGCCGTGCCACCCGATGTGACCAAAACACAGCCGCCCGCTCGCCCCCACCCCCGCCCGCTCCCTCCACCCCCGCCGCGGTCAGAGACGCGTCCGTCAATCGCTTTCATTTCGCGCCCGAGGCGTAACATACTATACTTCTCGGAGCCGCGCCGCCGATAAGGTCACCTCGCTAGCGGCAGGGGTCAAGCTACCGCAGCCGATGCGTGATGAGGGGCGGGATACACGTTAGGGCGGACGAGCGCGAGGTACTCTCTCTCTCTCTCTCTCTCTCTCTCTCTCTCTCTCTCTCTCTCTCTCTCTCTCTCTCTCTCTCTCTCTCTCTCTCTCTCGCTCTCACTCTCACAACGCATGACAGCCTCGTAAAACGGGTCGCGTCGCCGCCGCCATGAGTCGCGTTCGTATTCCCGCCAATCGACATCAATTCCTCTGTCTAGTCTGTCAGGGACCGAAGCCGAGTCGAGTCGAGCCAGGGTCGAGCCGAGCCGAGCCAAAGGGCCGAGCCGAGCCGGGAGCCGGGCAGGAGAAGGAGGGAGGGGCCAGCCGTCAAGCACAACACAACACGCCTGGAAGCCCCCGGCCCGCGGGGCGTCACGGTAGCGGGAGATGGGGGACGAGCAGAGACAGTTCTTGACACAGATATGATTTATAGAAGCGGTTCGGCCGGGTCGGAGCTCGGCTCTGCGCGGCGCCGAGGACTCGCGCGCGGGAGAGAAACTCGCGGAGCACGGCGGCGGCGACCCGCGCGCCACTGGAGGCAGCCGAGCGATTCCGAAGATCGCTTTCATACCTCTGTCCTCGTCGCACTCATGGTGCACTACCATGGCCAGCATAGGGCACCGCTGTTGGTGCAACAAGGACGGAGGGATGAGAGCAATCTTCTGAATCAGTCGGCAGATCGCTTTCGCGCTCCCGTCCTTGTCGCACTCATGAGGCCCTACCATCCCCAGCATAGGACACCGCCATAGGTGCGACGAGGACGGACGCGCGAGAGCGATTTTCGGAATGAGACAGCAGCAGTAGCACGGAGGGAGGAGGGGGGGGGGATAAAAAAAAACTGAAAACAAGAGCGCGGTGCGACGGGTCGGACACGCGGAGCTGGCAGACACGGTGGACGCGCATCAGGGGCGGCACGACTCTGCAGAGGAACTGCTCCTCCAAAACAGCAGGCTGGCACGTGCCAATGCGCTGCAACCCCCGCGGCAGTGGGTGCTGACCAGCCCACATCTCTCACCTTTGTTGCGACGAGGAGGAGGTGAAGGAGGAGAACCAGAAGGAGGACGAGGAGGAGGACAAGGTGGTGGAGAAGGAGGAGGACGAGGAGGATGAGGTGGAGGAGAAGGAGAAGAAAGAGGACGGGGAGGATCGAGAACGGGGGGGCCGAGAAGGAGGAGGAGGAAAAAGGACGACGAGGAGGAGGAAGACGACGACGAGGAGCAGGACGACGACGAGGAGGAAGACGACGAGGAGGAAGACGACGAGGAGCAGGACGACGACGAGGAGGAAGACGACGACGAGGAGCAGGACGACGCCGAGGAGGAAGACGACGACGAGGAGCAGGACGACGACGAGGAGGACGACGACGACGAGGAGCAGGACGACGACGAGGAGCAGGACGACGACGACGAGGAGCAGGACGACGACGACAACGAGAAGGACGGGGGTCACCCTAACGCCTTCTCTCTCTCTCTCTCTCCCTCCCTCTCTCCCTCCCTTTCCATCTCCCTCTCTCCTCCTCCCTCTCTCTCTCTCTTCACTTGTCCGCCAAGCCGCCACCCCGCGCCCGCGCGGAGGCGCCGGCCCGGCATAGACTCACGTCTCGTGGGGGAGGTGGGAGGAGTGGGAGATAGGGGGGGAGGGGGGAGGGCGCGAATGGGACCCACACACCGGCGAGCGCATCGCGTCCGCCAAGTAGACCATACGGGACCTAACGGCTCGCTAGGGCACATTACAAACATGGGCATGAAAGCCAGTGGCAGGGAGCAGGGGCCGACAGCGCCAGGAGGACACCGGGCACGTCTTGTATTTACCAGGAGAGGGAGATAGACGGGCGGGCGGAGAGGCAGAGAAACGGACGGACAGAAATGCAGACATACGGGAGAAAAACGAAAAAAAAAAAAATGCCCCAAAAGTATTACTGAATAAATGTCCCGGGTGTTTTAGATGTTTCAGAGTTGACGCAGGTGCATGCGCCAGGTTCGCCTACTTGTTCTGCCCGTCAGGTGCTGACCCCTTGCGTATAGGCAAACCCGCCCGCGCACCTGCGTCTTCAATGAAGCACTCGGTAGAGCTGGGCAGCTGAGGCCTATTTTAAAAAGAATCCCTCCCTTCCCTGGTCGGTTAATCGGCTCCTCCAGTATACTCCAGTATACCTCCAGACCCGAGGGAGCATGCACTCGCGTATTAGTCGGGTCACTCTATCCGTAATAAAGGCTTAATAATGTGCGTAATAAAAGCGTAATGGCCATAATAAGTTCTCCATAATTTACTCATTTTTAGGGCGTTTTAGGCTGTTGTTGCCCTTTTTGCCTGACTTTGGCCAAATCTGTAAATTTTCGGAGCGTAATGCAGCGTAATAGATGAAGTCGAGGGGTCAACCACTTAGATATTCCATGTACACACTGAAAAATATTCCAAAAATATTCCAAAATATTCCAGATATTCCACAAAAAAATGAGCCAAATATTCCACATATTCCCAAAATATTCCAGATATTCCAGATAATCTAAAAATATTTCAGATATTCCCAACATATTCCAGATATTCCCAAAATATTCCAGAAATCCATCAAATATTCCAGATATTCCATGTACACCAAAATTCTGAGTGGTCGACCCCTCGGATGAAGTAGTCGGATCACAGGTTTTCAGAGTGGATGCCCCCTCGAGTAGACCGATGTTCTATGAATCCATTAGGTGGTGTTCCCTGTTCATAGGGGGAGGAGGGGATGATCACTTGCTCGTCATGTAGAGGATCGAGAACCACGTGCGCGTTTTCACACAATCGAGTGAAAACACTGCGGTCTGCGGAGGCAGGGTGGGGCGGGGCGGAGCCGCCACGGGCAGCGTGGCGTGCTGCATGGCGATGCGGGTAATTTCCACTTATACTGCCATACGCCCCGCCCTGGCCCGCCGCTCTAAACAAGGGCGCTTAATTTCTCCATCCTATTCTCCCATATGTGTGCCTGCTCAGCGCTGCTCAGCCCGGTCCTTTCCACATCACCACAAGATGACGACACCAGTCATCACATGCAGCAGCAGCGCCAGCATGCATCGTAAAAAGACGGGGAGGGTGACGGGTGGGGATTACCTCTCTCTCTCTCTCTCTCTCTCTCTCTCTCTCTCTCTCTCTCTCTCTCTCTCTCTCTCTCTCTCTTCTCTCTCTCTCTCTCTATCTCCTGTCGGGGGAGGTGTAGACAGACCGCAAAGAGGGCAGAGACCCAAGCAGAATAGGTGTTTCAAGCTCGTTCAAAAGTGGATACATACTATCAAGCACCGCAATAAACAGAGATTCGTCAAAAATTGGTCAAACTAATGTTCGGAAATATGTTAATGATTTATTGAAGATTGTGGAATTTGATATGTAAATTTGATATCGAATTGATTTAATAATGAGTTAAAATTGATATCAAATTTAGATGATATACCTTTGATTTGAAATTCGTCATTGTGGGTATCGAGCGGTGATGCCACTTCAGCGTTCAAACAAAAATTTGACAATTATTTTTTTCATGAAGCCGTGTCACTAGGAGATATGCACTTTTGAACGAGGTTGAAATACCTGCCACTCCGCCATATCGAAGTTTTAATACTCTGATGTTTGTTTCATGAGGAAACTCAGCGAGTCCCCTGCCAGACAGCACGATGCACCGTGGGGGTTCGGGGGAAGGGGAAGGAGGAAAGGGGGTGGGGGGTAGCTAAGGGGTGCGGCTACAACTGGCTCGAGGGGCCGAGGAGGGGCCGGGCCGAAGGGGGTGGGAGGTAGGGGGTTGTAAGTCGCCATTTCCGATATTTGAAAAGCAGCAGAAATGGGATGGCTCCGAGACGGGCGCGCCCAGCCCCGTTGTGAAGCCCGTGAGGCGGACGACCGGAAAAGTTGTGGGGGGGGGGGGGAGGAGGGGGGTTAGGGGGGAAGCAGTAGCGTGTCTGGCGCTACAGTGACGAAGCTTCTAAAAAGAATTGAGGGGAGGGCGGCGCATGTCTTTAGGAGAAGAGCTTTAGTCTTGGCTACCCCCCAGTCCGCAAGGATGAATCTGAAATACGCTAATTGACGTAAAATGCCGCGACTTTGACGAAAACGTGGGTTTCCCGCAGACTATATTTTGGGCAATTTGCGCGAGCATGACGTCCATTTGATGGTTGCGCGCTGGACGTACAATGCACAATTTTGAGACAGGAAATGAGCTGCTGTGGAGTGTGGAGTTATTGGTGTATGAAGTTATGTTTTCTCTGATACTTTTTCATCTCTCTCCGTATCCCCCCCCCCTCTCTCTCCTCCACCCCTTTCTCCTTTATTTCTAATAGGTGCTGTTTTCTTACATATTCCAAATGAGTGACAATTAGAAAACAGTTCGACTGTTTGGAGCCCGGAGAGAACGTAGAACAGGGCGCGGGGGGAGGGACCATCTCATGACCCAATTGCTTTCCGATACACCGTTTCTCTGCGTTTGTTGTTGCGCGTCTTGTTACTTTTTTTTTCTTTTCTTGAAAAGGTTCCTTTGACGGAGTTGCTACTGTCCAATGCACACCACACATACGTCCCCGAAACGCAACCGGAAACACACACGCGTTTTAAACCATGCATGCGATATTTCCTGTTCGCTGTGCGAGCGAGCGAGCGACGGGGCTGCGTCCACACCGTTTGTCTCTGCAGTATGAGTGCGACGTAAAATGGTTGGAGGAGGGCACAAGGAAAAGTCTGGTTTTGAAGAAACGGGGAGAGGCGAAGAGTTGAGGGCGGAGAATGGAGGCGTTTGTTATGACCCACTTGTCGAGGGGAAAACAACTCTGCATTTTTTGCATACCTCGTAATTTTTTTTTAAAAAAAATCTGGAATATTCAGAAAAATTCAGGAAAAATTACGAAAATTTGCAGAAATTTAAGTAAATTTCAAGCGAAAATTCACAAAAATTCACAAAGTTTGTACACCAAAATTCAGAGTTGTTTCCCCCTTGCCAATACAGTATCTGACAAGGCTTTAATGCGTCTATAGCAGACAGAGGGGTTTGTAATTGCACCACCCCCGAGGCAGCTCTGCAGACCTGCACCGAATTTGGTTTTGGAGCTGTGATGTCGTGTCTTGCTTGCAGTAAGTGATACGCATGGATTCCCTAACAGACTTCCTCATTGCCTATTTGTTGGGGAGAAAATTTTTCAAGGTGTTTCCAAACTCGTTAATGTGAGTATGAGTGAGTTCTGAAGGTCATGGCACCTTAAACATTCGTAGAAAAGTAGTTTCGGGTAATGGGTGATCGGGTGATAGGAAAGCTCTACAGACCACTTCTCTTCTACTCATTTTTCACCGCAAACGTCAGAGACACGGGCGACTCAAACAAAAATCTCACTTTATCAGACGTTCGTCATGGGTTGGGTATTCCCCTTCTGTCCCCTACAGAGTAAGAGAGCGATAGAGAGGGGAGAGGTATATCATCTCCCCCCCCCCCCTCGAACAGGTGCGACAGAGATAGACGGCTCCCTCTTTCTTCCTCTGGCCGTGCATCATATAATCGTTCGGACCGAACGAAACTTTTCCGACGAACACGGCGGACGTGGGGAAGGCGACGGAAGAAGGAAGTTTACGAATGATACTCTGGCGGGGTTGCATAGGGCGGGGAGGGGCGGGGTGGGGCGGGGTGGGGCGGGGTGGGGCGGGGTGGGGCGGGGTGGGGCGGGGTGGGGCGGGGTGGGGCGGGGCGGGGCGGGAGGGCGGATCGGGGTGGACCACATCCCTGGGAGGAGAGGTGAGGCTCGGGGTCCAAGTACCTATCGGGGTCGGTGACCCCCTGTCCAAAAATCCCATGGACACCATCGAATTCCATGATCTCTTTTCCACGGAGAGAGGTCTGTTTTCCATATAAGATGCATCATTTTCCATGTGGTGTCTGTTTCCTTGGGCGTTCTACCATGGAAATGTGTTTTCCTTGGAACAAGATGCCATGGAATATCACTTTCCATGTGAGGACTCCAAGGAAAATTTCTTACCATGGGTAAAGGCTCCATGGGAAAATGCTTGCCATGCGAGATGACTTCATGGAACGGTTGTCTTTCCATGGGGTGACCTATCCCATTAGGCACTTGCCTCTTTTTACCATGGAAACAATTTCCCATGAAAAATAAAAGTGCTGTAGAATCTATAATTATTGGAATTTCGATCTGAAATTTGGTATGTAGCATTAACGATGAATTTTAGTACGGCCATTTAAATTTCATTCAAATCTGAGAACTTTTTCTGGCAACTCGAAAACGGCTTGAGCTAGGCAAAAACGGACACCAGATTTGGCTCCGCCTCGATTCCGACACCCTACAATCGTGTTTCAATTATTTCGATCAGTCTTTACTTTGCCTTTTTGTGGACTTAAACATTTTGGTATTACTCTATGGAGTTAGTGCTCTATTCCATGGAGACGACCAGCCACCAAGGAAACTTATTTCCATGGAATCTGCTCTCATGGAAAAAGTGCAAAAAATACATGGAAACTCATCTTCCTTGGGAAAACACTGTTAAAAATACCGTAGGGAATTACGGTATGCCTACGGTCCGTACCGTAGTTTTTGTGTACGGTCAGACCGTAACGTATCCTTACGGTACGGACTGTACTACATTGTGGATGGAATGTGCTCCATTGAACTTCCCCAACATATTTGCAGGCTACGGTGTGTACCGTAAGATTCAGACCGTAGTCAAAAATTACGGTCCGGGACCAGGTAACAAATTTACGGTGCGTGCCGTAGGCATTTACCGTGGTATTTTCCAACAGTGAACGTCTTCCATGATATCCCTTGATGTTCCATGGCTCATGGGAAGCCTCATGGGATTTCTGGACTGGGCCCCTATCAGCCACAGCCGTGCACGTCACATTGACTTCATTGCAAGAAATCAAGGATGAAGAGTCGCGCTCCCCTCTCTCCCCTTCTAACTCTCTCCCATTTGCGCTGTACGACTAGTCGGCCATAGCGCGTCGCACTGTTCGACCAGGAAAGTTTGGTCCAGAGCAGCCCACGGGAGCAGCGAGGCGTGGTGCTGGAACCGCGAATAACCGAACGACGAAAAAACTAGCCGACAAGAAGAAACACTTGCGATGAAAAATGCTATCACTATAAAGCAAGAAATTGACGTTGAAATGGAACACTTCCTCACATAAAAATTGATCCTAATCCGTAAGAATTGCCGAGGGTTTTGACTTTTTAAGGAGGTTGAATGGGGGAATACTAATTATACTAATTTTAGTGCCAATTGTTGAAATCAACGTTTGAGCAAGTCAGGCGAAATGCCCCGAGACTTTTTTCAGTTTACAGCGCAATATAGCCCCCTCCAGATCACTCTAACTAGCCGCTATCTGCTGTCTCTCTCTTTCTCTCTCTGCCTTTTCTTTTTTATTTTATTTTACAAACACGCGGAAGCGTGCGCGCGTCTACATTTTCAGCACCATATTTCCTTCAGCCGCGTGGAATCAGGCTCCCCACCCGATGCGATGCCTTTATCAGCAGCAGCGCTTGGTGACATTATTACCAGGAGGAAATATTCCATTCGATACGTCATTGTTCCGACGCGCGCGGGCAGGCCGGGGGGCCGGGGCCCGGGCCCCGCCTCCCGTGCCGTCCTGCCCGAGTGTGTATATGCATAACAAAGGTTTCGTCTCGGTGCGTACCGATGGACTTATTGATTGAGCCTTGGCGGTCCGTTGCACCGGGCATGAGAGAGAGAGAGAGAGAGAGAGAGAGAGAGAGAGAGAGAGAGAGAGAGAGAGAGAGAGAATGAGAGAGAGAGAGAGAGAGAGAGAGAGAGAGAGAGAGAGAGAGAGAGAGAGAGGACGAACATGTCTGAGACATGGTGACGCGCACCGCGTCATTGACTGCTGTGCCGTGCTGGCTCATGGGCTGGTGCAGCGCCCAACCACACTGCGTGAAAAATACCTGTGTAGATTACGATATATTTTGTAAATTGCGTCATTAAAATTTTATTGGGGTGATTTTATGATTCGTATAACTGTAATTTTGCAACTGCACCTCGTGGAATTTTTTTCCCCGTAAACCTACGACTATATTTTTCACAACTCAAGGCGCCTGTTTCTCTGACACGTTGCTTATTTTTGTTGTATTTTTTAAAAATAATTTTCAGTCTTGTTTGTCTATGTGTACTATAGAACATTCCTTTGTAGTTACGGTGTATTTCACATCCATGTACACTACACATAATGTAGTTCACCAGCCGAAGAAAGACTCGCGCGGATGTCCAGAGGTGTCAGTGGTCTGCTGCCCTAGAATTTTGTGAGGAGAAAATTCGCAAAGCATGGCCACATTGTGCTCACGCCGTCCCGAAGGTTTGAAACACCACCGGCTGGGCACGTCCCACCCAGCTGCCATGGCCCTGGACAGGGCAATTATATCGGACGATTTCGTCTGCGAATAAAACTCGTTTCGGATAAAATATCAAAACGAAGAAATAAAAGCGGGGAGAGAGCGAGGACGGATAAGATGGGGAGAGAGAGGGGGAGAGAGAGAGAGAGAGAGAGAGAAAGAGAGAGAGAGAGAGAGAGAGAGAGAGAGAGAGAGAGAGAGAGAGAGAGAGAGAGAGAGAGAGAGAGAGAGAGAGAGAGAGAGAGAGAGAGAATGGTGGAAAGGGATACTTGAAGGAAACAATTGGAAACCGCTGAGCTCAAGCCAGAAGCAGCCCTTCCCCCTCCCCCCTCTCCCTACAAATGCAACTGCACTCTAAGTGCTCTCTGCTGAACAGGGTGGGGGCGGAGCGGGGCGGGGGGCGGCGGGAACTCCCCCGTACGCCCGACAACCAAACGGAACGAAATGGAACAGCGAGCCTCTTGAAATTGTAAAGCATATAAATGCCGCCGAATCGCTTCTACCCAGTCAAATACTCTGAGGATGCACTCTGGAGGATCGTTGAACACTGAGATCCACGTTTTAGTTAACGTTTGTTCATCATAATAACACCCCTCTCTGGATTTTTTTTTTTAAATTTGGAAAATGTGCACGTTTTTGTCGACCTTTCTCCCAGAAAAGCGTGTACAGTCAAGTGCCCTAATTTCGGACAAATTTAGCGGTTTTTCCTTTCTTACGTGTAGGCATGATAAAATATGAAAAATCTGTTGCGATTGGAAATACTGTGGCTCGAGACACGTCGGATGATACCCATGTCGAATTTCTATCAACAGATGGGAAGCTACAGCAATCATCGGAAGAGTGTCCGAAATTAGGAACGAAAGTGCTCTAATTTCGGACACCTGCTCTAATTTCGGACACAAGCATGCATTTTGGTCTAACCGAACAGGTTTACTTTTCACTTAGGATCAGGGTTGTTAACGATACAAAAAAAATGTAACGCGTTACGTTACGATTATTTTTGATCTGAGTTATCGTATCGCGTTACGATACACGTCTTGTCAAAAATGTAACGCGTTACGTTACGAGTATCGATGTAACGTCGTTACGAAACAGTCTTGCGACATAATTTTTTTATTTTTTAAAAAGGCACACTGTAAAAAATAGTTGTTGAAAAACAAACATTGTCATGATGACAGAGTTGTCGAATGACAACACAAGTTTGTTTTGGCCAGAAACAATCAATTTGTTTTAATACGACAATTTTATTGTAATGTTACAATTAATTTGTTGCTGAACAACAAATGTTGTTTTATAACAACGCTAGAGTCATTTCTGAACAGTATTGTTTGTTACAAAACAATCGTTTTGTTAGAAAACAACACGTGTTGCTATCAAACTTAGCAAAACTAGTGTTGCTAAGTAGCAACAAAATTTTTGACAGTGCAATTAGTGTGGCGGTATTAAAAGTCAAGGAATCACGCGAAGAATCATGAAAATAATAAAAGAACAATAAAATACAACACATTTCCTTTTTTCACAAAAAAAATAGCTAAATATTATAGCTAAGGGGTTTTAAAGTACATCATGACTACTTCCAGTAATCAAAATTAGCCTTGAGCATAACCTCGTCTCGAAAAGTCTTATCTGCGAGCTGAGTACGTTTGCATGAAAAATTATTGCCACAAATCGAAAAGAACCTCTCGACTCCGCCACTGGATGGCAGTGCAGGGGCGTGTCGCCTGTGCCGAACTCCCGTGTTGCACTCGGCTGGGCTCGGGTGGCATAGCACCTCGGCTTGGCAAATGGGCATTGGTCTCGTGCATGGCAAATTGTGATTTTCTTTCCGACTCTAGAAGCACTTGTATCGTATCGAACGTTACGACGTTACGGGGTCTCCGTATCGTATCGCGTTACAATACACCGTGGGTCGAAAAAGTAACGCGTTACGATATCTATACAAATATCGTATCGATATCGTCGTATCGTCGTTACACGATAAAATATCGTTAACAACCCTGCTTAGGATAGCCTAGGTCACAATTCGTTGAATAACATCCAAACCGATTTTTTGACTCAACCCTGAGAGATGAAAACTGGACAGAAAAATGGGATGGTTTTGTGAACGCCTTTAACTCTGGACAATTGTGCTGTAACTTCGTACAAAATTCAGACACTGTTAAAAATTCTGTACCCAAACTACAGGAGAGGCACGGAAGCACCGTTTTATTCCACCACAGTACGTTCCGTACCTTGAAAGTACAGTGAGTACTGTAGACCGGCCTGACCAACTACGGAAGGTTCTGTACCCATTGTGCCGTAAAAGTTTGAGGCGTGTCAAAATATTCTCGTCGGTTGTATGGACAAAACAGTCACTGGAAGTACGGAGACTCCTGTACTCATCAGGAACGGACATTCCGTAGCATCATAAAACAGCGCAGACCTGGTAAAAAATTGACAGGACAATACTGTGGAAATTACTGTAGAAATTTTTAACAGTGGAGGAGTGCTAAATTCTCCCTATCTTAGCCGTTTTTTGAGGTATCTCAAATCCGGAAACGGCGTTGTAAAGGTGATAGTCAAAAGTACAATTTCGCTTCTTCCTGGTGGCGAAAACATAAGTCTTTTAGCACAAACATGGAAACAAATGTAATTCTATGCCACAGAATAGGACTGTCCGAAATTGTAGCACTTTCGAAAATCGTTCCGTACCGAAAAACGGTTTGACTTAAAAAATAATAATTTACGTAGTTCTGTAGCTAAAATACCAAACATTCATTCGAGAAAGGACCACCCATAGGGCAGCTCACACCTACATGAGCCCCGGTTTTTGGGGGAGCTTATTTCAAATCAGCAATTTTGTTCTATATGCTTTTTTTAACTTTAAATTCCTGTGTGCTGTAAAATTTGAAAGGTACTTCAACCGACTTGACGAAATATGGTACTCTATGCTGCAAACTGTACGATGCCGTCTTCGGATTTCAAATATCTCAAAAGGTGACCGAGATAGGCTGAAATAAGCACTTCTCTGCGAACTGTCCGAAATTAGGGCACAAGTCCGAAATTAGGGCATTTGACTGTACTTGATTTTCCGTGAGCTTGGTTTGAAAAGGGCTCTGGGAGCACTCTGGGATTGTCACGAATGAAAATCAGCTAAAAACAGGCGCACTGTCCAAGAAGTAACCAAATATACGAAAAACGATCTTTTGTGTGCGCTAAACTAAACGTGGATTTAGCTTTGGATCGGTGTCTCAGACCGAGCCACCCTGTTCGGAAGCAGCTAGGGTCTGATACGGCCTCAAAGCCGGCAGCCACGCTGAGTCCCCAATGCACCTGAGTCTAGCCTGCCTGCCGCCTCCCCACTGGGGGCCCGGGGGGCCAGCGGCTGAGGAACCATCCTTCATAGGACGAGCAGTAGACAGCCCATCACAACAGCAGCGGGACAGGTAGAGCAAGAGAGAGAGAGAGAGAGAGAGAGAGAGAGAGAGAGAGAGAGAGAGAGGAGGGGGAGGAGGAGGAGGAGGGAGAACAGAGAGACATGTGGCAACGATGCACCGAAAGAAAACGAAAACGGGGCGAACGGAAGAGCCGAATTTAAACAAACAGCTCCGAAGGCTCATGAGAGGTGCGGCCGGGGTCGGGAGGGGGAGAGGGGGGGGGGTAATTTAAAGGTGTGGCTCGGCGGTCCTGGCCGGCACAGGTAGGGACATCAGGGGACGGGGGACGGCCCTAAGCGACAAGGGCTTCGAAAATATTTCGAAAATATTACGGCGAATTCCCATAGTACCCTACGGTGGGGGTGGGGGTATCACTCTAAGTTTCAGAATATGTAATACACACCATGTTTCACTGTGGCTTTACGCGCGGAGATATTCGCCATCTCGCGGTGGAAATTTGCAGTGCTGCAGGGTTCACGGCACACTAAATGTGTAGGGACTTTTCCGTGAACCAATGTTGCCAAAAAAGTAGGCAAACTTCCCTCGGATACACCTGTGTGTGGCAGACGGGTATCTCCGCCTGCCTTTAGGCAACTGGTACACTCATGTGTGGAGAGTTTGCCTAGTAGGCAGGCGGATATACCCGTCTGCCACACACAGGTGTATTCGAGGGAAATTTGCCAACTATTTTTTGGCAACACTGCCATGAAAAATTTTGAGCATGACCAGAGCTGGTAACACATTTACGTACATGTATGGACAATTTGCCGAAAGTTATGGACAAATTTTGAGGACAATTGGACACAATTTGCTAGTATAACGTTTAAACATGTCTCCAGACTTTCTGAAAAATTGCTGCCAAAAAGTTCACTGTCCATAAGGTCAATGTCCATGAGATTTTGTTCTTAGTCGCCGACAAAATTGTAGACAACAATTTTGTTACCTGATCGTGCTCAAAATTGTCCATAGAAAAGTCCATAGATATTTAAAGTTTAGACTTTTAGAGTGTGTAGTTTTCAGTGAAATTTCACCCCCCCCCCCCCCCCAAGCCTTCTGGCGCGAGTGACAGACGACAGACGCTCAAATTAACACCAGTCTGTACAAGTTTGACGAGGTGGGGCCGTGCTGGTGGGGCGGGTCGGGGCGTGGCGGGGCGTGGCGGGGCGTGGCGGGGCGTGGTGGGGCGTGGCGGGGCACGTACCCCGCGCGCGCGGGTTCCCGTTAATCGACCGACGGCCAGAGCAGCCATTCCCGCCTAAACTTTGTCAGAAATGGAGCAAAATTACGGCACTTTCGTGGGAATTGTCAAGCAGTCGTTGCGAGCGCGCGCGCAAAGTTTGCACGACGCGTCGGGGAAAACGGAAGCGGAAGACAAGAGAGGGGCGGGATGGGGGGCGGGAGGGGAGGGTGACTTGCGGGCCACGGGCCACGGCAGGGCAGTCGGAGTCACAAGCTTAGGCTTACCACATCAATCCGTTTCTAGGATATCACTGCGGTTCGTGGGTTTAGCGCCACGCCACGACACGCCCCGACGCACACCCCAGTGCGTGCACGCGCGACATACCCCTTAGCAACCTGTTGCCTCCGCCCCGCGCCCCGCCCCGCCCCGCCCTGGCCTAGGGCTGGGCGGTATGGACGATTCCAATATCAATATCCAATATAAAAAATATTGGAAATCCGACCAATATCAATATTTTGTATTGGAGTATTGGTTGCCCAATATATTGGTGGACCAATATGAATATTGGAATATTGGTCTTTCAATATATTGGTGAACCAATATTCCAATATTGATATTGGTCCACCAATGTGTTGGGCACCGGGCCTGCGTCTGCCTGCGCTGCTGCTCGCCCGCCCGCCTAGCCTACCTAGGCCCCGTCCAAAACCTCTTCCCGGCAGCGTATACTTTCGCTCTTTTGCGATACACGATTTATGCTGAATATGGAGAACCGAATACAGATTTTTATCGATGTGTAGTAATATGTATTCAATGCCAGGTTATTGGTTTCAGTTATCAATATTGAATTATATCTTCAATACTCAATGTAAAATTTTGACATGTATTGAATATCGGACTCCAATGCGCAATAATTGAATAATGGACTCCAATACGCAATATTGAATATGGGACTCCAATACGCAATATTTAATATTGGACTCCAATATTCAATATTGGATATTGGTTCAAATATTCCAATACAAAATATTGGAATTGGAAATTTCAATATGTCAATATTGGAAATTCCAATACTAAAAATATTGATTTTTTTTCCAATATATTGGAAAATCTCGCAGCCCTACCCTGGCCTACCGAGCCCTGCCCCGCCCTGCCCCACCCCGCCCTGCCACGCTTATTCGCTCCCGCCCGCCCCAACCCCAGCCCCACACCATACGTAACGTGTATGCACAGCACGGCAGTCGTATAGCCAACCCTAGGCTATCGCTATAATCCAAAATTTTGGCGATCACGAGTTATAATGTACGCAGTAATCAATGATTGCTTTTGTCCCCTATGAAGTTAATGCAAGAAAATGGGCTTCTTAACTTAGCATCGAATAGATTTTTACACTGTGTTTCAGTACCAGAAAGGGTGTGTCAGTTGAATGTTTCGAATTACAGTGTCGTCAACCTACCTTTAAAAAAATAAAAATATTGCCACGCAACGAATCTCTAGCGAAAAGAAAAAGAAAGTTAAGAGTGAGTGTGAAAACATAAAGAACTTGTGGTTGTGGTTAGGTTGTTGTCGCTCTAGATATTTGCGTCAGAACGTCCCAGTTCTTATCACAATAAGAGTGTGGGGGTGACGGGGGAGGGTGAGGCGGGTGGAGGGAAAGCATCATATCAATTCAATACAAAACATATCAATCCAACAAAGATTGCGGCCGCAAGCTCGAGGATATTTTCCATGCACACGCCACACGCCGCACGCAGCTGCCAGCATGGAGCGAACAACGCATCCGAAACGGAAACGGTGGAATAGCCTTCGAAAAATGTGTGGTCTGTGAAAATTTGCGAGCATTAAGATGTGGCCAAGATATGCTAATACCACCCGGTACATTTCTTCAGAGCCAAAAGTAAGAAATATGCAATGTCCACCATGAGTGTCGTCAGAAAATTGCCGGTCTAAAGTGCGTGCCAGCAAAAACACAGTAATAAAAAGTGTTCAACTGACACAAACTTGAATGTGTTGATCGCAGTGTCGGTCTAACACTTAAGAGCGGATTTTAGATGATGCATCAAGTGACAGGCCGATACGTTGGCCAGCAGAAAGTGTCCAACTGAAATGTTGAACATTTTGGTGAATGATATATTTGAGCTTTTTCGGACCAAGTGTCTAAAAGCACTCAACACTGTGTGAAACATTTCAAAGTGCATATGCCAGATTATCGCTTTTGAAAAACAGTGTAAAACAGACAAATGCTGCATTCCTCTATACAAGTCGTGATGAACTTGTTCGTCTCAGGAGTCTGAGATAAAGCGAGCGTTGGCAGCAGGTCGGTTGTTCCCGATCATTCCCAGAAGTGAGTCGAAACTTGTGCCATGAAGTTAACTCCCATGGCTCCCATGGCACTAGCGGCAGTGCATCCCGCCGCGTCGCCGCCGGCCTCAGGTGCGTTATCGTTTGCTGATAAGACTTCCCGCATTTTTGAGCCGTTACACCAAATAACTGTGTCAGCGATCGGTCGGACTGGCCAAGCAAGCAACGGCTCCTCGAGACACTCCCCACCCGAGTGGAAACAATGTGCGCAGCGCTCTGCATCCGCTGTAGTAACACTTTTTGACAAATATGTTCGTACAAGTACCATTTATTTCTGTACAAAATGTGTCGTACATGTACAACTCTCTCTCTCTCTCTCTCTCTCTCTCTCTCTCTCTCTCTCTCTTCCTTCAGCTCGTCATTAGATTTTATGTCGATGCGCTCTACATTTACGATCCCAAATTGTAATTGTACGACATATTCCAAGGAAAATTTTACTGTAACCCGTACGACAATTCTCCGCGGTGAATAGTAATAATAACTTCACGAAATATTTAACATAAACAACAGTTAAATTATTAATAATAATAATAATAATAATAATAATAATAATAATAATAATAATAATAAAATCTACAAACAAGCTTTGGAGGAACAACAGATAGCTGACCCTGACCGGATATCGCCCATACCGTTTCCAAATGGGCAGATGAGCGTCAGCGATACCGAACTGCCAAATGCGACCAACACCTCACAACAAGTCTCATGGTGCGGTTTTATATCTTGCTCGGACTCATTGAACGCTATTGTTCAAAGCACCACGCGCGAGCCAGCCTGCGAGCGACCCCTTATCAAATGCCGTCCGCCTCGCGGTCGCTACTACTGATACCACGAGGCGTATGGAAAATCTGAACAACTTTCTGTACGTGTAACGCAGTCAGGTGACACGCCGCGGAGCGGCCGCGCGGCGAGCAGCCACTGCTCGTCAAATGGCGCAATACCGAGAAAACAGAAGCGGCTGATTGCTGCAGAATTTCAGCTAAGCTTCAATTGTGCTTATCTCTCTCTCTCTTACACACACGCTCGCTCTCTGCATTAATCGCCTCTCTGCCAGTCACAAATGTCGCAAATATCCCTGTTCATGACACGTCACCATGGCAACTTCCTCGAACAGCAGATTACAGTACAGAGCTAAGAGAGAGAGAGAGAGAGAGAGAGAGAGAGAGAGGGGGGGGGGGAGAGTGAGAGAACCGGGTACGTGCGGTTCGTTTTCTCAGGAAGCAAAAAGGCCTGGCCTGTTCTGGTCTATAACGGACGAAGTCTGCTCCCAGCGGCTCGTGACGTCATGATACATGGAACAAGGGGAGTGCCACGACGCGCGCCCGGGCCGCCCCGCCCCGCCCCATACCCCGGTCACCAGACGGATTGCGTACTTATGCAGAATCAGATTTGAAGGGAAAGTTCAGATGGTTCAGAGAAAGAACGCAGACGGTAGAGAGGACGGCCAATACCCCAGCCTCCACGACGACCACCTATGTTGAGGGGGCAACCACTTCCCACCCTAGTGTGCACAGGATTTCTAATGATTTTACCAGATTTCTCCCAGATTTTGTGCGCACGGTCAAAATAGTTTCTTGTATTACAAGATCTGTCTTGGATGTCCATTATAATTCTCCATAAGATCCAAGAAAGATCTTGAAATACAAGAAACTATTTTGACCGTGCGATCTCACAAGATTTCTCACAGATTTCATGAGATTTCCCAGTTAGATTTCCAAGGATTTAATCGAGATTTCTAAGGATTTCATATTGCGATTTCTGAGGATTTCATCGAGATTTCCCCGGGTTTGTGCACAGAATTTCACGAGTGGTGTCCCCTCGACCACTGCGGACGGTGCGAGGAATGGTTGGTGTTATAGAAACAGAGTCTGTGAGGAAAACCGGGGCATTGTCCAGACTCCATTTTTTTTAACACTATCTCTGAAAAACAAGGAAAATAAAAACGGAAGACAGCATTCCAAACGAGTCATCATTCTATATTTGACGCGCAAAAGAAGTGATTTTAGGAAATAAATGCAACAGCGTCGGCCTGGTGCTCATCTGCAAAATTTCGACCACATCATAGCGTGACAAAAAGCGCAATGATGGAGGGGAAAAAAATGTTGAGCCAAACTGAGAGCCACATCAGAAAAACTGAATAAACTTGGAGACGATTCAAATAACAGAGCAGTATCGGAGCCATGGCCGTTGTGGGGCTGCCGGGTATGACAAAACATCGGAAATGAAATGGCAGAAGTAGTCATGGGAGCGGAGGGGGGCCACGTGGAGGCCGCAGGCATGCGAAACCGCCTCGGAAACCGCCAACCCCGCGGACGTTCAGTACAGAAAGATTGTTCATTATTACAAGTTTGAAATGAGTACTACAGAGGTTCGGAAATGAAAAGTCAGACTCATACTTTTTCATCTTCTGAGGTGGATGGAAATACTTGCGTTCTCTTCTGAGTGGACCGCGGGCGGACCGTGGGCCAGAGAAAGAAATGTTAAAGGGAAGTGGGGTGGGGATAAAAAGTTGTACGTCGTACGTTGTACGTGTGTCAGTGGAGAGAGAGGGAAAGAGCGAGGAAGAGAGAGAGAGAGAGAGAGAGAGAGAGAGAGAGAGAGAGAGAGAGAGAGAGAGAGAGAGAGAGATAGAGAGAGAGAGAGAGAGAGAAAGACCTAAGGCCCTCTCCTTCCTATGCGACAAGGCCGCTAAGGATTCTCTTGAGGATACTGAATACTGTACCGGCCAGCTACTACGCCCAGTTGGTTGCCTACGCAACAGGCGCCCTCCTCGAGTCTACTGCGAACCGAGAATGAATTGGCCAACGAGAGAAAGAGAGACAGAGTGAGAGAAAACAAGAGAGACGAGTCGTTTGGGCAAAACGCAAAAGCCCTGTAATCTGATCCGCTCGACGCTCAGCAGCAGCAGTCAAAGCCACAGATTCACATTGCGATAACATATTTCAAAAAGAACGAAAAAAAGGGGAAATAAAATAAAATAATGGTATAATGTACTATAAAAAGCTGCTAGCTGTGAAGTTTGCTAGGCTGATGGCGGTAAACCAGGTAAACAAGGCAATATTCTCACGGCGTATGTGCAGGCAGGCGGCCATAAGGAGGCGCAAGTAAGGGAGAGAATGGCCACCCCGCCTCTTACTCTCCCTTCCTCTTTCATCTCTCTCTCTCTCTCTCTCTCTCTCTCTCTCTCTCTCTCTCTCTCTCTCTCTCTCTCTCTCTCTCTCTCCACACTTGTTTACCCGTTCGGGTCGGGCGCCCTCCTGAGCGCCACTGGTACCGTCGGCTCGGAGTGAAACGAAAACCCTCCGGCATTCAAGCATCGAAAGGTAAATAAAGAAATAAGAACATTTAGCAAATGTACTGAATTGTTTTGAAAACGAGCAGTATCCTTTATCTGACAAATTTGTGGGGCGCATGTCTTGTTCGTTTCAATTGCAGCAATGAGGGCCGGACGGGCAGTGCTAGCTGCGCGTGCTCATGTGAGTCAGACTCCACCACCCTCACCTCACCCCGCCCCGCCCCCGCCCCACCCCACCCCGCCCCGCCCCGCCCCGCCCCGCCCCGCCCCAACGCGCGCGTCGGTAGCGAGCACCTGCGGCGGCGCGAGGAGCTCTCAAGTCAGGCAGTCAAAAGGGGCCGCGTTGCGTGGGAGAGAGGGGGAGAGAGGGGGAGCGAGCGAGAGAGAGAGAGAGAGAGAGAGAGAGAGAGAGAGAGAGAGAGAGAGAGAGAGACGACAACACGTGCTCAGGTGCTTGACACGCACACCTCCAGCAACCCTGCTAAAAAAAAAATCTTTTTAAAAAAAGGAAAAGGTCCGCACCACCGCGCTCCAAGCGCATCCACATGAATATGCATCCCATGCATGTGCATATCAACTATTCAGATATCTTCTTTCTTTTTAGAAACATTATTCGCTTCGGAATGGTATTCCATTCCATTTTTAGTCTCGACAGTTGCTGGTCGACGTTATGCCGAGGAAAGAAGCTATATTTCCCGCCCCCCCCCCCACTTACTTTGCGAAATGAGAATGTAATTTCAGTACGGGACAGCATAATTATTGAATTATGTTCAAGGACATTAATCGAACTCACTTGAAAGCCTTGCTCATAAGTAAAGTTAAAAATATATCATAAATAATCATCCAGAAAAAGAGACTCTTTCGGCTAGGGCGGAATCGGGGCGTCCAATGCAACTAAATATGCTGGTAGGTGGGATATTAAGACGGGAAGTTTGAAGGACCGGCACGGCAAATTTTTAACGAGTGCAGCTCGTCGAATATTCTCGCCGATTTTCGCGGCACAGGGCGGTGCGTCGAAAATTTAATATTTCTATTTTCGGTGTTCGCCGGCCTGGTGTAATGGGACACCTCTTCTAACAGCGGGGTGTTGGGGGTAGGGGTGGGGGTTTAGGTACACTGTAAAAAAAAATGACGGTGAAAACTACGGAAATCACCGTTAATTCCTTTAACGGTGTCCACCGTAGAATGGTGCCTCCCTACTACGAAGCGCACCGTACTAGAAATTTTAGAATTCCCGCTACGGACTGCCAAGTACGGCATCACCGTACTCAAACAATGGGGTACGGAAGACCCGTACTTATGACCTCTGCCCACCGAAAATGAGGTACGGTGGCGCCGTACTCTGCGCTCCGTAGTCAGTTTCTAAAACGAAGATACGGGACACCTTAGTTGGTTCCGTACTACGATCTTGTTTTTTTACAGTGTGGGGGTCAGGTGGGGGTCAGGTGGGGGTAGGGGTTAGGGGTGGGGTCAGGTGGGGGTAGGGGTTAGGGGTGGGGTCAGGTGGGGGTCAGGTGGGGGTAGGGGGTAGGGGTGGGGGGTCAGGTGGGGGTAGGGGTAGGGGTAGGGGGCCCGGGTCAGGGCGGCGCGGCGAGACGGCGCCCGACCAGGCCGAAGAGAGGATTATCTTTTATTTATTATTTCTCCGTTTCACACTTTCCGTTTCTCCCGCTCAGGGGGTGGAAACGCGACAGACTGCGAGGAACAAGTACAGTGCACGGGGGTGCGGCGACCTCGCGCGGGCAGGCGGCGCCGGGCGGCGCCCCGACCCCACCGAGCCGTGCCGTGCCGGGGCAAGGAATGACAACCACTCGCTGAATTCTTATCAACTTATGTCATGGGCTGTGTGTAAGAACCTGCTGCTTTTCCTAGGGATCTCTCGAAAACCAGTGGGGGGCAATCATCCCCGTGATGATCCTCGGGGCAAATGGACTGCAGTTTTCCGAACGCACTTGGGCGGATGTCACCGCAGGTGGACGGGAGCTGAGTAAAAACAGTGTATCTGATGTATGGAGGCAAAGGGGAAAACGTTGAGATTGAGAAACACCCTTAATTTGAGAATCTCACATATTTCGAGAATGTACGCTCAAAACCTAGTGTGAAGATTTCTTCATTTTTAGTATTATTTTTTTTTTTCCGAGGAGGCTTTCTCAAAATTTGAAATTTTCTCCACAGTGGAAAATATTTCCGTACATGTACAATATGTTTTTAAAGTCCCTATGTACAACATATCTCGTACATGTACTACTTTACGCTTACGCTTTTCGACTTTGTTGCTTACCAATCGAATCTGAGTTGATACGTATAGTTATAAAAAATTTACAATATGAATCGTAATTGTACAAGACCTCTCATGGAAAATTTTCCCGTACCCGGTACAAGAATTTCTCACAGTGTCAAGTAATGTAAATGTTACAAAGTTTTCCATTTCGCCGAACAAAAAAATAGTGTCTACGGTCTGGTTGTTGGTCGAGGGGAGGGGTCCGCAACTAGGTTTAAGCGCGTACACCGCCCGCCCGGAAAACTGGGAAGACCGGGAAGACCACCAGGAAGACCAAAGAAAACCGAAGAAGACCAATAAAATAGTAAGCCACAAATGGCAAGGGAAAACCGAAAAATATTAGGGAAGACCGGAAAACTTGAGGGAAGACCGAGAAATTCTAAGGAAGACCGGAAAATTTTAAGGAAGCCTGGAAAATGTTGGGGAAGACTATAAAAGGTGAGGGAAAACCACAGAAAACGGTAGGTAGCCTTCAGAAGATCCTAGAAAAACAGATATTGGGAAAACCAAGAAAAAGTTGGGAAGACCGGGAAAACCATAAGGAAAACCTAGGAAAACCAGGAGGCCCAAAGCATGTGTACACCGGCAGAAAGTACTTGCGGACCCCTCGTTGTTGGTTGTCTGTTTGCTCGCCACCTCTGACACCTCACTCATGTGCTACCGGTCCTATTACGTACACAGGGAATTCCCCGATCCTGAAAAGAAAGAGGGAGAAAAATACTTTTTTTTTTATTTTAAAAAAAGGAGGGGTAAAACAGAGACAGTCGATCCACACGAAAACTGGACGTGGCGCCGATTTCTAATCTATATCTCCTGGGTGGCGCTGCTAGGGCGGCGGGCGGTGGGCGGCGGCCGGCGGCGGCCAGGGGGCCGGGCCCCTGCGCTGTCAGGTCTTCGAGCCGGCGGGGGCAGGCCGGGGCGGCGGGGGGCGGCGGGGGGCGGCGGGGGGCGGCGGGGGGCGGCGGGGGGCGGCAGGCGCGCGGCGGCGCCCCCATCCCTTGCACCTCGCGCGAGCCCGCCGCCACCCCCTCCGCCGCGCTGTGCGTCTCACTCTGCCACCTCCACCGCCACCGCCACCACCACCGCCCCTCTCTCTCTCTCTCTTTACCTCTGTGCTTCAACTCTCCTGGGCCATCGGAGTGTTCATTTCAAATTATTGATCCAAGCTGCCGGCGGCGGAGCGGTTCGGCTCGCGGTCGGAGGTGGGGCGGGGCGGGGCGGGGCGGGCCGCGCCACTGCTTTTGCCGCTTGTTACTGCAGTCTTGGCCGGTCACCTCCCCCCCCCCCTCACTCAGGCTGTGGCACCCCCTTCTCTCTCTACCCTCTCTCTCTCTCTCTCTCTCTGACACTTCCATCCCCCTCCTCTACTCTACATCACCCCTTCAGAATTGGCTGCTCGATGAAGGAGATGGTAATGCGCGCGGCGCTGAGCTGGGCGGTCCTGGCTCTAGCCTGCTCAGGTGTGCCCCCCCCCCGCCCACCTCCCCCCCCCGCCCCCCCCCCACCCCCCGCCGCTCCCCGCCACCCCCGACGCCTCCGTCTGGTTGAGGGGTAGTGCCATCTTCACCCACCCCCACAACGTCCGTCCCGCACCACCCAACTATCGGGAATTAGCCGCGAGCTCCGCGCATTCGACCGCTATACAAACAGCAATAATGAACGTCTTCGTAGGGCTGCGAGGTTGGAGGCCGAAGTACTTCCTTATTAGACTAGACAGGACCCGCGAACTGATACAAGGATGAAAACCCGCAGGAAGTGAAAACTTGTACCAATCATCGTTGCATATTTATGGGTTTACCTCGGAAACAACCACAAAATCACGCGGTTGAGCCTGCGATATTATGTTTGTGGTCACTGTAACTCACTGCAAAATCACAAATCTTAACTTCGCACTGAAAATGGATGAGGGCACTTTTCTATGCTTGACTGGAGTGAGAATTTTTAACCTTTCTTAGAGTGAAATATATTTTTCAATCTCGTTCTTTTTGAGTATGGATTTTTTCTAGCCTCACTTTACTCGAGCAAGAGTCCTAACTTTATTAGGGCGAGATCACAAAATTCTTTCTCAAACAGAGTGAGAAAATATTCTCACTCTCCAGCGAGTAATAAAATTGCCCTCAAATTCTAACTAGTATATAGGAGTCAGAATTATGACTCGTGGATTTCCAGTGTTCACGTCGAAAACAAACGCGTGATATTGCTCTCAACGATGTTTTTGATGACTGTCCCTGATATACGTTACCAGCAGCCATGAGAGTCTGTTCTCGCAAAAATTCATGTTATCCTGGGAGAGACGACAAGGAAGCTCTCGGGTCTCTATAGTACTGTCAACCTTATCGTCGTAAATTTTTCCATGGTTAAGGTGCTTAACTGCTCTGGGCGAGTTACAAGTTGGGCAGGTAGTGTTGGCCATCGGGCGGCGGGCGGCGAAGGGCCTTAAGCCGGCACTGATAAATCCTTGCGAAGAAAATTGTTCGTAAGCGTTCGTAAAGCGTTCGTAAGCTGCAAAGCATTCGGCTGCTTCGTATTACGAAGCATTTCCTTCGAAGCAGCCAAATTCTTCACAACGTTACGAAAAATTTACTTCGTAAGAATTTTACAGTGCGACATCGTCTCTCTCCCTCTGGTTATCGTCGGGTGAGAGGGAGAGAGACAAAGCTAGGCTCTCGCGCGCTCGATCGCCAACACTATGTGCAGGATGCGCTGAGACGGTTTACACGCCCGCCGCTGCGCGCTTACGGGCGGACCCCCTGTGGGGCCCTGGGAGAGCGAGGGGGGGGAGGGGGCGTCCTCGTTCCCTAATCAGGTGGACGGACAGCGAGCTGGAGTGACCGATAGCGCCGCGGTCCCCGGCGGGTCGCGGCTCACGCACGTGGCGGGGCGGGGCGGGGCGGGGCGGGGGCGGGGGCTCAGCAGCGCACGTTAGGGCCGCGGCTAGTTTCGTGCGAACGCTGACGCTGATGCGCTGCGCCGACTCACATTTCTCTTTCTTTTCGGCCCGGCCTGGGCCGGCGACACGGCGGCCGCGAGGCGAGCACACCTGAGCAGCCATAGCCGCCCACGCCCAGCCCGGGGAGTAGTGCCTACGTGAGCCGGAGCTGGCGCCCCGAGCGAAGCGGGTCTACTCCTCTCCCTCCCTCCCTCCCTCCCTCCCTCCCTCCCTCCCTCCCTCCCTCCCTCCCTCCCTCCCTCCCTCCCTCCCTCCCTCTCTCCCCCCTCTCTCTCTCTCTCTCTCTCTCTCTCTCTCTCTCTCTCTCTCTCTCTCATTTGTTATGCGGTTTCTTACCGCAAAGGGGCTTTTCCGCCCTTTTCGTTAGAATCTAGACATAAATTCAGATTCAAATACTCTCTGTCCCCTCTCCCTCTCTCTCTCTTGCTTTCTCTTACTATTTCTCTATGCACAAAAGGAAAACAACTCTGCATTTTAGTGCATAAACTTTTTCCGCTGCTCCACTATTTTTCTTTCTTTTTTTTTTTAAACTATTTTAAATAATAGTGTAGCGCACAAAAACAAAGTTGGAGTCCTTAACTTTCAGACCACTAAACACTTTAAAAAATTAGCATCCTAGTAATGGAACCGTACCATGATGAGTACGGACGAGTCCTCCAAAGACATGAGTTATAAAAATAAAATAAAAAACCTACGGCAGAGTTCGGAAAAAATAGCCGGAAATTTCCGTACAAATTTTTCACACTGTAAAGGAATATTCTTAAGGATTTACGGAAAAATTTCCGAGGACAAATGTCATAAAGTTACGAGATCAATTTACGATCTTGGTCAACTGTACTGAGTACCTGGATTAGCCCCGGATTGACGTTGCTTTTTCTTTGCGATTACCTCGCGGATTACGGATTATTGCTGGACTAGCCCAGCCCGGATTAACTTGAATTTCCTCGGATCCCTCTTCCTTTGGATTGCCCAAACGGCTGCTGTCAGCTGACTCACCTCAATCGGTGTCCCCTCAACACAGTGTCAAACACTTCTCAAAGCACGCATTTGATTACAGTGCCCTCGCTTCCTCCTCTTCCTCCAACTCTCTCTCTCTCTCTCTCTCTCTCTCTCTCTCTCTCTCTCTCTCTCTCTCTCTCGCACACACACGCACACACACAAACTCACGCCATCTTGACGGGGCGGATTTCGGGGACGACAGTTTTCAGCCCGTTGTTGTGCCACGCGATGACCTGGGCAAGAATCGGACACCGCCCTCGAGCAAAAACCTATTGTGGAGGCGGACAGCGCGGAAAAAAATAAAAGCGGGCACGAAACGAAATGTGCTTAGGTTCGCCTGACACTCATAGCAACTGCAGCAGCACCTCTCGTTTTACAAGAAATCTGAAATTTAAGACTTCTACAGACATTTCGAGATTACTGAAACATCTACGGGCTACATCACGTGTCTCGGTCGTACGGTTAAAACAATGTCTAATTTTTTGAGGAAAATGGGTAAAATTTTGAGGAGGTTCTTGATTTTGAGGAAAGCTCCTCAGCTTTTGAGGAAATGTCTTCTCAAATAACACAGAGGGAACTTTCCTTATTTTTAAAATGGAAACGTCATCAAAATGTACGGGTATTTCCTCAAAAACGGGGTCTTTCTCAAAACCAGACATTGCTTTTACCACGAGTAGGTTTGATCTATCCGGTGGATAGAGCCCACCTGCATGCGGCGCGGGCGGTCCGCTCTATCCGCTCTATCCCCGCTAGGGCGGCGGCGGCAGGGCGAAGGGTTTGTAATTATGAAAAGCGGGCAAGAAATCAAAGAGGACCGTGGAGTGAATGCGGCGCGATGAAGCAGGCAGCCGCGCTGGGAAAGGATAGAGGGGGACGGGTCCATCCATCCATCTATCAATCTCTCTCTATCAAATCGATCCCCCGCGGCTGCACTGGCCGTGTGCGATTAGCCACGGGGGAGGGGGATCATGTGTTTCCAGAGATTTGGCCCCGTTTGAGCACCGGTTTGCCATCCCTGCGCCGCCGCACGCCGACGATTTTTATTCATAACTGATCTCAACAATATATACGCAAAAGAAGTCTACACTCCAAGATTTATTTTTTACCGGTCAAGTAACAAAAAATAAACCTACAAACAAAAAATACGATTTCACGAAATCCTGGTAGGCACGAAGTTCGTTTATGTTTTTGTTTCACAAAATACTTCGGTAGATGATGGTTTCTGTAGAAATTTAATTAAAAATTTCTAGCCTTATGAATCATGTTATTGAATTTGCTTTATCTCAGAGTCACTAGTACAGCGAGTCACATGCCAAATTTTAGATTTCTAGCTCAAACGATTTAGAAGTTAGTCTAGTCTTTCAGCAAAAATTGTCCGATCAGCTTGATTTTTGAACTGTAGGCTCGTTGTGCAATGGGCATTCGAACATTGCTTTAAGATTTTTATTCTAACATGTCGTTCGAAATTTTATTTTTGAACTACCGTCCATGAGTTGAATCAACTGCCCCCTTCCCCCCCCCCCCCCCTCCACCCAGCTACGTTTCTCCTCCCGTGCGCGCCGGGCAGGGCAGAGGGGCCGCGCGGGCCGAGGGGCCGAGCGGCCGAGCACCACCGACAATGCCGATTCGGCTTGGCTCGCCATCGGAACTGGCACTATTCGCAGTCGGCTGGAGGAGGCGTCGCCGCCTTATAGACAGAACGGGGGGCGTTTGAGGTGGGAGTGCCCAGACCTCCCTTCTGTAGTTCTAGGCTGGGACCTCCACTCAACAAAAGAAGGCTGGGGGAGGCGCCGCCGCCTTAAACAGAACGGAGCGCTTTTGAGGTGGGGGTGCCCAGTCCTATCCCTTTCGTGGTTCTAGGCTGGGCTGGGACCTCGCTCAACTCAACAAAAGAAGGCCGGTGGCTCGGCGGCTCGCTCACGCGTCCTCCTCGCGACTTAACTCGCGTCCACTACCGAGAGATGGCGCCACTAGCGCACGAAACTAATTTAACTATTTATTTTACCCGAACGAAATGTTATACAGCCGAAATGACTGTGAAAACAGGAGTTTCACGGAAATCGTTTCCCAAAGAATTTCAATCAGTAGGTAAAAATATGGATTCGTAAAATTATTCACGTAAATGTACACCATTTCAAGAATTATGCTCACCAGATTAAAGTCAAACTTCCCAAACAGTTTTCTGCAGGTGCAAAACCACTGTAAACGCATTCAGTTCGCCATGTCAACATTCCGATAACTTTACACAATGATTTAAAGTCGCGAGGTGGGACCCTCAGCCCCCGGCCGTGGCGGCCATGGTTGAAAAAGGGCCGGCGGGGCCGGCGACACAGCGCCTCACGCGTCCGCCTCAAACCAACCTAGAATATATTTGGCAAGTTTTTAATTTAGTGACGACGTTAAGTTATGTTGCAGGCCTTTAGCACACAGGTATGGGAGGCACTACACATTCACAAGGAACGCAGAGGCAGACTTGGTGAGAGCCAGCCACCCAGCGTGCCAGCTATCAACAACCCGCCTTGACAACCACTAAATCGAACCACCAGCCAAGAATTAAAGGGTCCTAGTTTCACATTTGCCACACACTTACCATTAAATGAAATAGAAATTAAAAATATTTGGTCAAAACGCTCTGTGAGAGGCCAAATCGTGAATTTTATCCGCCTCATATTTAAGACACAAACATGGCGCCGAGCGGGCCAGCTATAAACAACGCCGCCTTGGTGTCCACTCAAACCAACTCAAAATATATTTTGCTAGTTTTAGATTTAGTAAGCACGTAAAATGATGTTGCAGGCCTTTAGTAAACAATTGTGGAAGCATCCACGCCATACCACGGAACACAAGGGTAGACTTATTTGTATCTTTTAATGAAAACATGAGCTGAGGACTCACTCTGAGGTTGGCGGTATTGTCACAAGCCCCGCCCAAGGCCAAATTACAGTCCCAACCAACAATCAGGAGCCGCGGCGGCCAGCTAGTGGTCACGTTTGAAAGTCTCCTGGTGGTGAACCCTTTAACATGGCGTAAATCTGCAACGATTCTGACGTGACCACTCCTTGCGTTGACACTTTTGGATATCGAGGTACAAAGCAACAGGCGACCGTTTTCATTGGCTGGATTTTCGCGCGAAATAATATTATTGGTCAGAGCCGACTCGGCTCCATGACGAGTCGAGTATTACCATAGAAACGGAGATTTTAGATCGAAATTTCTCAAAATTGGCCACTAAGTTTAGGCTGGCATTTCAGCAGTGAACTAAGGAGATTGAGTTCTACCTCTCTGCCAAGTCTTATGAAAATCGTATAGAAAAATCAGGATTTAGGTAAGGGGCCACACTGATAAAAAAAATAAAAAAAAATCGGATCCGCCGACAAAACCATAAGGCTACTTCGTGCCTAAAAAAACATGAACGTCCTTAATGCGAAAGAACTTGCAGCAAGTGAGGTCAAAAAAAGACTTAGATAGATAGATAGATAGATAGATAGATAGATAGATAGATAGATAGATAGATAGATAGATAGATAGAACCAGCAAGACATAAAATCTGAACGCTCTGCACTCCCATGACTGCCGCGCCTAATCTAGTAAACACTGATGATAACCGTTCGATAAGCCGTTATGCGACACGTACTGAGTCGTTTTCAGAGTACGCACGACAGCAACGTAGCAGCTCTCAGTAGGCCGATGCAAAAATTTCTCTGTCTTTCCTCTTCGTTTCTTTTTTTGTCCTTTATATTCACTTTCACCTTTTGCGACCCTGATCGAAGAAACCCCGCGTACCGTGCGTCCTGCACAGCGCGCGCTCCGTCACAAGTCGCCCCACCACGCCCCGCCCCGCCCCGCCCCGCCCGCTTGCACGCACGCCGACCCGACTGGTCCCGTTTCCCTTGGATTCGCGCATTTGACATTGCGTTTACCCGCGCACATGGCCTGCTGCCGCTGGGAATTCCCTCCCCCCTCCCCCTCCCTCCTCCCCGGATAAAATGCACTTGTTGTTGGTGATAGGAAAGGTTAGATCGCTACGTCAGTATAGGAGGCTGGCGGCTTTACCTTACGCAGGTAACGCTTAAATCATTGTGGCCATTGCCATCGCTCTCGGCTCCCTCCCCCTTTCTCTCTCTCTCCCCCCCTCTCTCTCTCTCTCTCTCTCTCTCTCTCTCTCTCGCACACACACACACACACACACACACACATGCTGAATCATTCATGCGCGTTACTTCTTTTTTTCCACCAGGGTGACATTTCCAGCGCGTCGCAGCAGCCTCAGCTGCCCACAATGTGTCTCTCTCTTTTTCCTCCCCCTCCCTCTCCGTCCATCTCTCTCTCCCTCTCCGTCTCAGAGACCTCGCGCGCTGGCGACGCGACGACGCGGGAGATTTAAATTAACCTACTTCCACGGATATTTTCCGCGCGCCAACAACAAAAACAAGAAGAAAAATGCCGCCATCTTGGTGGTGTTGTTGTTGTTGGCTGTGGCGTTTCTTTCTGCGCGAGTTTTGCGCGCGGCAGCAGCTGTTATTGTTGTTTGTCAGGAGGAGTGGCAAGGCTGGCCTGTTTGGAGTGCAATGCAGTAGGAGGGAGGTGGGTAACAGAGAGAGAGAGAGAGAGAGAGAGAGAGAGAGAGAGAGAGAGAGAGAGAGAGAGAGAGAGAGAGGGGGGGGGGCATGGCCTCCTTCTCGTTTTCAAGTCCTGAGCGTAGCGGCGGAGCCGAGTCCGAGTCGTACGCCGAACACGCCAAGCAGGGAGCGAACAGCGTGACCGTTTCGCAAGGATGCACAAGTGTCTCCAAAAGATGACGAATTCAGAGTGGTTGGGCTCAGGAGCCACTAACCCCCACTTCCCCCTCTCCCTCTCTCTCTCTCTCCCCCTCTCTTTCTCACCAGGTGCTGTTAATGAGCCCAGCACGCTACGCAGCCGCACCACACCCTTCGGAAGCACCCCCCCCCCCCTTTTGCTTCTGCCTTTAAAAACCATTTCTGTTACCCTATGTGGCACGGCGCTGAGCCCACAACGGGAAGCGGGCGAGGGGAAATAAAATAAAAAATATATAAGCCCCAAAAATGTAACCGCTACTCCCCGCCACGCCACGCCTCGCCCCAGCACGCCGCGTGCCTAATCGACAACACTGGGCTACGCCTAGCCGTTGAATCGACGACTCACTCCAGTCCGAGAAAATGCGATCTCCTCTTCTTTCAGTACACTTGAAGAAAAAAAAACTTAATAAAAAAAATTGTGTGGAAAGCTTTTAGGCCGGCAGGTCTGGTAAACGCGTCTCGCGTTCAAAACAGTGACCAGAATGTCACACCCATCAAGTGCGTAACTGCTCAACGCTTGCACGTGTGTAGCTCGCAGTTTCACACGTACAAAGTGCGCAACTCGGCAGTTGTTCAATTGCATGTGTCCAACTCGTCAGTTACACAACTGTACGTGTTCGCCTCCACAACTGTGCACTTGCAAGTGTTAAAAAAAATGGAAAAGAAAAAAAAAATGGAGAGTTGACGAGGTTGCACGCGGCAGTTAAAAAACTGTACGGCGTTCAGCAGTTGCACGCAATATGATTTATCAGGGCATTCCAGAAAATCGGAGTAGGAATTCGAAAGTGTCCTCGTGTTGTACGGTCGACAGGGATTAGGCACACGCTTACGTTGATCGACCAGCACACCGCGTCGTCCAGTCGATAAAGTCGATCGGACACACACACACGGCGCGAGCGCACGCACGCACGCACACACACATACACACATCATCTGTCCAAATATGTGCTCGAAGCAGACGGGCCGCCGGGACGGGCCTAGAGTGTCGCCGGTCGGCCGGCCGGCTCGGCTAGACGAATAGGTGATAAGGTTCTGAGAATAAGCTTTTTGAAAATAACAGTAACCACCGAGAGCATGAGGCGGCCAGCGGGCGCGGACGAGCGCACCGTGGAAGCTGCCGGAGGAGAATTTCACCACATGGTGAACATGATGGTCATCATGGTGATGAGACACACTATGTGGCGCGTGCACAGAGGACCCCCACTGGGATCAAAAGTGTTAAACTGACACACACACACATAGAGAGAGAGAGAGAGAGAGAGAGAGAGAGAGAGAGAGAGAGAGAGAGAGAGAGAGAGAGAGAGAGAGAGAGAGAGAGAGAGAGAGAGAACATGCAGCTAAAAACTAGCCATTTATGGACAGCGAACATTTTGAGCTTTACAACTAACAAGCTACAGTAGATGTACCCCAACATTTCGCTAAAGAGCAAAGCGTTTAGCAATATAGCCAAGTTTAGCTACATAGCTCCAAATGTTAGTTATCCATATTATACTAAGTCTTCTAGGCAACTTTTCTATGCAGACGAAAGTGAGCAACAACTTACAGACGGACACTTTTCGGTGGCCAACATGTGTGGACTACTCAACTGAGCACCACCGGAAGTGTTCAGCACCGCGCTCAGCACTAGCAAGTGTGTATCAGTGGAAAACTTTTAATTACGGTGAATGGTAAGGTAGGGCTGAAAGGTGCAAAGAACCCAAGTTGTGGAGAGATAGGGAGAGGGAGATGAGAGAGAGAGACAGACAGAGGTGGGGAAGGGGGGAGAAAGAGCAGGGGCTGGACGATACCGCAAGAATTTGGCTGCCAATTCATACTGCTCGGGGCTCGCCAATAGCCGCACCGTTTCACAACCTCTCTCTCTCTCTCTCTCTCTCTCTCTCTCTCTCTCTCTCTCTCTCTCTCTCTCTCTCTCTCTCTCTCTCTTTCTCTCGCTTTCCCAAGTTGAGAGCCTCTTCCACGGACGCCACCGCGCCGCCGCCGTGTACACCGAGACGCCGAGATTGAGTTTGAAAAACTTTGAAAAACGCGCCCAAAGTATTTGAAAGTATTTTGCCAAGCGAGCGAAACACAGGCAGACCGGGGAGTGCAATCGCTCTGTCCTCGTCGCGCTAACGGAACGGGCCGGGGAGGGTTGGCACGGGCGAGCAGGTGCGAGAGAGAGAGACAGGTGCAAGTAGTTTGTTTACCTCGCGAAGCGCGCCGCAAGAGAGGGAAAGAGGGAGGGATGGAGGGAGAAAGAGGGACAGAGAGAGAGAGAGAGAGAGAGAGAGAGAGAGAGAGAGAGAGAGAAGATACGTGGAGGGGGAGTAACGGAGGATAGCCAGGCCAACGAACGAGCAAGGACATCAAAGTTATTGGCTGGATATGACGACGAGCTCGCTGAAAGCAGAAGCAGCATTCCAGCCGTGTGTTGTTTGTGTCGCGTTTAAAGGAGAAAAGGCGAAAACACGAGGTTGATTTTGTACGGTAGTTTGCTACGCTTTAGCACTGCAAAACTTTTTTTTTTTCGCAAAATTACGACGCTTTAAGCTTACGAAAATTTTCCCTTAAACCCGCCGCCCACACAAACTTCTCAGAGTGTAAGGAACCGAGAAGTGATAATTATGTACACTTGAACATTTACATTCTCGAGGACGCAAAGGTTTGACTTCACCGAGGAATTTCACACAGTAAAAGAGAAGAGCTGCGAATGCAATTGTTATGCACACACGCCACTACACACTCAAGTTCCCGCAGAAAGAAACCGTCGGTGAAATTTTATGATGAACTTTCTTAGTTGCTCAGAGACGCCAATAGAGTCTTGGGAAACATACCGTTCAGCCTTGAGCATGTGTGACAACTCCATAAATGGACAACTCTAGGGCTTTTGCCATTTGCCGGGAGAAGCACGTCTTGATCGCCTAATCAAATTGCACTGCATTCACAGACACGCTAACTACACCTGCAGCAGAAGTACAGGCGAAAACAAAAACATAAGAGGACGAGATATTGCAAACCTCCTCATTGCGACTGCGGACTGCCGGGAAAAGCGACTCCAATCCTTGTTATTTGCTTGGTAAATTAAAATTGCACACACGACGATGTTCTCAGTGTACAATTATCCAGCACCCAGCTGGGCTTGGCCGCCCGGGCCAGAGGCCCCTCGACAGACAGCCCTCGATAAAGATGACTACATCGTATGCAAAATACACTCGAGCCGACGACTGCAAATAAGCAGACCAAAGGAGTGCTAATCCCGCCGCGGCCTTCGCTCGTTTTCAAGACATCACAAATGCGTACCCACAGCGAGAAAAAAGGAAAACTTTCCATAAAACATCCTGCAATTCGAAATTGTAAAATTGGTAACACTGCGTACTGACTTCGGTTTCACGAATGACGGGCAATAGTAGGCTGAATTTAATTGACAAATTTTAAAGGTAACTAAATAAATTGTAAACCTACACGAATATTTTCTTCACAGTGAACAAGTACGCACGCGAACCGGGCGTATTCCCCCTTCGTAAAAATATGTGAGCTGAAAGAGGGCGCCTGAACTTAGAACAATTGTATATCAGACTAAACACACTCAATGTGCGATATTGAAGCAATGATGAAAAATAGGCTATACAGTTACAAGGGGACGACATAAATTATTAGAACTGAGTAAGATGGTTGTTTGTTTTGTGGAGTGTACGTATTTCACCCGGTGCTTTTTTCACAATCATGCTTTCCCGTGAACGTTGAGTTCATCTTGATTGCAAACTGGACCTATGGTACGCATTCATAAAAAAAAATAATTCTGTGAATTCAACGCGTTAAGTTTAATTCAGAACTTGCGAGTCGTCGTCGTCACGCAACGCTCTGTGTACAAATTAAAAATAAAAGATTCGCGAAGTTTCTGTATAATTCTGAAGATGCAGCGGCGGGCAGTAAGGACGGACGGCGACTGCATCCCGAGCAAAAGGATCAAATTATCGGATTTCGTATGCAAATGACAGGTTAGCCGGACGGCGCGCCGCGCGCCCGGGCTAAACAGAGCAATTTCTGCAAGGCCTTTCGTTACTGGCAGCAGCGCTGCCTCCCCTGCAGATACTGTAAATAATCGTTATTTGCAGGAGAGCTGTGCAGTGATAGGCGTGTCGTGGTCTCTCTCTCTCTCTCACACACACACACGTGCGCGCGCGCATGCTAACACGCAGGCGGACATGGGCCCAGACGAACGCCAGACAGCCTTGTCCGGATTGTCTGGGTCGGGGTCGGGGTCGGGCTGTGTCGCGTGGCGGGGTGGGGTTGGGCGGGGTGGGGCGGGGCGGGGGGCGGGATGGGGTGGGGCGGGGCGGGGAGGGGCGGGGTGGTTTGGAGTCGGGCGTGGCGTGGCGAGGCGTGGAGTTCTGAGGAGGGGAGCGCGAGGTGGGAGGCACGAAAAGGACCCAAGCGCCTCATACTGCTTGATCACAAGGCACATCGAGAAGAAGCGGACTAAAATGTAGAACCAGCAAATAGCACATTCCGCTGGAATGTCACGTGTGACCAGTGCGCAAAATATTTGTGAGAAAATTTTCCACGAGGCATGTTGTAAAATGACAATTTGAAATTGTAAAATTACAAGTACCACGTATCGACCGGCAGTTCATTTACAAGAGAAGAACTAACTGTCCTGAATCTACAACATAGACGTTAATTCCGAAATAAATTATAAATCTAAAACGACATTTTCCACAGCGGTCGCATGATACATCATGCGTCCTTCACAGAAATATGTTAACATTTTAATTGCACGCATTTTCCAAATTCTTACGCGGCAGTTTAAATTCCTTCGAAATTGTTTTTGAATTTTAAAGTAGCAAATCAGACTGCTTTAATGTTTTATACTTTTAAGTATTTCTTCTATTATTCAAACAAAATTTTGATCAAGTCTCGAAGTTTCGGCCTCCAAATTTGATGGAATTTTGAGAGCAGAGATCGACAATGCAGAGGCTTTTGACAGCGACGTGCTGGGTCGGCCCCAATACCCTCCTCCTCCCACGTATTCCCCTCCCCCCCCCCCCACCACCACCACTTTGAGGATTAAAAGAGTCAGACATTGAAAACTGGCTAGACAGCGAGCCTGAAAGTGACGGGCCGGGCCGGACCGGATCAGACCGGGATTCAGATATGAAAACATCATGAAAAGTCCGATGGCCGCAACGGCGTCCAGATAAGCGCTCCAAATAACAACCGCTGCACTCACACACATACACACAAACTCTCTCATACACACGTACACTCTCAAAAATTAAGTGAGGAGACGCCTTTTTTAAAGTAGTCAAACCAGAAATATTTTCCCACACTCCTTGCTACGAGTGTTTAAAAGTGCATGATTGATAAAGTAATGTAAGCGTTTGTGTGCGCGCGTCCAGAGAAAAGAACGAACTGCACTGTAAAAAAATTTGTTGTAAATTAACAACAAATTTCTTGCTAAGTTTTGTGATGGAGCATCATATTTTACAACAACCTCTTTGGTTTATGTATCAAAATTATTGTAATATTACAACATTATCTGTTTCGGAACAACTATAACTTTGTAAATATACAAAAATGTTGTTCCGTAACAAATTTTGTTGTAAAATAACATCACAAATTTGTTTTAGACAAAAATGACTTCGTTTGTTTTTAAACAACAAAATCATCAGTAAAAAGTTTGTACTTCGACAATATTTTTTTACAGTGTGGCACAAAGCATTGCACAGTACATTCGCCACGAAGACGTCATTGGAGACCCTGGATTTCTTCAGCCATCACCGTCGACCCTAGAGACTGCATACAGCACACGTCATCATGCAGAATCAGTCAAAGCCTAATAACAGTACATCAACGAGATTAAGAGAAATGTATTTGACGAGGTCCCCACAGTACGCAGTACTAAAAGTTTTCCGGACAGTATCGCCCCTTGGGCCTCTATATGAATGAACGAACGAATGAATGAATGAATAAACGAATGAATGAATGAATGAATGAATGAATGAATGAAGGGATGAATGAAGGAATGAATGAAGGGATGAATGAAGGAATGACTGTATGCTAAACTAAGTAAGAGGGTCTTAAAGGACCGCGTAATAATTCCTGACGTATTCCACTTTATCCAAGCAAAAAAAATAGCAGGTGCAAGGTGCACCAATACTCTTCAGCTGTGCATAGGTGCAGCTAAATTTTAAGCTACCGTGCTTAATTTTCTGGCTATCCTGCCACTTATTTTTCTGACGCTGAAAGTTTTTAGCTGTTGCTAATTTTTGTCATCTAATTTTAGCTGAGCGACTTTTTCCCCCTTGTCAGATTCAGCCGAAAAAGCAGAGCTTGCTGCTGGTCTGTCGCTGATATTTTCACGCACCTTCAGAGGTCGCGGCCGCGTGGCCGCCCCCCGGAGGCTCTCTACGCTCCCCAGTCGCGCCCCGTTTGACTGCGCTGAGCCGCCTGGACAGACGTCAGGGCTGCAGCAGCCGCAGAGACATATTAGACTTGCAGATGGCCGTGGCCCCCCTCCCCGGGCCTGAAGGGGTCGGTCGAGAGGACCCACTTACGCGACTCAAAAACGTCAACAATTGGCAGAACAATACTCGAGTCAGCTCTGTCGGAAGATGATCCGACACGCGCAAGGGCGCATTATTGGCCTCCCAGTTGCCAAAGTATATAAGATCAAATGCACGCAGAACTTCTTTAACTCGAGCAAAGCTGAAAATAATTGAAATATCATTCGATGTTATTGGATAGCAGATCAAAGACATGGAATGCTGCTTGTAGTGGTAGAGTTGATGATTAAGGTAAGCGAGGTCTCAAATAGAGGCGAAAAGCGTCCTATCAACAAAAGGTTCACCTTTAGCAAATTACGAGGGAGAGCTCTCCTAGGCCATTTTTATTACGGGAGCGTGACCACATGATGGTCACGATCATGCCACACTCGATGATGTAAACGGTTACAGAGTCCTGCGATTGCAAAAATCTGGCCGCGCCTCATCGTTACGATGCAGTGTAAACATATGGGATGAATGGAACAGCAAGGCCATTCGTGGTGGCACCATACGTGAAAGAAGCTTAGAAGATCTACGCACCATGGTTGTTATCAAAGACCAAATAGGAGAGGGAGAGAGGAAGAGAGAGAGAGAGAGAGAGAGAGAGAGAGAGAGCAAGAGAAGAATCCGTTATACACGCGTCACGGAGCGTCATAAGTTCCTGGAAAGAAGAGCGCTACTGGGCTAGGCCTGGTTTACCCGTCCGAGAGTAGAGGGGGCGGCGGAGGCCAGGGAATTCCAGCGGTGCGTGTGGGGGGGGGGGGGGGGGAGTGCGTCAGGTAAGCCCCCGCGGCCCACGGCGGCGGCTCAATTACACGAAATTCGTTGCGTCTGGCAACGTTGAAAGTTTCCCTCTCGCGAGTTGTTCACGAGGGACGCCTACTGATGTGTTGTGCAATTCTATGACCACGCATTACCCTCATTTCACACACGTTTGTACTGAAAAATAAAAAAAATAAAAAAATCCAAAGACGACGAAATTATTTATGTCGCTTTACACATTTGTGCGAAACATGCAGAAAACTATCGCGGTGCCAAACTAAACTAAAAAAATTGCAGCTAAGACAATATTTGCTAACATTTTTAGCATTACAACTAAAGTTAGCTTACAACTAACAAGTTAGCTGTGCAATAAAACGTTTAGCAAAAGAGCAAAGTGTTCAGCAGCATTGCTAGTTTTAGCTACATAGTACCAAATGTTAGCTGTGCCTAGAACGCCATTTTTTCCCAGTGAATGGCCTTGTTTACACAAGAGCGACTGTTATTTCGTGCACATGAGCCTGATATTTAAATTCCGCGATATATATTGGCGCTCAGGTATGCACGAGGCGTTGCAGCGAATCCCTGGACAGGGGGTCTCGTTCTTAGGCGACATGCCCCGTTGCACCGCGCGCACACTGGCTGGGAGCCGCCGCAGTGCGCTGCAGGTTCCATATGCACTTCTGCTCCCATTATTGCTGGGTCATGCGCTTCCTTCGGGGTCCGCCCCAACCCGCCGCACCCCGCCCCGCCCCGCCCCGCCCCGCCCCGCCCCGCCCCGCCCCGCCCCGCCCCGCGACCAAAAGACAAAAACCACACGGCCTGGCTGGCAGCGGCTAGAAAGTCACAGGGCCGTGGGATTCTAATAACGGTGGCGCGGTGTAGCGTACCGCGCATGTGAGGAAGGTAATAATATTTAAATATTTCGCTATATCGCTTTCCGAGCAGCGGCAGAGGCCGGCGCCGCCCCGGAGAGAGAGGGAGAGAGAGAAGGGGAGAGAGAGAGAGAGAGAGAGAGAGAGAGAGAGAGAGAGAGAGAGAGAGAGAGAGGGAGAGAGAGAGAGAGAGAGAGGGAGAGAGAGAGGGAGAGAGAGAGAGAGGGAGAGAGAGAGAGAGAGAGAGAGAGAGAGAGAGAGAGAGAGAGAGAGAGAGAGAGAGAGAGAGAGAGAGAGAGATGGTGAGGTGGAAGAAAAAAAGAATACAAAACAGAGCAGTCATGCACCTCGAAAAGGTTAGTAGCAGCAGCAGCGAGGTGGTGATTCTGAAATAAAATAATAATAAAATAAAAAGAAACAGGAATCGATAATAAAATGATGACCTCGTTTCCGAACGGCTTCAAAGATTTCTCGGTGGTGTCGGGTCGGACGACGCCGCCGCTTCGCCGCGCGGACCCCGATTTCCCGCCATATCGTATACTGATTTTTCACGCCTGCATTGGAGTCTTACCATCTTCCCCTCTCCTCTCTCATCCTAGCAACCCTCAACCCACCTGAATAAAAATCCCGGTCTGCCCCCCGGCGTAATGCCCCCCACCGCGTGCCCCCACGCCCCGGGAGCCCCCGCAGCCCCACGAGCCCCAGGTCGTCCCGTACCTCGATCAATTCCTTTTTATTATGCTTCTATTGCGCACTTCGCGATTCCCGGAATGGCGGGGCCGAGCTAGGAGTAAGAAGGAGGATGGGAAAAGGAGCAGAGGAAAGGGGCGAGAGGGAGAGAGAGGGAGGGAGGGGGTAGGGGGGGGGGCGCCAGGCGGACGGGCAAAGGGGAGGGGGAGGAAATTGGCGGGAACGATGGCGAGAAAGTTTTTTATCTGAACTGCAGGGCGGGCGGCTCGGCTGCACAGCTCGCCATAACGCGGGAGAAGAACTCACCATCGGTACACTACGGGAGGGAGAAGGAGAGAGGTCGAGCATAGCAGCATCGTCTGCTAACTGCAGACTGTTTCCACGAGTGAGACCACTGAAAACGGCAAGGCTCGCGCGGAAAATCTGACACATTCCTTTTATTTGAAAAAGCACGAACGTCAGGAACTTGAGGGTGTAATGATAAATTGTAAAGCCTGTGGAACGAACCTCGTTATTATGCAAAATTTTCTAATTGTAATTTTAGCAAGCTCTGCTGAAACTGTTTTTCAATGAGACCATCGGATCCCTCGTAAAATATTGTTTCGAACGAGCCTACATGTTACTTCCGGGGTCTAGAGCACGGTAAAACTGGCGTCTTCAAGATGTTTTTGAATAAAAACCAAGACTAGGACGATTTCCAAGACGTTGCTCTAGGTTTTCAAGACGTCGTCCTGAAAAATTGCAAGAACTTAGAAACGTCGTCTTGAAAAATTGCAATAATTTCACGACGACGTCTTAAATTCCAAGGGCATGTCTTGGAAATCGTCTTGCTTTCCAGGACATTCTCGGAAAGGTCTTGGTTTTTCCGAAACGTCTCGAAAACCTTTAGAAAGTTTCCTTCAAGACGCCAGTTTTATCGTGAGTGCACTAGGTGTAGGTGTGATGACGAATTTTCCCCAATAAACCTTTCCCTTGCTTCCGCAGCACAGTCGGCATTTAGGAGGAGGAAGGAATCTGATGCGACTCGCGGGGCCGTCGGCGCCGGTCGGGGGGAAAGAGGCGTTGAAATTCGCCCCTCGCGCTCCGGAACCTTCATTTGGAATGAATTAAAGATGGAATAAGAGAACAATAAGTATAAAGGCTGTAATTAAATCTCCGTTGGGAATGGAAATTTGAAATGGCATTAGGAGTCCAAAGTGCGCGGGAGAAGAGGGTAGGGGGGGGGGGGAGGGAGTGGAGTGGGAGAAGGGGGAGGGGGGAGCAATGGAAAATGTTGATAAAGTAGAGGATTTGCAGCGGGGGACTCGAGAAAGGCCAACTCGAGCGATCGATTCTGTTCGAGACCGGAGTCGAGCCAGCGGTCTGGGGTTCCGCTAGGGGGCGCCACGGTACAGGTGCGGAACACTGACTGCAGGGAAAAGCGACTCATTTAGTTGGGCGTGACCACTATGTGGCCATGCTTCCGGGGGATGGGGGGGGGGCATTGCGCATGAAAGGATCACTGTCTGATTCATCACGAAAAACGAGATTTCGTCCAATTGCTGTGTTCGAGTGACAATTTACAAGACTCGCCCCGCTGGGATTCTGAAATAAAATCTCTAAAAGAGTGAGATTTATAAACTATCGCTCAAATAGATCTCCGGTCCCTGAATCTCAGCACACTGTTAAAAAAATCGTATTTTAGCAGAAAACATGCTGATAATTAATTTTTATAGCGACACGTAGTTTTGTACAACAACATAACTTGTGACGTAAAACGCTGTTGTCAAGGAACAACACAAACACAAGTGGTCCACCAAAGACAAAAACAGTCCACAGTCCAGTAACATTTAATAAATTAATTCCGTTACAAGGAAAGTTGTTCGGTTACAAGAAATTTCTTGTTTTGAATTCACGACAAACATCGTTGTTTTACAACAACTTTTGGTGTTCACACATCTCACGCAGTCTTACGAGTGCGGATAACGAATGCAACACTAACGCCACGTACTTTCCCGTGGAGAGTGACACTCACGGCACCCAAGTTTGGACACCGCGGACACTGCTATTGCAGTAGTATCGCCTTTTACTCCCCGCACTCGCTCGGTTCGGTTTCTGCAGTAAGCCTCGGACAGAACATGTGCTTCCATATTTCAGCGGCGCGGCTGCCGTATTTTTACATTTTTACCGACGGCCCCCCGCTGCGCTGCGGCAGGGGCACCGCGGGCACACCTGGCGGCCGCGCGCCTGATTCCCATGTCGAGTGCTCCGCTGAAGTGCCATGATTTATGCATTACAGAAAAGTATTCTTACAAGTGTCTCCCTCCCTCCCTCTCCCTTCCACACAGCAGATCTCTCCCTCCCCCCTCCCCCAACGTCCCCCTCCCCCGCCTCCTCCCGCCGCCCCAGCAGAGCCCGAGCGCTCAGCGGGCCTGGAAACTGATTCGCAGAAAGTTTAAAGAGATATTATTCACTTTAAGATAAGCAGAAGCGGCGTTGCCGTTTGCACTGCTCTCTCTCTCTCTCTCTCTCTCTCTCTCTCTCTCTCTCTCTCTCTCTCTCTCTCTCTCTCTCTCTCTCTCCTAGCTATGTCTGAGGTCGCATGACCAGGACCAGGGGCATGACTGGTGGGAGTAACACTTGGATATTGTGGTAAAATCCGATCCTAAATCAGAGAAACGTATAATATTAATTGGAAAAGGGAAAGAATTAAAGGGGGGCTACATGTGACTGCAATATTAGAACGTAAAACTCCAACTCTATGACGCGTTGAACGCCCCTCGAAGTTTCCAGACTTTTCACGGAAATTTTATAGTAAATTTGCACGATTCGCTTTGGACGCGATCGGCTTCGGCTATAAAGGACCGCATCGTCAATAAGATGGCGAGGAAAACTTTCGGGCGTGAGCCTAAAAACGCAGTAGCGACATCGAAAAGGAAATAACCCGCCGCCTGCCTGGGTACACATCATCACATAACATATCTCTGTGCTCTCCGCCGCGAGCCTAACCTGGTAAATGAACACGTGAGAGAGGCGAGGCCTGTACTTATGCACATGGGAGTGTTAGTCAAAACACTTCCAGGGAGCGCCGAGGCCGGGAGATGGGTTCTTTTGGCATGTACGTCAGAGATACAGAGGTGTGTGTGTGTGTGTGTGTGTGTGTGTGTGTGTGTGTGTGTGAGCGCACGAGCTAAACGAGGTACAGGTGGAGGTTAGGGAACTACCAGCTCGTTTCCTTTCGCGGACTAATTTGAGCTGCCCGCCCCCCGCTTGCCAACACCGGATTTGGCCCCCCTGTCCAAACCTGGCGCCGCCCCGCCGCCGTTTGACGCGCGCGCATATTTAAACAGCCCCGTAGCGAGGTTTCGTGACCCAATTCGGGAACCCCTCCACAACGACGCCATATGCCGAAAAAAAAATTTAGAAATAACAAGAGTCCGATAATGTGAACAGTCCTCTAAGCAGGTCGAAAAAACGCGCGCCGGGCGCGACGTTTGTGGTCAAATATTGACCGCCTAGAGGCCCGTTTTAGAGGTGCGAGCGGGTTGTTACGGGCTTTGTTGACACATTATTTGTCCTCGTTCAGCAGGGCAGTCCGCGCGGACCGTCCGCGGTCTGTCCACGGACTGGCCCGTGTGTCCTGTGTACTGGAAGGGCAACAGCTCTGCACAGTGCAAAATACAAGGTTCTCACATTTTGGCTCCTGGCATTTTCCATGAGTTTCTAGACCAATTATTTGAAATTTCCACGACTTTTTCGTAAGCAACTTTTTAAAATAATAGAAAAATTTACATTTCAAAATTCTCACCGAAGCGTCTGATATATCTCCTCCTACAGTGAGTCTCCGTCACCCGAATTTTTCCCTGACCTTCCCTGATAACTTTTTTTACCTTCGTGATTTTCCAGGTTTTCCAGACTTGTGGGAACCCTGAAATAATGAGTATTGCTCAGATTTTTTTTTTTTTTTTTTTTTTTTTTTTTTTTAACTTTTGTTTTATTCCTGAAATTTGACTGAAGTTTCGCCCACGAATTGCCTTGCTTTGATTTCTATCCATCTGCTTTGTTGCTTACATATAAGCAGACTAAATTATAATTTAGTCAGCGAACTTGTTCCTTATTGAGAAAAATCTGTTTCCCGATCTAACATCAAACCTGTCAACTTGTTTATCTTTTTTTTTTACAGGAAATTTTTACAGTGTATAATGACTCTTTTGAGTGGTGTGCAGCGGGGCGCGAGGTATAGGGTGGATGGAGTCACGGGCAAGTACACCCTTCCTCGCCCCGCCCCGTACCGCCCCGCCCCGCCCCGTCCCCCCGAGCCGATGGCACACTCAGATACCGAGCCGAAACTGACCTACCGCTCCGTACAGTAGTGCATCGGCCCACCACGCCCCACCGAGGGGGGCTGTACTTCCGCTCAGCACAGCGCGAGGCGCCAGCCTGCAGTACAGTAGCTGAAATAATGAGACAGACTCAGGAAGCCATGCGCCGGCCAGAAGAGAGACACATACGTTTTTCTGTAAAGCTATAACACTAGAATTTTTTTTTAAACACTTTGAGTACGGCGTGTTACACCTCGAGATCCGTGCGAATGAACGAAAAACGCGAAGCTAGCAAGCCCGTTCATATCGCAAGGATGGATATAAGAGTCTCAACTGAATTATGTATAAACTCGATCAAAGTTTATATTTCTCCAACGAAAATAAAACCACCCGCATACTCAAAATTCAGGATTAAAACCTTTCCAAAACAAATCTTTTCAAACGGATTCAAACACCTTCAGGAGGTGTGCAATAAACGTCAATCCCCACACCCCCAGCCCCCTGGATTTTGAATGCATTTCTTCGCGAAATCGAGCATCACGTCGTACGTGGTACGTGCAGCATAGAGGATATAGGAAGGATTACAGCGCGTGTGCAATGGCCCGACTGCAGCACAGCTCTGTGATCGGGTCGGAGGATTACCGCGGCCGCGATAACGGCCCCGATAAGATAGCCCGATCAGTGGCGCGACGAAATCAGAACACCAAAGAGACGGCGTCACTACGGAAAATTCACATACATAAACGATTTCAGTGAACTAAAAGATTTACAAACAAAATTTTAATTGTGATCGGGTAGGTTGAGCCGAAGCAGGAGAATTGGGAGAAGGAAAAGAAGCTCGAGTGGTCGTCCCGCTGAGACAATTATCAACCACCGATACTTCAATCCACTATCCGCGTTTCCCTCACCACTGTCTATACTCCGCGGTAGAAAGCGCCGCCGTGCCTAGCCGTGCACTCAAGCGTATTAACACGGCCAGAGCACGATCGGCGGAAAAACAGCCGGCATAACATAACAATTTCGGATACGGAAAAAATAAGAAAGGAGAATAACAATGGTAAAAGAGCGCGGAACAGTAAGTGCGCGGAAAGAAGAAAATGAAATGGTGCAAACGCGCAGCGAGGTAGCATTGAGCGAGCAACTAGAGGAGAACAACGAAGAATTTCGGTATGCAAACATCATGAACTTTCCTCGAAATTTTCCTGAATATTTGTGAATTTTCATGAGATGGCTGCCCGCTACCAGGGTGGACACATCTGCACAACAGAACGGCCCACCTCCCAGGCGGCATCCCGCAGCGTAGGCCACCAGGGCGAGCACCTCTGCACAACAGAATGGCCCACCTCCCAGGCGCCCGCCCGCAGCGTAGGCCACCAGGGCGAGCACCTCTGCACAACAGAATGGCCCACCTCCCAGGCGCCCGCCCGCAGCGTAGGCCACCAGGGCGAGCACCTCTGCACAACAGAATGGCCCACCTCCCAGGCGCCCGCCCGCAGCGTAGGCCACCAGGGCGAGCACCTCTGCACAACAGAATGGCCCACCTCCCAGGCGCCCACCCGCAGGCAGGGTAGGCCACCAGGGCGAGCACCTCTGCACAAGAGAATGGCCCACCTCCCAGGCGCCCGCCCGCAGGGTAGACCACCAGGGCGGGCACCTCTGCACAACAGAATGGCCCACCTCCCAGGCGCCCGCCCGCAGCCTAGGCCACCAGGGCGAGCACCTCTGCACAACAGAATGGCCCACCTCCCAGGCGCCCGCCCGCAGCGTAGGCCACCAGGGCGAGCACCTCTGCACAACAGAATGGCCCACCTCCCAGGCGTCCGCCCGCAGCATAGGCCACCAGGGCGAGCACCTCTGCACAACAGAATGGCCCACCTCCCAGGCGCCCAACCGCAGGCAGGGTAGGCCACCAGGGCGAGCACCTCTGCACAAGAGAATGGCCCACCTCCCAGGCGCCCGCCCGCAGGGTAGACCACCAGGGCGGGCACCTCTGCACAACAGAATGGCCCACCTCCCAGGCGCCCGCCCGCAGCCTAGGCCACCAGGGCGAGCACCTCTGCACAACAGAATGGCCCACCTCCCAGGCGCCCGCCCGCAGCACAGGCCACCAGGGCGAGCACCTCTGCACAACAGAATGGCCCACCTCCCAGGCGCCCGCCCGCAGCATAGGCCACCAGGGCGAGCACCTCTGCACAACAGAATGGCCCACCTCCCAGGCGCCCGCCCGCAGCCTAGGCCACCAGGGCGAGCACCTCTGCACAACAGAATGGCCCACCTCCCAGGCGCCCGCCCGCAGCCTAGGCCACCAGGGCGAGCACCTCTGCACAGCGGGACCGCTCACCTCCTAGGCACCCGCCCGCAGGGTAGGCCATCAGGACGGGCACCTCTGTACAGCGAGACCGCTCACCTCCACCTCAAGGCGCCCGCCCGCGGGGTAGGCCACCAGGGCGGGCACCCCTGCACACCGGGACCGATCACCTTCCCTTCACTTACCTCTCTGCTGCAGACCCGAGTCCTCGCCGCGGATGATCCTGAGGATGGTCCTGCTGACCACGTCGGTGGCCTCGGCGTTGGCGCGCAGGGCGGCCCACTTGAGGTCGGCCCACTTCTTGCGCACGTCGCGGTGCTGGCGGCGCACGGGAGCAACGGCGGACACGCAGGCCGCCACGTGGTCCCACGCCTGCTCGATGGACTGCAGCCCGCGCCGCGCTGAAACGCGCCAATTTTTTTTTAATGACATTTCTTTTTTAAATCTACCGTTTTCGTAATCGTTTAAGAGCAGTTCATGAACTACGTGCCCGCTGGTGATTGGGGGCAGAGGAACAAATATTACTGTCCACTGGACCATGCTCCAAGTGTACTAAAACATCCTGTAGTAAATTTACAATGCGATTCTCACATGTAGAGTTTTCCAATGATATGCAAAATTTACGATCGTTATCTTTTTCCGTCGCCGAATGGCGAGTCAATAGCAATTGTATCATTACATGTATTTAATTTTACAATTTGATATCGAAAACAACTGTATTTCGTCGAACACCTCCAAGTGCATGACGTTCACACACTTGGTTGTGCGTTACGGGACTCACCGACGTTGTGGTCCCTGCCGATGCCCAGGAGCGGCCCCCGCAGCCTCTCCACCTCCTCCAGCAGGACCCGCACCTCCCGCTTGGAGAAGTTCACCTTCCGCCGGCGCGCCACCATCACCTCCTCCATGGTGCACTGCAAACAATCATCCAGATAAATAAAAAATAAGGATGATCGAAACAACTACTGTTAAAGATACCATATTCAAACACTTCTTTCCCCCCTTTTTATTTCAATGCATGAAGTAGCTTAATTTTGTTTACTGGACACTATAATTTACAAACAGGATGTAAAAGTTAATCCTGCGAAGAAATGGGATGCATACACTACAGGTAAACCAAATTCATCGTAACCTATGAACAAATTTATATAATCTCTCCATAATACAAATCATATTATGTTCCGCTCTGTTTTTTTGACAACAGATGAAACCCTACAAACAACTTTGTTCGTAAAAGTCACATCAGTACAGTACAAATGGTTGAAGGTTTGTAATGTACAAATATTATTCAATTAAAACATTAATTATTCTAGAGCGGTACAATGAATCCATTCTTCCAATTATACTTCACTATAAATCATCAAGAACTAAAATAATATTAGCAAATTATTATTTACTCCAGTAAGCAAAAGTGGATGATTGTCAAGATTGCAAACTTAAATTAATTGATTGATAAAGACTGATTTTGTGAAGAGAAATTTTTAATATGAGAAGTTTGCAAAATGATTCCAATTCCAGGCGCCAGCACTATCTTTCACTCATCACTCACTCCCAGGTGATGAGGAGGCAGAGTTGCAGAGTTCCATCAGGAGAGGCAGTTATGCACATAACCTCTTAACGTCAACTGGATTTTAGATGCAGTTAAGTCGTTGAACTTGCTCCACGGTGCAGGTGCACACACTTAGTGCATCACGAAGAGCACTCATCATATTACGAAGCTTTGGGCTCGTAAAATACAAAGGATGTGGAACCACCATAAAACCAACCCTTTTTCGTCATATTACAACATACAGCCCTTGTTTGAACGACGAAGATGCCCTCTTCATAATACAGAATACAAACGGAGCTCTTCGTATTACAAAGACTTTTTTGTATTACAATGGCCCAAAATCCTTCTTTGCTCTGGAAATCCAAGTGTACGAATGTCGCACACTTGTAAGTGTGCTAGGATTTATTCGTACACTTGGCCACTCAAACGTGTGAATATCCTAAAAAATTCACACGTTTAAGAGGCCAAGTGCATGAATGAATCCTCGCACACCTACAAGTGTGCGACATTCACACACTTGGGTTTCCAGTGTGAACGTTACAAAGAGTTGTTCCTCGTAAGAAACTTACAGTGCAATATTCGACAGGGAGAGAAGCAAAACGTTGAAGTGATGGTTGGTAAAACGAGAATATTGCCAACTGACACTGGACTGATTGACTGATTCACATAAGAACTCATTATGAGATTTACAATAGCCGCACGCGTTATTTCGCACTGACGCCATGTTAACAGCTGTTTTTTGTTTAGTTTACGGCGAGGGCGAGGGACGAAGCGGCAGGCGGCGGGCGGTGGGGCAGGGGCAAGAGCTGTCGTAGTGTGGCGCGCTCTTGCGGGGCGATCGCGAACCTCGGCAGATTTGGTCATTCCCTCTGACGTCATCGGATTGTCGGGCTCGCCAACGACGCCATGGAATTCACGTGACTGGTGCAGTCCATCGCGCCGTCCCGGTGCCAGGGCGTCGTAACGTAACGAAACGGAATAAGAAACGCCCAAAAACTAAAATTAAATTCAAATTTTCCAAGTGTTTTTGAAGCGTTTTGGGCTTTCTGAAAGCGTTTTACATGAGAAATCGTAGAAAATTTTTCAAAAACGCTTGCGAAAGTGGAATTTAATTTTCGTTTTTAGGCGTTTCTAAATCCGTTTCGTTCCGTTACGACGCCCTGCCCGGTGCACGGGTATGACCATCGCGACACTGCCGCGGCACTGCCGTCCCTGGTCTGCATAGCGATTCTGGTGCACGCCCTCCTCGCTCTGTCTCTCTCGCACCTAAACGGCGAACCTCATGAGTGCGAGAGAGACAGAGCGAGGAGGGCGTACACTGGAATCGCTCTGCTGATTCCGAAGATCGCGCCCGCGCCCGCACCCCCTTCCTTGTCGCACTCGTGGGGCCCTGCCATCGATTTTAAGAGTGTGCGATCGACACCAATTCAGGATTGGTCCTTGTTTGGTCGCGGGCGGAAGGATACTAACTAACTTGATACATACATGTTGAGTTATATATTTTGTAATTTGATTTTATTGAACAATAAGATGAATAAACGTAACACAATCATTGTAACTTCACAAAATTTCATGGACAATTTTTCCAAAATTCGAGACAGGTAGTGTTAGCTCGACGCATGGACCAGCACACTTCACGTGCCGTCATGCCCTGCATCCAAGTTCCCACAGACCCGACTCACTTAAACGCTGTGCCTCTGCGTGGAAGATCGAAGTTTTTTAACTGACACTCTTGGACTCTCATTGTATCCAATTTGGCTTTTCGACCTCGTAGTCCAGAAACATTTATCAAAATTCAGGAAACTGTGTTAGGGGTGCCGCCGGGCGCAAGGCGACCGGTGACCCTAGACTTTTAACGTCCTGCCAGGCACAAGTCCCGGTGCGGAGCGAAAATGCAGGGTCATCGAAATAGGGAGATGCACGGCTGTGCCGTGCAGCCTAAGGGAAGTCGCGAATCCGCCGTCCTGTGAGACGGGCAACCCGTGCCTCCGGTTGAGTGTTGTAAACCCACTGTTGTAACTAACGGATATCCAGCCAGGGGCGGTTTTAGGGGGGGGGGCAGTAGGGGCATTTGCCTGTCGCGTCCTAAAGACAGCCTGAAATGTAGGCAATATGATAAGCCAAACTCCTGAATGTAGGCAACCCACAGCACATTGCCCCTCCCGTCATCTGGACTTAAAACCGCCTCTGTATCCAGCACAATAGACGATTCCAGGATAAGCTGGCAACACCGCTATCCCGATGTCTTTGCGTCGCTACATACGAACAACCACATCGTTTGAAGAAAAATACAATGAAACTCGTCAATCTTGGGTACCTGAGGAATAGTGAGTTTACCTCTGATTTTCGTCAAACGAAGTAGTTGTTCGCATGTAGCGACGCAAAGAAACGGGGATTGCAGTGTTGCCAGCTTATCCTGGAATCGTCTATTGAACTGTAACTCGTGTAACTGTGAACCAGCGATCCGATCAAGAAGTGAAATGTTGTGCATTGGACAACATCAATTATAAAAGTTTATTGTTCATTACCTCTGCAAATCTAAGTGTGATACTACATGTCAGTTTAAACTACGAAACTTTAGTTTCGCAGTTACAACTGCAAAACTCCTGAGTTCGTCAGTTTAAACTGCAGAACTCTCGAGTTCGTCAGTTTAAACTGCAAAACTCCCGAGTTCGTCAGTTTAAACCGTGGAACTGTTTTGCAGTTTAAACTGACGAACTCGGGAGTTTTGCAGTTTAAACTGACGAACTCGAGAGTTTTGCAGTTGTAACTGCGAAACTAAAGTTTCGCAGTTTAAACTGACATGTAGTATCACACTTAGATTTGCAGAATGTGAATGTAACAACTGAAACAAAGTTCAGGAAATTTCACGCATATTCAAAGCCAGATTAGAAAAAAAAAGAAAAAAATCAATTTAAAATTTAAAAAATTAAGGGAATGTTAAATTTGCTCAGCAAAAGTCCTAGATATTTCCCCTCGACGCGAGCACCGCGCGCCAGTACACTGATAAATCAAGTGTTCAACTCTTCAACACTTTTAAGTGTTCAAATACCATTTAAACAAATAAGTGTTTAAATGTGTGCACTTAAAAGTGTTTAACAGGGTTGTTGTGCACTTACAAGTGTTCAACTCCCCAGTTGCACACTTTCCCGGTACAGTGCGTCCAAGGTAAGGAAGTGTGTAACTGGGGAGTTGAACACTTTAACGTGCACAACTTCTGAGTTGAACAATTGTAAGTGCACAACAACTCTGTTTAACACTTTTAAGTGCACAACAACTCTGTTAAACACTTTTATATGTTTAAATGGTATTTGAACACTTTAAAGTGTTGAAGGGTTGAACACTTGGATTATCAGTGTAGCGTAGATTGCAATAAGCAGCACTCTATGCGCTCAGCCCATATCGTTTCGGGTTAGTCGTGCCAGAAACACGAAAAAAAAGTATTTCTTGAATTAATTTGTAAGAACTTTTCACTATGTTGAGACAGTTGCAATAGTTTGAGAACATTGAGCCAGTGTGAATAAACGTTGCCGTAGTTTGAGAACGCCCCAGGTGGAACCCCTTTGCGAAAATCTGTGACCCGACTATTACGCGTATTACGCTCCGAAATTGTTCAGATTAAGCCAAAAACAGGCAAAACAGCCCAAAACGACACAAAAATAACGAAAATAAGGAGAATTTTGGCTATTACGCTCCTATTACGCTTCTATTACACATACTATTCCGCCTTTATTACGGAAAGAGTGACCCGACTATTACGCGAGTGTATACCCCCTCGCCCCTTTGTCAAAATGAAATCATTTTGACGTTCACTGTTAAAATATACAGCGTCTTGCTGGTCGCCACATTGATTGATGTCATTCTGACTTTCAAAATGGCATCAATGACAGTGTTTTGCGACGATCGTGTTCTACCTGGGTGTACTTGGACCCATTTCGAAAACATTTTTGTTAACAAGGAGAAACTATTTTGTTTGATGAGCAGAAAGATTGTGAAATGGCGTGGATTCATTTTTATGGGTGCATATACTGCATTGCGCACAGCCCTTGCAGGCCTGCCTGCATGCTGCAGGACCGTGCGAGCTGCCAGAGCCGAGCCGAGCCGAGCCGAGCCAAGCCGAGCCGAGCTGCAAGAGCCGAGCCGAGCCGAGCGCCGGAGCCGGAGATGAGGCAGGGCCAGGCAAGGCTCAGGCCTCCGCGGGCAATTAGTTCATTCTTGCGAAGAAACGCCACTTCTGCGGAAAAGCAGAGCCGCGCAACGGCAGAGCTGGGCAGAGCGCCACTTCCCCGCAGCCATGCTGTTCTATAATGTCTCTCCGCAGATATGATAACGATAAATGAAACGATATGACGCGCGCGCGCTCCGCGCTCGAAGCACCCCGCGCACACCTGGTGAAACAAATGTATAGTTTCATGCACCACCTGATGCATAGCTCCTAATGTAAAATACTTACACACTATGCCAAGTATAGATGTGTCGTGCATAATTTTTAGACATTTTGCAAGTGTATAGTTGAGTCTACATTTGCGTTAGCATCGTATCCCTAGGCTTTGACATGCGAAGCCTCATCCACGTGCATACTTCTATACATAAGATGATAAGATGTACTTGTGGTTAGTGTTCTAAAGGGTGGGAATATTCCCGGGAAAATTGGGAATCTTGGGGAACGTTACCGGAAACGTTCGAGGCTCCAAATCGGGAACGTTCCCATCTTTAAGTAAAAATGAACCAAAACTGTTCATAAATGTAGGGATTTATAGGAAATTTGAAAAAAAAGTGGTTGCTGCTTTCAAAAATTATTAATTTTTTAAATCTTACTGGTCAGCGTGAGCGCGCTGCGTTTGCCGACAGGCAGAGGCAGACGACTCCCGCTCACGTTAAAACAAGTTTTGCGTCATATCAACACAAACGCGAGTTTTTGTCGTCAGGGATATGCAGTAGGCTATAAACGACAGCAAACTGTATGGTCGGTCCAAACCGAGGGGGTTTTCACTCGAGATATTCGTGTACACGGTATTTCATAATACATGTATTTCGCGGTATTTCGGCGGTATTTCTCAGGTAAAGTTCACCGTTTTAGAGCCTACTTTGAGGGTTTTCGGCGTATTTCATGCGAAATACCTCTGAAATACCTCTATCTGGTGTACCCGGTACACTGTAAAAATTTGTTGTAAAAAGACGAAAAAAAAAATTACAGGTTTCGCTGTTAAATCGGTGAACAGATTTTTCCTGTAGTTTGATAAAACATTTTGTGAATTAACAAGAAAAATCGCGAAACAACATGTAAAATTTGTAAACTTACGAAATTATTTTGTAAAGTTACGGAATATTTTTGTAAAGTTACAGAGTTTTTTTTGTAAATGAACACGAATAAAAAGTAAATTCACAGTCAGTTCGTTTAACAAAATTCACAGATATCACCTGTTAATTTACGACATGTTTTTTTACAGTGTATTTCGGAAGTGAAAAACCCCTCGGTCCAAAAAGTGCGTTTTTACCCTCCGGTACAAATATTAAGTTGAAACAGGAAAAAAATGAATATTCCCAGTTTTTGGGAATCTTCGGAAATGTTCCCGGGAATTTACTGGGAACATTCCCCCTAAAGATCGTTCCCGGGAAATTTAGAACACTACTTGTGGTACTTGTGCACACGTTTCAGCTAAGTTGAACATGAAGTTCGAATTTGCGCGCAAAAAAATGCTTGACTTCGTAAATGAATGCGAAAAGGTGTTCAAAGCTACGCTCGAATTTGTGCTAAAAATTCAATGGTGTAAACTTTGTACAGATAGAAGATACACTTATGTGTGCAAAGAATCTCTGAATCGTTAACCATGCAATGCAGAAAAAGAAAGTTAAGAATGCGTGAGGAAAGCACAGAAGTACAGGTCAAGGCACTTGGGGCTCATCATCATTTCAAGTCTGAGCCCCGGTATCGAGACTAAGTCGGGTGACAGCTCTGTGCATGGACGGCGGAGCGTCAGCATGGGAATTCCCCCTCAGGTGCGGACCGCGTTGCCGCGCACCACAATCAGCACTCTCCTCTGTTCGACACTATCTCCCTCCCCCTTTTCTTTCCCTCTCTCTCTCTTTCTCCACCCTCCCCTTCTGTCTCGGTTCCTCTTCAAGACCCCCCCCCCCCCTCGCCGGCGCACGCTATGCGTAAACTGGCGGATTAATCGTCCAATTGCTTCAATTAAAAGTGTCCCTCTCCTCTCCCAGCGGCGCGATCGCTGCCCAGTGCCGCCAACTCCTTCCATTTTTCTTTCATTTTGTTCCCTTCTCCCCCCCCCCCTTCCCCCTTCCCCGTCCAGCGCTGCTCCGCGCGTTGCGGTGGTGGCAGCCCTGGAGGCTTTCAAATTAAGAAACGGACGGACGGATGGATGGGTAGATGGATTCACTGCTGAATTCCTGCAAGTAGCGGTTCAAATATCAAATCATCATACTTAAAATACTAAAATAAACTTATTTTTACATTTATGCAATGAGGAGACACGGAAAAGAGCTCCGGTCATTGCAGGGGAGCTAGAGCTAGATGGGGATTTTTGCGTGCGCTACAGTGCACGGCTTCTTCCGACCTCAACCTTGTTTCTCCATTTCATATTTTTTTTAAAAAATGTTTATTTTGATATTTTAAATGACTAATTTGATATTTGAACGGCTTCTTGCAGCAATTCAACAGTGAATCCACCTGTCCAAGCGTCCGTCCGTCCGTTTCTTAATTTGAAAGCCCTCCTGCTCGCGAGGCACGGATGGACAGACGTCATACTGCAGCACGGAGGAGAAACCCGCACCGTCTCGTCAGAAGCGGTACGGGGCGGGAGCGGGAGATGTGGAGATGTGCTACGAGACGACATTTCCAAACACAACCGCACCAACAAGGTAGCAGCGGCCGCGGCTGGACGGACGTGAGCGGGGCAGAGGGGGTCCGGGGGAGATGAAGCAGAGCATCACCCTGAACTCTTAGACCCCTTTCTCCTGCTGACTGCAGTCCTCCCCGTGGTATCCTATATCGTCGTCCTCCTTGTCCGAGTCCTCGTCCTTCTCTCAACGTTCTTCTCGAGCTCCTCGCAGCAGTGTCCTTGTCAGTACTGACGTGTCCTCGTAGCACTCTTCCGCGTGTCCTCGTATTCCACCTCCACTCTGTCTTCCCCCCCGTCTCTCTCTCTCTCTCTCTCTCTCTCTCTCTCTCTCTCTCTCTCTCTCTCTCTCTCTCTCCATACTCCTCTCTATCGTTCCTTATCAATCAGGAGCCTCCAGCCTCCTCCTCTCACTTCAATCACAAGGTCTTCTCACCTTTCTCAATAAACTAATTTCTATTAAAAGCTCCCCTCCCCTCCCCAAAAAAAAATTATCCTCTAAAAACGATTTTTCTAAAAAATAAAAAAAAATCAAACGTTAAAGACACGACACAACAAACTCCTTCGAGTTGAGTCGCCTATTTTAAGAATGCAAAATTCGACTCATCTCCTTTCATCCACCCTATAAACTACCCCCCACCCCCGCCCCAACAAGTTTTTCCTTTAACTTTTTTTTTTTTTTAATTTTAAATTCTGCTTGTGAGGGAGCGTCCCTTGATGGGCGGGTAGGCATATGATCCAGGGCAGCGCCACCACCGTTGACTCGACACACATCGCTCCGCATCGCTCCCGGCCGACGGTGTGTCCGCCGCGACGCGACTGAACAATGGGATATGGAAATGGCACGGCGAGCAGCGGGGCCCAGGAGGAGTACAGTACTTGCGCCGCCCCGCCCCGCCCCGCCCCGTTTCTCCGAAAGTGGACGCGCTGCGCCCGTCCCGTCTCGGCCCGTGCACTTAACCTCACCGTACAGGGCAGGTAATTACACTGCCGAAACAATTATTTCCACCGAGATATGCAAATGGAGTGTGCTCCCACATCAACACACGTGTCGGTTGGTGAGGGCACGGTGGGGGGGAATGCAGGTAAAGAATAAAGTCTTTGTATGTAGCGAGCGAGTTGCGCTGCCAAAAACGGAGCGCGCGGAGCAGCGATACTCCGTTCTGCCCGGGGCGCGCATGGAGTAGCGACGGTCCACCCCCGGCCCGGCTCGTCACAACAAAGCATGCACCTTCTCCGCCACGAGCTGCACCTCCAGTGTGGTGTCCTTCTCTCATGCAGGCCCTCTCGCCCTCTCTCCGGGACGACGCCCTCCTCACGCACCTTTGTGGCCCAGACGTATAGAGCGCCAAGCATCGCCACCAGGGTGGCGTCTTCCTCTCATGTTCAGAGCCTCGCCTCCACATGGGTGTCCTCCTCCACCTCCTCCTCCTCGAGACATACCAAGACCAAGCCAGGCTAGAGCTTCGTGTCAGTCATACCTCCAGGTAGTCCCCTCTCGCCTCCGAATAGGCGCCTCACCTCAGTCCCCCTCTCATGCCTCCCGCGCCGCCGGAGCCTCGCCTCCAGACCGGCGTCCTACTCCGAGGCCCACCCCGTCACGGCCTGGCGCCCGGCTGCGTTGTTTACATCATTATGCGGTGAATGAGCCGTACCCGCGTGCCGTTGTACTACTTGGCCACACATCCATTCCGACCCGTTCCGCCGAGTACTTTCCACTATTTGGCGCCAGCACGAGTACTTGCTAAATTCTCATGGACATTTTTATTCGTAAGTCATGCATATTTATTATTATTTTTCCACATGCTTAGCTTTTTGAAACGCAAGTATGAACATATTGTTCAAAATGAGCACGAGAAAAAAATTATTTTACGAACAAAACATATCCATAAGAATGTAGTGCAAAGGGCAGCGAGTGGCGGGTTCATGCGGGTCCACGGGAACATGGTCGGCAAACCCGCGATGGAAAAACATTTTTTCCGGACTTGTGTGGTATCCAAAAATTCTGAGTTGTTAGTTCCTTCGGAAAAACAGACCGTTAGGGAAGTTGAGACTACAGCTGTTCAATTGTTCACAGGATTCTGTAAAAACACATTTCTGTACAAAGCTGAAAAACCTTGGTCAATTATATACATATTTGTACCACACCCCACGACGTGCTATTCTTTACATGAGAAAAAGGACGAAAACTGTAAGTAAACATTTTGTGCATTGAAAATAATTTATTTACGCTCCATGAAAATCCGTTAACTGCGTTGCAACGGTAGGGAAGTGAACGGACCACCTCGAATACCGTACGCTGCTATTGGTTCAAGAGAACCCTCTTGCTTTTCCGCTAAATGTATTTGTACATTTTTGTGCAGACGTTTGTGCAAAGTTAAACCTGCATTACGTTTCGCACGAATTTGTGCACAAAATAGCATATTCTTTTGTACAAAATAATGCACTAAAGTGTTCAAATGCACGCACAAATACATGCGAAAAAGATTCGAAGGTCTAACTTTGTACGAAAAAGAAATACAAATCAAGTTAGTGTGTTTATTCCCGTCCGCGGACACATTTGCAACGTAAAGCGCGCCCCCGCGGGAGTCGTGTCTCATTTACAGGGAACTAGATCATAACGTGTCAACAAGCACTATATGCAAATGTCCCTGTAAACACGACATGCTGCACCTCGGGGTGGGGCAGGGCGGGGTGGTCGTGACTTTCCAGGCCATTGAGCGTCCCCCCTGGACTTCCCTCAGTCCCCCATGCATTCCGCCACGATCGTCTGTCAGACCGTACCGCATATGGGCATTATCGCTGCAGGATTATTTTTCCCCGTTTTATATCGTTTTGATATTGATTAAACTTTTTGTCAGCAATAAGAAAGAGAAGGTCTAAAAGTAACATTATTGTTACTCTCTATCGAGAAACGACGTCCTTTTAATCGTATAAGAGTTGACCTCCAGCACACACGGAATCGACATTAAAACCGATATCAAAACTAGAACAACCGGCGGCTGAAAGCACGTGGCGAAGAAAAGTATACTGCAAACCAAAAAGGGTGACAGCGGTGAAACGAATGACGCTACAGTACATTCCCATGATGAGTATTATGGCACCCACGTATATTATGGCAGTAATTAGGACAACTCAAAATGTGGTCCCCGCCGCGGGATTCGCTGCAGGTACGAGTTCCGTGGGGGAGGGGTGGGGGAACTCCTCTGAAACGTTAATTTCACGCCGCGAATGGACGTGAACTGGAAAAGAATAACTCCGTCGATTTGAGTGACAAGACAAAAATAATGTGCACCGGAAGCTGGCGCATCTGCTCCCGTCTCTCTCGCACAGTGCCCGCTGCCGCACTCATAAGAGCTTACGGTGAATTTCACTGTAGTAAGCTACAGCGACTGTCACTGTAAGCTACAGTGATGCCGCCTGATTCATCGCACAAGCTACAGTGCAAAAAAGGCTGACTAAAGCCCACAGAGACATTCACCGTAATTCTTTTTTTTTTTTTTTTTTTTTTTTTTTTTTTCGAGTGTGCGAACTACTCGCTAGTGCCCCATGCTCCCTCGTGCTGGGGACATAGAATACAAAGCAGCACCGGGAAAGACTCCGTCATGCTCTGCAGAAATTAGTAGAAGCGTGTTCCCGCGCCCCGCCAGGGTAGGGCGTCTGTAGCCTCCATGCGGGGGTGCCTCGCGGAGGGACTTCCCTCAGAGGGGTCCACCACTTTGGTATTCTTGTGTGCACTTTGTTTGACAATAACCGGTAATGACATCCCAAAACTTCCTCCCTTTGATTTTTTTTTCATGTTATTTTGGGGTTTTCTCTCATGAAAATTATGAAAAAAAAAAAAAAAAAAAAAAAAATTGCATAAATTTTAGAGGTTTTCTTTTTTTCTTCTTCTATGTTAAATTTCACCGAAACCTGTTGGTAATCACTGGTAACCGATCATCGTGCGTATACGATCCTCAACCGACTGATGGACCCCTCGCTTCCCTATCACAGAAAGACCCGCGCGTCAACAGGCACTAGCGAAATCAGAGAACACTGTCACAAATAGGATGGCACGCGTTGGTCAAGGCCGAGACAGCTCAAACTGTACCGGGTAAAGGCACACATTCTTTAAGGTAAAGTACCAGTCACTTCAGCATGAAGTCTTGTGGGCAATACAGAAAATACAATAACCATATACCTCATCAGTACATGCCTAATATAAATTTGCCGTACTCTGGTACAATATTTTTGACACTGTCAGACGTAAACTTTGAGCAAGGCATAGACATAGAGAAGAACTTCCCAACCTTGTGTGTTTGGTAGAGATCTACATTTTCAGACAGACAGTCAGAGAACATTCGGATGCAATGGTGTGAAGAAGAGTGTCCCAGATGGAAGGAAAGAAAGAAAAAGACTAGTGTGACGATAGTGTTCTTATGGGTATATTTTAACTTAAAATGGACAAACTATAGGAATGGTTAGTCAAATTATTCTATTCCTTCTCGCCTGCATTAAGTAAAGTCTAGATGAAGGACAGTTAACATAGTCATTCCAAAGTTTATTAAGATTTTGAAATATTTTAAAGAAAGAAGTCAATCTGATACAATTTAAACAGTCTTACCGGACATGTCCCCTATCTAGTTTCAGAAGGTTTTGAAACGATTGTTAGTTTGAAGGGTCAGATAATTCACAACATACCGCTTATGTCATTGATAGGATATGCAGGGAACTTCAATGTTTCTTCCACCCGTCATCAGAGAGGAGGGTTGCGCTGCTGCTTTCCCTGCAAGAACACAAAATGAGACAATTGTATTTGACAAGTAATCTCTGTAAAATCATCATGACTTGTGAGTTAACACAAAAATCCTTAGATGCATCATCAAAGTATTTTTAAGTTTGCTCCTTGAATGTTTGGTTCAGTGTAAGTCTGTTAAACCAAATTCGAAAAATGACTCGCTCTAACCTCACCAGTTTCTGGACAGCCTTCGAGTACAGAGAGAATAAGACCTGACGCTGTCAAAGCTCACTCATGGTAGAAATTCAGATTATATTTCAATACTGATTTCCCATCTACATCAGTCATTGATGACTACTGGGACCGCCAAACTCAACGGTAGAATATCAGCCCCAGATAATCACCAACGAGCGCACAGTCAGCCGGCGACTTTCTCAAACTTGTGGCGCTGTACCAAGACTCGTTACAATGCTCCTAAATGATTATTTCTTTCTAGCAGACTTACAATTTAATATGGAGGTTTGAACGACAATCAAACAAGTGTGTTTACGTTGCCTACTGACAATATTCTTCTCTCTCTCTCTCTTTCTCATTTCTCCACTGCACGCCTTCTAAAAAGTTTGTTTGAACTGCCCCCAATGCTGCCACTTCTACCACCTGTTGCATTATCATAGATTTAGGGCAATTTCATGCTAGTTCAATATTCCCACGGCTAGAACCCTACTGATGCAACTTTTTCTTTTAGAAATGACACAATTTTTCAAACGTACGTTTGGTTCTCACTGAGGTTTCCAGTATTTACGACCTGTAGCCCTTGTCTTTTTTGTTGAAAGTTAAAAAGGCACACTGTCATCACTTGGGCAATTTGGCGCGAAATCGTGTCAACAATCCATCCTCCATCCCTCCATCCCCATTGACCACACCACAACACTCCGTTCCTCGTTCATGGTTTAGTCTTCTTTTGTCCGAGTCCGGAGGCTGCAAACGGACTGACAGGGAAAATGTCTGCTCAGAAGAATACCCTTTTTAACTATTTCGGAAAGTCGCCGGCGGGGAAGCCATCTCCGAGTGCGAGTCCAGCTCCAGGGACTCCCAAGACATCCAAAGTGACAGATTCTCCTTCGACAACTCCAAAGCGAGCCCTCGGCAGCGCGCGTGCGGGTGCACAGGATAGCCCCAAAAGCTCCAAATCGGGTGAGAATCTTATTTCCACCTCCGAGAATTATCTGGAAACTCGTCTTCTATGACTAGGTTGTCAGTTTTATTCTACTTTGTCGCCTGAGTCTGTGTACCAATAACCTATACATTTCATTGTCAGACTCATTCTCTTTTGTTTCCTTCTCTTTCTTCACATGGGTGATGTTAATTTGTTGGTGACAATAAAATTGAACTGATCAGCATATATGCCGCGTTGTAGCACGAATCTTTCTCATGAACTGTGTTTCTTCTGTGAAGAATTTTTTTACTGAAACATCAATTTCTTCACTCTGTGTTTTTCATAACATATTAGACTGTTATATCACTGGTCACCATCAGAGAGTGAAAGGCCGTAAGTTGGATGATGTCTTGACTCATACTTAGTTCTTTTTCAAGCAAGTTCAACGAAGATTAATTCAGTCTTACCTCTTTAAACCTGGGTAGGTATTAGTCACGATGCTCACTCTATATATCCAATATTTGAAATGAGTGGCAGTGGGCATCCGTCATGGGTTGTGGTCATTTGTAATTCTAATAAAACCTCATTCATTAATTAATAGGTTTGGGACCTTTATTTATCCTGATGTTTTTTCTTATTGTCTTAACAGTTCTCAGAAATCAGTTGTATGCTGCGAGTCCTAGAACACGAGTGCAACGTAAACTGCTTGATGCTGCTGCTTCATCCTCTAGTGTCTATGAGCCCCACTTCTTGCGTAATGTTCTCAGTCCTCAAAACAAGAAAGTTGGGCAATATTCTAGTCCTCAAAAAAATAAGGTGTGTAACATAAGTTCTGATGAAGAAATATGATTTTTGTATAAATGTTGCTTAATGTAGGCTTTTCTATTGGCTTCAAATTTCATTCATTTTTTTTATATTTTTTTTACTTTTAGGAAAACTCCAAGAAAGTTTTGCTGTCCCCTGTATTTAAAGCTCTGAAGGATCATGAAGAATCAGCACAAATTCATCATCCACCAGAAGATTTCATTACAAGTGGAGAGAGTTCCTCTGCTAGTGAGGAAGTGGCAATTTCCCCCAGCAAATGTAGTCTTAGAAGACCTGTCAGGAATCTAAATAAGGAATTTTTAGATTCCCCATCCAAAATATTGAGTGAAGATCCACCTCAAGAAACTAAGATAAAGAACTGTGCAGCTAATGAAGGCTCTGAAACTGTTGATGTTTATGCTGCTTTTGGACTGTATGTTGCTGCAGAAATGAGGCGTTTAAAGTCTGAACAAGCCGTCCGCTTGCTGAAGCAAAAAATTATGAAGCTACTTTTAGAGGCTCAGTCAGATTTAGATGTGGATAGCTGAACCATCTGTTGTACCTGATTCATTTCAGGCTTGAAAAATCTATGTGCATAGCATAGAAATGACAAGGCTGTCTGTATTAACTTGTGTGTGCTTGCCCCTATTTTATTTTTAAGCTGCTGTAGTATTGTCCCTTAACCATCTCTAGCTTATGGTTTTTGAATGTTACTTGTAAGTGTGTGATATCACAGCAATAGATTGAATGTTATACCAAAGTAATTTTGTTGCAATCCAATGGAGAATGAGTATTATATTCTAAATATTGGATCTTTTTTAATGTTCTTAGTTTAAATTTTAGGAACTTGTTTTAACCCACAGTATTTAACTTTGTAATTTTACCAATGTGTGCAATATGTGTGACTATTGTCAGGAAAAAGTTTTATATGTACTCAAAATCTTTATACTCATATTTACTGTCCTGAATAAATTATAGAAGCCATAACCTAATCATTTCTTCCTCATGCATGACTCCCTCTACATGTAATTTCATTTATCATATTATAGCGACTTTTCACATGCACTCGAAAACTGTCACAGTAGTGCTCTGTGGTAAATATTAATTTTTTACCAATATACTAATGAAACTTTTATTTCTTTTTCAGAGTATAAACTTAAAGATGTTGTGTGGGCTAAACTTGATTCTTACCCATGGTGGCCTAGTATGGTCTGCAATGATCCGGACTCTAATAAGTTCCTTCGTGGTGGCAGTGTCCATGTCCAATTTTTTGATGACCCTCCCACAAGATCCTGGGTGAAATTAAAGTTAGTTTTACCCTTTGCCCTCTTTTGCATGAAAATCTTCCTTCTTTATCCAATTTTGCTATCTTGTTTCAAATAGGATGGTGGAGAAGTATGGCGGCAGCTCTGGCAAACCTGTTCCAACTTCTCACGTTAAGGAGTGGAAGAAAGCTTGTGAGGACGCAGACAAAGCCTTAAAAATGAGTGATTCAGAGAGAGAGGAGCTCATTGTTAACTTTTCTGCTATGGATGAGGATAAAGAAAACGAAAGTGATAATGACACATCGATGAGTATGTATTCTTTTGGTTAACCTGGCTGGAGAGTTAAGATTTTTTTATTTTTATCTAATTTCTTTTTTTTTTCTGTGCAGATACAACTGATGAAGGCAGTAAAAAAGGTGGTGCTTTTCAACTTGACAGTGATGATTCAGAAGATGAATTTAAACCAAGTAAGTGGGGACAGTCATCCATCTATTCATCCAAGTGAAACTTAATATTATAGACTTAAAAATAATTGTAACATAAATCCTTTATATCATTTCATCATCAGAGGATGAAGATATGGAGAGTGCATCTGATGATGACGTGTCTGAGGAAGAGAATCCATCTGAAGAAGAGACGTCTGAAGCAGATGAGCCTGAGACACCTTCACCAGACAAGGTACTCCTTTGGTCGTCGAAACATGATATCAAATGTGAGGTGCAGCCTTCTAATGCGTAATTTCTTGCATCATTTTTACTAGTCAAGAAAACGTAAAAGACCATCTAAAGCATCTCACAAGGGGAATGCTGCTAAGAAAACTAATGGTAATGGTATTATGGGCCCTCCCTCCACACCTACCGTGAAGACAGCAGTCAAAACTCAGTTGGCCTCCTTCAGTGCCTCAAAGAATGTAAGCTTGTTATTAATACTGTAGTATTTTAAGCTTCTTGTAAATATCTTTTCCAAATAATGAATTTTGACTTTTGGCATGGATGTTGTAGAGCCCTGCTAGACCAAATGCAGAAAGTGCAATCAGCAGTAATGACTCATCTACTGGTGAGGGAGCTAATGGCTCTTGGACACATCTCAAGCTTGATTTCTTGAAACCGGAAAGAATTCGAGATGCTAATAAACATCGTCCGGATCATCCAGACTACAACCCTAGAACTCTCTATGTGCCTGATGATTTTAAGCGGAATCAAACTCCAGCCATGCGGCAATGGTGGGAAATGAAGTCGCAGCACTACGACTGTGTCTTATTCTTCAAAGTGGGCAAATTCTATGAGCTGTATCATATGGACGCTGTGATAGGATGCAATGAATTAGAGTTGATGTACATGAAAGGAGATTTTGCTCATTCAGGATTTCCAGAGAAAGCATATGGTCGTTTCTCAGCATCTCTCATTGACAAAGGATATAAAGTAGCCAGAGTGGAGCAAACTGAAACCCCTGATATGATGAATGAACGCTGTAAAACAAGTAAGCTTTCATCTTTTAGCATAATTCTGTTGTACCCTTTATTTTAACAAGTTTCTTACATTTATTTTTTATTTAATTTTATTTTAGTTCTGAAGCCAGCAAAGTTTGACAAAGTTGTCAAACGTGAGATATGTGCTGTGACTTCCCGTGGAACTCGTGTGTTTGGTGTACAAGATGGTGAGCCGATGGATATGGGTTCCACAAATTATCTGTTGGCTATTTGTGAGGAGGTAACTGAAACATCCTTTGTATATTTTACTGTTCTTGATATGAATTGACCTGAGAGTTTACCTTTATGCCATAAATTTGTACAACCTATTATAGGAAGTAGGTTCAAAGGTCTCGTATGGAGTTTGCTTCATTGACACATCTATTGGCACATTTCACTTGGGTCAATTCACTGATGATCGTCATTGCTCTCGCCTTCTAATGCTTCTTGCTCATCACCCTCCTGTTCACGTAAGTGCCTTTCTTATGTTTTCAATTGAAGCTCCCAAGTAATTGACCTTAACTTTTATTTCTGTTCTTCCATAGATTCTGTATGAACGTGGAGGACTTTCTGATAAAACTCTCCAGCTTCTAAACAGTCAGTTAACTACTGTAGTGAAAGAGGTTCTTTCCCCTGAATCTGAATTCTGGTCTGCATCCAAAACCCTCTCTAAATTAGCAGAAGGCAACTATTTCTCTGAGGAGGGCCAGCCCCATGAGTGGCCCGAGTCCCTCAAGGTGTTCATAAGTGATGGTAAACTCTCACTTTTAAGTTGTATTATTTTATTGTTGAGTGTTTCCCTTCTAAACTCGTTTGTATATTTAGTGGACTCTCTCGGTCTATCCCCTGCTGAAGAATACCAACTTGCTGTAAAATGTTTGGGCGCAATCACCTGGTATCTACAAACATGTTTTCTTGAACAACAGCTCCTCAGTATGCGCCGGTTTGAACAGTACATTCCAATTGATTCCATAGATGGAGCAAAACTACCAGGTCTCTCTGGACGCCATATGGTGCGAAATCAGTTGAAAATTTTCCAAATTTGTAAGTGTTTGTAAATTAAAATCAGGCGTTCATCCCATCTCTCCCTCTGAAATAGATTTTGGATGGAGTTACTCTGAAGAACTTGGATGTGCTTCAAAACAAAGCAGGCAGTCAAGAAGGTACACTTTTAAAGTCTTTAGACCAATGTTGCACTCCATTTGGAAAAAGGTTTGTTTTGTCTCTTAGTGTTCATTAAATTTTATTATATTAATTACTGTGTAATGGAAATTTTGTATTTTAAAGGCTTTTGCACCAATGGATTTGTGCCCCACTGACAGCAGTTTCTAGCATTGTCTCCAGGCAAGAGGCCATTTCAGATCTTCTGCAGATTAGTCATGCAATGGACGAGGCCAGAGGAATGCTAGCAGAATTGCCAGATCTGGAGAGGCTTCTCAGCAAGTATGTTGTTTCTATATTGTTGTCATTGTGCTTCTATCCTTTCTTTTTCTTCTCCTTATGTTGTCTATTCTCTTCCAAGAATCCACACCCAGGGGAATATTGTGAGGAGCAAAACTCATCCTGATAGTCGGGCAATATTTTATGAAGACCAAATTTATTCTAAGAAGAAAATTATGGATTTCATTTCTACCCTAAATGGGTTTAAGAAAGCATATAAAATTGGAAATCTTTTGGAAAGTAAGTGACATCAAGTTTTGTCCAAAAATTTTGATCAGCCCTATTGTTTGACTTTATTGCCTCCTTTTATTCTAGGTGCAAAGGACTGCATGAAATCTGATCTGCTGAAACAAGTTTCATGCACTAAAGCAGCTTATCCTTCTGGCACATTTCCAGACCTGGAAGAACCTTTGGAATTTTTTGAGGTACATGTTTATGATAACATTTCTTGCTTCACTTGACAACTCTTTCATTTGTGGACATTCTTGTGGCCAATGACTTTTTATTTTATTGTTTTCTTTTCCGTTAATAGAAAGCATTTGATCATGAGGAGGCTCAGAAAGAGGGAAGAATTATTCCAAGCACAGGTGTTGATCCAGATTATGATAGTGCTGTCTCAGAATACAATCAGGTTAAAAAGGATCTAGATGAATATTTAAAGAGCCAATGCTCTTACTTTTCATGCAGGGTAACTACTTCCTCAAAAGTTCAATGTACAATGTACCATGAAATGTTGTTCTAAGTATGTATCCCTCATTTTGCTCTAGGTTGTTTATTTTGGCACTGATAAAAATAGATTCCAGCTTGAAGTGCCTGAGCATGCTGCTAAGAAAGCGGGTAATACATATGAGTTGAAATCTCAAAAGAAAGGTTTCAAACGGTTTTGGACACCAGAAACTAAAGTAAGCTTTTGTACATTTCTAGGGCTTCTTAACTACAGTATTTTAAATTCGTTTCATGTCATTCTCAAAACGCCCATCTTTTTTTCAGGATTTACTCTCCCGAATGACTCAGGCTGAGGAGGCTAAAACATCTGTTCTGAAGGATTTAAATAGGAGAATATTTGCTCAATTTAGCTCCAAGTAAGAATTTAAAAGGAAGAGATGTACTTGTTTCTGTTAGTTGCATACAAAATAATAAAATTTTCATGTTTTAATATTTTGCTATTTTATTATCAAGGTTTGAAGTGTGGAATAGTGCAGTTCAAAGTTTGGCAGTGATTGATGTACTGATGTCACTTGCTGAGTATGCCAGAAAAGAGGAAGGAGAAATTTGTATTCCAGTCATCACTGAATCATCAAAATGTGAGAAGGTAAAGCGATTGAAACTTCAGATCTGATGCACAAAGTAACTTACATTTAACTGCAAAACTTTTATACTATGGTTTGGTATTTCAGCCTTTCATTTGTCTGAAGGAGGGACGACATCCTTGTCTATCGGGTGAAATTCTTGACAGTTATGTTCCAAATGACACAGTTATTGGAGCTGAAGGTATGGCGAGTGTTATTTTGGTAACAGGTCCTAACATGGGAGGCAAGTCGACCCTTATGCGCCAAGCTGGTCTTCTTCTCATCATGGCTCATATGGTGAGTGAGACAGTTTGAAAGTGAAGTCCAAATTACTGGTATTACTTTGTCTAATTTTGTGTCTTATACCCAGGGCTGCCACATTCCAGCGCAAGCGTGTGAATTTTCCCCTGTAGACCGTATCTTCACCCGACTGGGGGCAAATGATGATATCATGGCTGGTGAAAGTACATTCTTTGTTGAGTTGAGTGAAACATCAGCAATTCTTCATCATGCCACTAAGCACTCTCTAGTCCTTGTTGACGAACTTGGTATGTGATTTGTAAGAAAACTGAGGCAATGTGTTCCTTTAGAGCACTAACATGTTTTGGTATACAGGTCGTGGTACATCAACTTATGATGGGACTGCCATAGCTGCTGCAGTTGTTAAAGAATTGGCAGCTCTCCAGGCTCGAACTTTGTTTTCTACTCACTACCACACATTGGTTGATGAATTTAAGAGCTCTGAACAAGTGACTCTTGGTCACATGGTAATAACTCTGACAACTTGTTTTTGTAATGGATTGTTATAGGAAAAACTTACTGTTAAGTATGTTATTTTCTTTTTTTTCTTTTTTTCAGGCTTGTATGGTAGAAGATGACAATGACGAAGGAGGGGAAGAGACAGTTACGTTCTTGTACAAATTTAGTGGAGGTGCCTGCCCCAAATCGTATGGTTTCAACGCAGCACGTTTGGCCGGAGTACCCTCTCATATAACAAGAGTTGGGCGTACGAAAGCTGCTGAGCTGGAAAGGGAATCTGAGCGACGGCGTGTTTTCAGAGCACTTTGTGGTGCTACAGGAAAACCCATTTCACATTCTGAGATCCAGTCATTAATTGCTGCTGTTTAACTGTGGCCTATTTGTTATCTGTGGTTTTACTTGTTTAACTTTACATATTTGTGATACAAACTTCTTTTACTTGATAGTTTCAGTTTTTGTCTTAAGCAGTATTTGGATTTGTGATAATTCTGTTCCTCTCTTCCCTCACCCCCTGTTGTTTCCCCTTTTAAACTAATTCATTTTGTAATAAAATTGTCAACATGAATTTTGTCTTTTTAATTTTGTTAATTATTCCTTAAAATTACGTAATTCAAAGCAAGTAATTGATGAAGTTTAGCAGATGGGAAGTTTGGAGCACTACTTTCACACTATGGATGAGGCAGGGTTTTGAGTTCCTAACTTTGTTAATCTTGCAAGAGATAGAACATGGACCCAACATTCAGAATGAGTTGTTTTAGTCTATCCACAATCTTTCAAAGGTATTTAACGAATTCAACAATATTTAGGGCAGCTGTACGAAGCTGCTTAGATGATTAATCAGTTGTCAGGAGGGTGTTTAATTGAAGGGCATGATTACAAAAGAGATGTCGCACCTTGTGCTACTCCTGTCCCAAGTGCAAGTTTGTTCATCTCAAATAATTTCATTGAGCAGAACATCCAAATCGATATTGAGCTTATATGCAATGAACTGGTGTGGGGTTAAGAATTATAGCTCAGAGGAACATTCTTGGCATTACTTTATTTGACTGAATACAAAAGTCCTTCCCCACTTACGCTATGCTTATTGTCACATGATTAACAGACTAGACTCTAGACAAAGTAAGCGTTAAAAGTGTGGAAGGCAAGAACAGTATCATTTATTGTTTAACCAGCCTGGCCAGTGCCAACAAATTACACAAGTCTATGAAGCTTAAAAAGTAGGTATGCATAAAAGATGGCACAGTAAGTAGAAAATTTGAAACACAGGCTCCTGTTACACAATTGGAAGCTCACCATCAGTCAATTGAGTTTCAATTTCTTAAAATTTGTAAGAGACAACGATGAAAACAATTTTCTTAAAATATAAAATCCATACAAAACAATTTATCTTCTATAATATGGCCACACAAAATATTAGATAACAAATTTGAATAAAATCTATAGAGCAATGTAACAATTACAAAAATATGACAACCATGAGCAGCATTAAAAACCACACTCAAATCAGCAATGCTCATTAGGAGTGCCACATTCAATATGTGATATCATCCAAGATGTTTAGGCAGGAATAGAAAGGAACTTGAGATTCAAAATATGGCACTTATTAGGCTCATTTGAATTAATGACTACTTTCACAGGGGAGAAAAATATGGCAATCACTTTAAAAATGTCTTAAACAAAATACTTGTAGACTAGCATAGCGATCAGTCGATGCAGGATGTGATGAATTAACCAAGGCTACAGTAAGAGCCAGATTTACTAGTGCTACCTGTAACCAAAATCGAATAGCGATAGAGAGAAAAGGCTGACTCATGGGTCATCAATGTGCGCAAATGCAAAGTTGACCAACAGTAAATAAAGAACATGAGATTGAAAGGCCATAAATACTAGAATGACGCTTACAAACCAACAGAGCAAGTGTTCTAACAATCAATACTACGCCCATTCCAGGTTTGAAACAATCAATAATAAAAGCAAGAAATAAATGCTTCAAAAATGCTTAACTTAACAAGAGGCTCATGCACTGAAACAGTTTCTCTGAAGGTAAAAGCTTCTGATGGTCTATCATGCATCTTTTTCAGTGTTCCCATCACATACTTATCCTTACATCTAACAAAATTAGTAATGAAATACTGTGAGAAGATAGAATGTAATTAGTCATGAGGAGAGGATAAGCTAAGCTCGCTTAAACATCCAGGTTTCTTCATACAAACAAGTACAAAAATACAACATTGAGGGATCAAGAAAACCAGAAGTTCGACTTGAGATGAACATACATTACCACCCACGACTTTCATCACTAAAAGTGAGATGTGCGAACTTTCACCAATGAACCCTCTCACCATACCCGTACAAAATACGACTTGCTCTTACTTCTTACCCTTTGCGGGTCCGGACCCTTTTCTCTTGGGCGGCACGGGCGCGTTGGGGTCGAGGGGCTCCGAGCCCTGGGCCTCCTGGGGCGCGCCCACCGGGGGGGTGCCCGGGGGAGAGGGGTCCACCTTCAGGGCCTCGGGCGAGGGCTGCGGCTGAGGAGGGCCGCTCACCGGAGGGGAGGTTGGAGGGGTGGCCGACGTCACCGTCGGGGTAGGAGGAGAGGTCGGCACAGGTGCAGCAGCCGGAGCAGCTGCAGAGGCGGGCGCAGGTGCAGCAGGTGCTGGGGCCGCTGCAGGTGTTGGAGCAGGAGTGGGCACTGGGGCAGCTGCAGGTGCAGGGGCAGCAGGTGCCGGGGCCGCTGCAGGTGCAGGGGCAGCAGGTGCCGCTGCAGGTTCAGGTGCTGATGAAGGTGCAGGAGTGGGCGCTGGGGCTGCTGCAGGTGCAGGAGTGGGCGCTGGGGCTGCTACAGGTGCAGGAGTGGGCGCTGGGGCTGCTGCAGGTGCAGGAGTGGGCACTGGGGCTGCTACAGGTGCCGGGGCAGCTGCAGGTGCTGGTGCTGGTGCAGCTGCGGGCGCGGGAGCTGGCGCAGGTGGAGCAACAGGTGCTGGTGCAGGTGCAGCGGGCGCTGGGGCGGGTGCAGCTGCTGCTGCAGGTGCTGACGCAGGTGTCGGGGCCGCGGCGGTAGGAGATGGAGTCTCCCCAATGCTCTCCTGCACCCTCTTCCAGATGTTGTCGAACGAGTCCCGACCCATGTAGTCAATGTGACCCTGTTCCCAGGCTTGGCGTCGCCACTGGTCCTCCAGTGCAGTCTGTTCGGCTGAACGAGGAGCGCCAAGGGTAAGATTCGCCAAGGCTCCCGCCAAACCAGCCTGCACAAAACCCAGAAAAATAATCAGTTCAATCGGAAATATGTTGACTTCATTATAAAAGATATACTAAATGATATGATAATAAAAATTTTAATTGAAGAGAAAAACAATAAGGCAAAGCAAAATTATGCTTTGAGTTAACAAAACCCTAGATTTAGTGTTCAAGGCCAGGCATCTAGCCACTAAATATATTAATTATAAATAGTATTAAGGAATAAAATTTCAGGGAAGTAATGAAGCGTTTCTCCAAGCCTTTCTTTCAAAACTAGTTAAAAGCAAAATAATCCTGCAAAATACAAAGACACAGACTCAACAGATCAATAATAAATACTTAGAAAATAAATTTTAGTGAGTACAAAATTTTTCCAAACACAAGGACTATGCACCAAACTAACACCAACATGGTCAGTTACACTAAAGACTTGGTGGAAACGCCACACGATTTTGAGCTCCTCCGCAAGACTTGCATCGTACTTGAGTCTTACAGAACCAATTTCCAATTTATCAAAAAGTTGGAGCCAAGAAAACTTCTAAAAATTTCGAATTTTATCAATTGCAGTGGCGTTTCCATTCAAGACAGCTACGCAAGGATCCAAGATATACGAAACGCCACCACCCAAAAGTGCATCCTCAACATCTACGAACAGTGTACAATGCTGCCTGGCGGAGGATGTGTTGACAGACTGCTAGCTGCTAGCAGCCAACAACAAGTAAATGAAGCAACTACATAACTAAGCAGTAAAGTCAGAAATTCTTGAATCATTGACAGTTATGATACAAGAACTTCTGCAGTAAATTGAGCAACATGAGGTGCATAGATACTCACAGAATCATTGTTGTCCACTTGCCCTTGGGAGCCGTGGTCGTTGTTATGGATAGGGGGAGGGGAATGAGGTGGGGCAGGTGCAGGATTCTCATTGACTACTAAATGGCCACCCTCTGGTGGTCTTTCTACTAGTTCATAATTTGGGTTGGACCAACTTGATGCACCATGATCACTTTCATGGTGGTAACTACTTGAAGGATGACCTTCATTGCTTTGGTTTTGGAAATTGGTGTTTGAGGCACTATCATTACTTTTCCAGTAATGTTCCTCAAAGACCTCAGTACTATCATTTTGAGGTGTCTCACAACCACGTTGTCTTTCATCCTTACTTAAGATTGCAAGCCAATCTTCTTTTTGCTTTTGCATTTGAACTTCTTGCTGATATCTTTCAATGTAACTCTCCCAGGGATCTACAAACATGTTGGAAGTGGGATTGTGGGAGGGCAGAGTGGGGCCTAGTTCATGATGTGCAGGATGTGAGTGCGGAGACTGGAAGAAGCTGTAGTCAACGTGCTGTGCAACGCAACAGAAGCATGCTCAAGTAAGCATCAGGTAAGCATTAGCTGGGCAAAAAACAAGTAAAACGTGGACCAGAAACAAATCCTAGGACAGCTAGTTCTGTTAATTTTAAAAATGAAAAGAAAAAGACACTATGGTATGGAACTTCTATATGAAAAAATTTGTATAAGAGCAAAATTTTCTAGAAATTCCATATAAAGTTGATAAAGTTCCAAGGCCACTCTATCTACTGGAAAAATGCAGTGCAAATAGACTACAGAGATAGTTAAAACTACATATTGATATACAAGAGGCACATCACAAGACATTAGATAGAAAGACTTCCAGAACTACTTTGTTAGCTAATATGAAACTAAAACTGCTTAAGTAAGGTACTCCATTAAAACAACTACAGCATGCATCGAGAATTTGAAAGAAGACCGTACTTGTACTTTGACTTCAGTTCCCTTTTTGGTTTAGCAATAAAAGAAGACAAGAACTTAAATTTTTGATTGTAGTAGTTAAAGTAAGACTGAGTTCAGTTGTTAAAATAAATCATTATTGGAACACACATCACTACAATAAATCTCCAGATTGATGCAAGATTGTTAGCTCTACTTGAAGGGGGGAAAAAACAGGACAAAAAAACACAATAAAGAAAAAACACTTACCATAGCAGGCGACAAGTTTGAGTGAACATCTTGACAGAAAACATCCCACCAATACTGCAATAGGTCTTTAACATGGCTAAATTCTCCAGGAGCCTGGACCACTCTCGATTCTGAATCAAGATAGCAGATCCATGGCTTAGATGCCCCAATAAAGTGGACTATTTTGGCATTAGAGCCAAACCTAGAGATTGAAACAAACTTATGTAGTGAAGTAAAGAACCAAATAATAACAAACAAATATTTAAACTTACTGCTTGAAAGCTGGCAGGTAAGAGTAACACGCTGTTGAACACATGTTGTAGATAAAAGGCAAGTGTTTACTGATATCTTTGTGGGCCCAGTCCTTAAAGTATAGGTTTAATAAGCCCTGATCACCACCTGTTGATAGAAAAATGTTGTAAGAACTCTAAGTAGAGGTTTGTTTAACTTTATTTGCAATTGAAGTACTTACCATCAAAACTTCCAAACTGCAAAGCAAAGTCCATTAAAGACTTAAATGTGTCCAAGGAGGGTCTATATACAAATACTCCCGAGTTAAAACAGTCTGGCCAGCCAACATCAGGGGCAGCTGAGAGCTCCTCTCTTTCGGAGAGTTCATCACAGTTTTGAATTACCTGGTGAAAGACAGAGCTAATGAATGAACATGCCTTCTTGAGAAGATTAATGTGGAGTTTAGGGCGTGCAGTGCACCTCCTGAAACCTACTGCCACTAAATTTTGTTTTCAGCTAGCATAATTGCAGGCAGCAATTACAAGCCGAGGCGGATAGATGCTTTACTAAGAATTTATATTATCCTTTCAACAAGACACAACTAGGTGTATTTGGCTGCAAGCCCACAGAAAATGCACAGTTGGATGACATCCAAAGGTCTTGCAAGCCAAAGGGGTGAAGAAAACAGTAAGATGGGGAATCTGAGATGCTGGCAATAATGGTTGTATGATCTAAACTGAAAACTTCTTACCAATGTGTCAGCGTCAAGGAAGCAGCATTTTTCATACTGAGTAAGGCGCCAGCAGTGCAGCTTGGTGAATGTGATTCCCAAGTCAGGTCTTGCCAAGAGAGCCAGATTTGCAGCATCTCGTGAGTCCAACACATTTACTTCAGTCACGGAGTCAAAAACAGCTCCAAGCTTCTCCCTGAAGAAATAAAATATTATTAATGAATTTTTAAAAAAAAAATTAAAAATCATTAGATAATTTTACAACAATGTTGCTACAAGAATTTTGAAATTTACCTCATGGAAGGTGTTACTCCAGGAGTAATTAGCACAGCCAACTGGTGTGCAGTGTTCACCCTGCGAAGAGAATGAGCAAGGACTAGTGCTCCCAATGAATAAGAATCATTGGTTGCAAGTGTCACCCACGCAAAACCTGCAAAAGACAAAGGAAATTGTTTAAAAAAATCAGACCCACCAAAATCTGTTACAAGAATTCAGAGACAACTGAAACAATGCACACTTTCGGGAGAGTAAAAAAATGTGCACAGGTTTATAAATAGCATGGTGGTCAGGCCACAGGGGAGAGAACCAGTCCCAACATTCAAGTGCTGCTGGGTTATTCCTGTCCGTCCCCACACCCCATGTCCCCGCATTCCCAACCACTCAAGCAGTGGCCCATCCACACCTAACTCTGGGGAAAGTACGGCCTACCAAAACATAGTTAACATGGTTGATTGAGAATTGTCTCAAGTTTTTTAAAGGTAACTGCTGACCATAGCAAGCTTTACAATGTTTTTTCGGGAGTCTCTGTGATACCACTGTGGCCTTATTTTATTACATTTTGCGCTATCAGACCAAGTGCATCAAAATAAGAGATGTGGATAAGGAAGACACCCACCCACCGCAGCCTTATCAATGGCCTTGAAATTTGTCAAGCTGACAACTATCACGAAAGTTATACTTCTTTCACGTAACACCGAGTGTACTGAAATTATATAGACTGTGTGTTGAAATTTTGGAGATGGATTTTACATTTAAGAAAATGTGATAAGCCTACACAAATTGTAATTAAAAGGGACAAAAAGTAAGCATTTTTAAGCCACCTTTCCCATCTTATTAAAACCAATTGTAACAGAAGAAAAGAAAAATAGGAGTTTAGGACAGCGTTGACTTAAAAATTAAATGTAGGCAAAAAAAATTGCTAATAAATTCTGAAAGGCAAATTTTTAGTGTTGCAAATATTTTTTCACTGGCATAATTACGGTACTGACATTAGGTATGTTCATAGAAAATAGAGTGAAGAAGTTCCGCCAACACTCATCAACGTTGTGACTTGAGCTCAAAGGTACAGTCGGATTTCAGGTTTAAAATGTGAATTGACAAATATCAATCCATTGTCAACAATATGACATTAACAGTACAAGTTTAGAATTATTAAGAGGGGACATTACCTAAAGAATGTTCACGAGTCATATTACAACAAGTTTTCATTCAACTTTCACAAGAATTCCTCCATTCAATGAATGGGTGGTGGCTGGCCCCAACCACACGGGTCCACGCCAAGTAAAAACTTAATAAAATCGACGTGGAAACTCCCCCTCGTCAATGCAGCATCACTCGGCCGTGGACCACACGGGACACGCACTCCACGCTGCAGCCGTCCGCAGAGCCGAGAGCGCCTCGCCACTCGTTTGAAGTTTACATTGATGAAGGTCAAGAGGTCAAATTGTACACCCGCAGGCAGCGCAGCCCGCGGCGCGACACGGACTGTCCACTAATTTCAGGGACACGGAACGAGCGCGCGGACGACAGCGCGCCGCAGATCGGTCAACTCACCTCCCATTGTGCCGCGAGTATTTGTTCCAGGCCGCGTTATTGTCCCGCACCGCGCGAGGATCGCAGGTAAGGGAACAAACGTGAAACGGGTCGGAACCAAACCGGTCCTGCCACTCGCACAGGCCCAGTCCAAGTCCCCCTGTGCACGAGCGCCTTCTTCTTCGCCTCCTCACCTCACTTCTCTTCCTCTTCCTCTCCTCGCTTCTCTCTCCGCGCCGCGCAGCGCCAGCGGCGTGCGCACTAACCTCTCCTCTCTCTCCCTCTCCCTTTCCCCTCTCCTCCTCCTCCTCCTCTCCGAAGGCCCAGCCGAGCCGAGCCGAGCCGAGCCGAGCGCATACCCGAACCTACGACGTACGCGCCGGGGGGCTTTTCGTCCCAGCCGGCGCCCGGCGGCGCCGGTCCGATCGGGGGCGCGACGCGACGTCCGCGCCCCACGCCTCTGCGCTCCACGCCCCACGCCCCCGCGCTCCACGCCCCACGCCCCCGCGACCCACACCCCGATCCTAAACCCTCCGCCCCACACGCCAACACCTCGCGCCCTACGCCACGCGCCCCACACCCCACACCCCACGCCCCACGCCCCACGCCCCACACCCCGCGCCCCACGCCCCTGCACCCCACGCCCCGACCAGCCCCGATCCTACACCCTCCGCCCCACACGCCAACACCTCGCGCCCTACGCCACGCGCCCCACATCCCACGCCCCACATCCCACGCCCCACGCCCCTCACCACACGCCCCACAACCCACCCGCTACCCCACGCCACACACCCCACGCCCCACGCTCTTCGCCCAACATTCGAGGGGGAAGGAAACAACTTGCTATATCCAATTAAGAAATGTTCGTTTCCACGCTCAGCGCAGCGCGCGCTCACGCGGGCGTGAGGCAGGCAAGCGGGGGAGCGGGGAGCAGCGTGGGGAGCGGCGTCGCGTCAGCTTCCCCTCCCCGCTCCCTGTCCCTCGCCCGCCTCACGCCCGCGTGAGCGCGCGCTGCGCTGAGCGTGGAAACGAACATTTCTTAATTGGATATAGCAACTCTGATTTTAGGTGTACAAACTTTTTGAATTCTCTGAACTTTCTTAAAGAATTCTTGTGATTTTTCGTGAACTGTTTTTTGAATTTTGTCGAATTTTGCTAGAATATTTCCGAGGGCTTTTCTGAATTTTTCTTATTTTTCCAGAACTTTTCTGAATTTCTCTGAATTACGAGGTGTGCAAAAATTTCAGAGTAAGTTGTTTCCCCACGCCCACACCCCACACCCCGCGGACTTGCTTCGAGGGTAACCGGCGAGAAATTTTGAAATTAAAAATTAGCAGTTGAGCTGCAGCGGTTAGTTATTGAGCAAGCGAAGGATGCGAAGGGGTGTCACACGTCGGCGGCACGGGCAAGTTGAAAGGGCGGCAGAGGCGCGGCGCGGCTGCCCGACGTCCTGAGGGGGTTCGGGGAAGTGCCAGCCGTCTGGTTCCGAAGATCGCTCTCGCGCCTCCATCCTCGTCGCACCTATGGCGGTGTCCTATGTCGGGGATGGTAGGGCCTCATGAGTGCGACAAGGACGGGGGCGCGAGAGCGAGCTTCGGAATCAGACGGCGGGCCGGTGGGAGCGGCGGGGGGGAGTGTATATCGGTCCGCACGCCAGCTGACTGATTCCGAAGATCGCGCTCTCTCGTACTTCTGTCCCTGTCGCACTAACGGGACGCCGCCGCGCCCGCCATGGCGCACCGCTGCGGGTGCGACAAGGACGGATAGGCACGAGCGCTGGATCTTCTGAATCAGTGGGTAGACGGCGGCGAGGCGGAGGCACCGAAGGCGTAAATGCCGTTCAGAACCGGGTTACACCGTACGCACCCAGGGCCCGGCCGTCAGATTCAGAAGTGCGCTTTCGTATCTCCGTCCTTGTCACACGTATGGGCCTTGGGGACTAGGAGTGAGTAAGAGGAAACTAAAAAACGATCTTCTGAATCTGGGGGTTGGGCGAGTCCAGGCGCAGGACCCGAGACCTGCCTAAACGGTGCACTCATGAGTTGTGCGGAGAGTTTGCCTACCCCCTTGCTTTACCCTGCTGGGATGTTATTTCTCGTAAGGTTTTCCGCTGAATTACCCCGACTTCCCACGGACTACTCTGGGGTAACCTGCCGCCGGACGGAATCCGCGAGGGTCAAGGTTGGGGCGGGGTGGGGTGGGGTGGGGCGGGGTGGGGCGTGGCGTGGCGTGGCGGGATAGTCTCGGTGGGCCACACGGGAGGAAACTCGAGCCAGAGGGGCTAATTTGGGGTGATGGGCGTAAATATTGACGGACGGCCGTCGAGGAGGGCTCGGCGGCGTGGAGGGTCTGGCCGGGATGCTGCTCGTCTTTGGCAGATGCCGTTGGCGCGGGTGGCGGGGCGGGGTGGGGCGGGGCAGGGTGAGGTGGGGCGGGGAGAGGTGGGGCGGGGCGGGGCGGGGCGTTGCGGGGTCGGGCGGGGCGGGGCGGGGTCGGGGTGCACCGCCAGCAGGGACGTGGAGTAGGTCAGGAAGTCAGCGCTCGCCGCCCCGAGTGCCCCGTGGCCGGCGTAGGTACGTAGGTGGGGGACCGCGTGTGCGGGGCGTAGCGGAGTCGGGATGTCAGTTGGCACGTCGTTTTCACAGCGAGTCTAACGCGTTCCCGAAAGTCGCCCGGCTGCTGCCACGAGTCACCACCCCCCGCCCCGCCCCGCCCCGCCCCGCCCCGCCCCGCCCCACCCCGCCCCACCCTGCCACACCCCACAACCCACCCCCCACCTCGCCACTGCGACGCGACCTCTTCGCTTCACACTTCACGCTTTGCACGACTTGGCTGCCGCGAGGCGGAGCCGCAGTGTGTCCACAGTGTGGCCACAGCGTGTCCACTCTGCCAGCCCTAGTTTGTGCTCCCACGCGATCTTTTATAGAGCGGCAAAAAATAAAATTGACGTGTGCAGGTCGCGGCGCGGCGTTCCGCCTCGTACGACCCCGCGAATAACTTGAACGTGAGCGCAGCCATCACTTTGCGGATTGGAGACTTCCGGTTTGCAAAGTTTCCGGGAGGCATGTGTGTCCAGCGGTACCATACATTGCAGACCCGAAGTGCGCGGATGTCGCAAACTTATTCGGGTGCGGGTGGATGTACTTTAGTACACGAGAACAAATAAACCCCTCTGAATTTACCTCAGAATTTCGCGCACACTTGTCGGGACAAGGAATGTGCGAAACGAAATTCACGTACTTAAGTGAAGTGTTCAAGTTTCCCACGCTTGAGTTACCAGCGCCATAACAATTTTTAAAAATAAAATAAAACATAAAACAACGCGTATTCCGCATGAAAGAAAGAGGGTGGGAGACTCTTGCACCGTGACTCCGATCAGCCAAGGCCCCGGTGTTCCCATCCGGTCTCCTTGTCATTCTTCTTTTTCTCTCGTTTGCAGGCGCAGCGCGAGCAGTGAGTCGAGTGGCTTTATTTCTGGATCCGATGATCCGACCAGACCGAACAGCGCAGCAGGCGTGGTGGGCGGCGCGCCCCGCCTCAGCCCCACCCCAGCCCCGCCCCAGCCCCGCCCCGCCCCGCCCCGCCCCGCCCCGCCCCGCCCCGCCCCGCCCCGCCCCGCCCCACGCCGCGTGCGCGAGGCGCACTTTGCATACAGACTAAATTATTACGGACGTTTCAAACTCAGCCCCAGATTTCTCCAAACATTCGATACAAGGTAGACGCACGTTAAAACCGTGAAAAGCTGAGCTAAAAGTGCGTCTACCTTGGCCTGCGGCGCGCCAAGGTTAAAAGTTAATAATACAGATTTCGATTAGTCGATTATCACTAAGTTGTTTGCTCAAACCAAGTTACGATGGCAACACTGATGTTTCCACATCTCACGTCTCACATCTCACATCACGGCTCGCCCCGGCCGCCCCATGGCGCATGCTGACAGGACTGAGCATTTAAATTTAAATTTGAATTTAAATTTAGCTCAGCCAATAATGTACATATCAAATTCAATGCGCATTCATGAATGCAGCGGTTCATTTTTCTCCTATTATGCGAAATTCAGCAAGTTGGGAAAAATCTGCTTCTACGAAAAACAAAAGAAGGAATAAAGCTCACAAGATTTCAGCGACTATGAACAAGATCCGTGCCCTGCCTCGGTCATTGGCTTTTAGCCGATCAGGCCTGAGCTCAAGGGTGTGTTTGTATATCACACTTTGTAGATGTGTGACTTTCCATTCACGCACTGGTTGACTCTTCCCTTGAAATATTTACGTGAATTCGCACGTTTACTTATTCACATGTAAAAATGAAAATGAACACACTTATAAGTGTGTAACACTGACACATTTGTGTTTTTATCGGGTTAGGCAGGTACACCGCATTTATTTTTAGCGTCTCGTTTACATTGCCGCTCACCCGCGTCGGGCATACGCGCGGTCTGGACTAGCGACTCATTTTAATTCCCTCCCACCCCTCACCACCCACCCTGTTCCGCCCTGAAAACAAAAGTGTGTGTATGTCACACACTTGAATTTTCATTGATACCCCTTTCCCCTCAACCGTGTGTGAAGTTCTTACATTTTTTTACACGTTTACTGATTGTTCAATTGTTGGAAGCTCGCTCGCCTGGCAAGTGTATGACATCGACTCTCTTGTGTTTCATCACTGTAATCTCTACTGCGATAATGACTTGAAATTCAGAGAGATAATAGCAGTTCGAAAAGCACTACACACCAAATATTGCTCCTGTAGGAGCGAGAAAAAATTATTGCATCGAATTAGTAGTCATAATTGCGACCCGTTGCGCCGCGGTGTTGTGCGGGCCGGCCTACCCTCTCGCTCGCTCCTCATGGCAGTGCCCCATGAGAGCGACGAGGACAGAGATATGAAACCACTGAGGCGGAATCACCTAGTGTAGCGCCCGGGCGGTGGGCAGACCCGTTGCGCCGCGGTGTTGTGCGGGCCGGCCTACCCTCTCGCTCGCTCCTCATGGCAGTGCCCCATGAGAGCGACGAGGACAGAGATATGAAACCACTGAGGCGGAATCACCTAGTGTAGCGCCCGGGCGGTGGGCAGACCCGTTGCGCCGCGGTGTTGTGCGGGCCGGCCTACCCTCTCGCTCGCTCCTCATGGCAGTGCCCCATGAGAGCGACGAGGACAGAGATATGAAACCACTGAGGCGGAATCACCTAGTTGGGCTGTAGCCGAGGGGTCCCTCACTCCGAATTTTCGTGTACAATGACCAGAGACCAAAAAAATCGTTCAATGATCGAAAGTGACTAAAAATGATCGAATGACTAAAAATGAGCGAAACGACGTACTTAGAACGAAAATGATGGAAAACGACCGAAAATGATAAAAAACGATTTCAAGTGACAAAATATGATCGAAAATAACCGAAAAAGACAAAAAATGACCGAAATTGACTGAAAATGATAAAAAAGTGATAAATCACAGTCAGAAAATTGACAAAACTTCGTAAAATCTCATGTAATCTCAACAATGGTCATTTTTGGGATAGTGTTAAAAATACGAAAGTAAGCAAGAATTTAATTAAGAGATAATATTAGAGTATTAAATTTATTTTATTACAAAACAATATGTCAATAGAACATTTGCTACATTTGCAAAGAAGAATTTGTGAGGAGAATATTTAATATAAATCCGGAAGGGGTATTGATTCAGAACGAACAACTCACCTAAATCTAAGTTTTGGACTGGCGGCAAAACGGGTAACACAACGACTCGCCACTCACTATCCTGCTCGGCTCCAAACTCTCGGGTTCGCGCGGTTCGCGTTCGGTTCGCGTTCGGCTCGCGTTCGGCTCGCGTTCGGCTTGCTTTTGGCTTCAGCTCCGAAAGATGGCGTGAAGTACGGAATGTGGTCGAAGGGCTTCGTTGTCCCATAGCGGTCAGTAGGAAGTTAATCTCGTCAATCAACTTCAACTACACGTAAGCCATATCACAAAAAAATGAGTAAAAATGACAAAAAATGACTGAAAACGACAAAAAAATGACCGACAGCGACTAAAACTGAACGAAAATGATGAAAAGTGATGGAAAATGACAAAAAAATGATGGAATGACCTAAAAGTGATGAAATGACTGAAAGTTGACCGAATGACCGAAATTGACGAAAAGTGACAGAAAAAGTGACAGAATTTACGTGTGCACAGTGACCGAAAGGAGTGAGGGACCCCTCGGCCGTAGCGCCCGGGCGGTGGGCAGACCCGTTGCGCCGCGGTGTTGTGCGGGCCGGCCTACCCTCCTTCCCTCAGCCGCAGAGCCAGGGGGCGGGGCGGGCTGTGCGGCCGTCGAGTATAGGGGGAATATTCCTGGCTAGTAGAAAAAAATAATCGCAGCCAGATGTGTTGTTCTCCAGGTTTGAAAACGAATGTAAAAAGAATATCTTGATTGCTAGTTAAATACACTACTAGTCGAGTTTTGGCGCTCGCGCTCACTCAGGAGACCGCTTCCTTGGCGGAAAGAAATTTTATTTCCGTCAACGAAATCTCTCGCATCGCCTGAAGTCAAAGTGAAATTCCAATTTCAAAGTTCTTGAAATTGAATTATTTCGCTGAGCTAACGATTTTGTTGTTTTATTGTTACAGGTAAAATTTCGTTGGTTACGGGGACGCAACGATTTCGCACGCACACAAAGAAGTCTTTCTGTAATTGTGGATTTTTCCCTTGCGTGAATCGTGTAGCGCTTGTGGCGTTGGTGCTTGCGACTCTCATGAGGATGAGGTCATGTGAAGGCCTTCGTGTCTTGTTCGTGTCATATAGGGAATGCCATACAGCGTGTCAATTTTAGTTTCCTTTTATTTCGATTCGGTTCCCATATGTGACCTTTCAGCTGAGTCTGCCTTGTCCGCTCAGTTGAAGTTGAAGTTGATGATCCTCACTTGGTCGGCGGGGACCTCGGTGCCAGGGGCGGGGCTAGGGGCGTCGGTGGGGACATCGCTGGGGGCGGCGGTGGGGGCCTCGGTGGGGGCGTCGGTGGGGGCCTCGGAGGTGGGCTTGGGCGGGTGGACGCAGTTCTTGATGGAGGACACGGTCTCCTTGACCTCGTCGACGAGCGCCTGGGCGTCTTTCTTGATGTCGCCCAGGAGGCCGACCGCCTTCTTGACGACGTTCACGTAGCAGAAGGGGTTCCAGCCGCACTTGGTGGCGTCCACGGACACGGCCTGGACGATGCCGCGAACCTGCAAAAGTAGGGGGAGTCTGTCAGATCAAGCCCGCCCCCTGCTGCACAGCGCCGGCGCGCGGCCCCTGCTCGAACCGGAAAACCCAAGTGTTTATGAATGCACCACGTGGCTGATTAGCCCCGGGTACTTTCTGTACAAGGCAACTCGTGCAGGGTGTTCGCGGTTTCGCAGGGGTAACCCGCGAGTCCGCGGGTCCTGCCGCTGGGGTTTCTATCGCGTACCGCGGATTCTCCGGGGGGAAAGGTACTGGTGCGCGGGTCTTTCGCGGGGGAAGTTCGCGGTCCGCGAGTCAGCCCCACGAATCCGCGGTCCGCGAGATACCTCCGCGGCAGGACCCGCTGACTGGGAGCTACCCGCGAGGAGGATCGGCGGACCGCGACTCTCCCCCTTCGAACGACCCGCGGACCACGATCTTCCCCCGCTGAGGATCCGCGGTACGCGAGATCCGCCCGCGGCAGGAACCAGGAACAGCGAACTTTCCCCGCGGACCAGCAGGATCTACCACCGCGAAATCGCGAATCACCCCCCGCTAGCGCCCCGCCGTAGCCCGCGCGAACGGCGAGAGGGCCCTTTCGGGGCGTTGGCTGCAACAACAGTAGCCAAGCGAGCGTCCGCGCTTCGAGCCGGTCCCCGGCGCCTGATGGGTAGGCAGTCGCGAATGGAGCGGTGCGCGGGCGGGTTCCATAGTACAAAAAGTGAGCAGGGTTAATCAGCCACCTGGTACTTACAGCACACTTGTGCGAATTTACATCCGTACACATAGAGAACGCAAACTTTACGAACATGAAAAAGCGGCATGATTTCCGTACTGGGAATCCAAGGGCACGAAAGTCACTCGTTCATACAGATGGGTAAATTTACCCGCTCGCGTGCAGGTGAGTGAAAAATATTCGCTCACTTCTTAATACGCGTGCGAAATGAGAGTCTCTCACATTTAGATAAACGAATAAAAATTCGCACACTTGCAGGTAAACGAATCGCTGTGCGCTAAAAATCATTCGCACGCCAGCAAATGAGCAAACCTTTATTCACACACCTGCCAGTATGCAAATATTTGTCACTCACCTGCAAATGAGCGAAATTTTATTCACACGACTTCCAGTGTGCAAATTTTTTCAAACACCTGAAGGTGAGCTATATATTCGTAAATGCAACCCCGCGATTATTATTTGTTGTTAATTTTTCTTTTCTTTCCAAATTTATTTATTTATTTATTTATTTATTTATTTATTTATTTATTTATTTATTTATTTATTTATTTATTTATTTATTTATTTATTTATTTATTTATTTATTTATTTATTTTTTTTTTTACAGGAAGTCTCCAGCCGCTTAAGTTGCCTCACCTCGTCGACGACCTTGAGCAGCCTGGCGACGGACGCGACCGCGCCGTTGAAGGCGACCGCGATGCAGTTCTTGTCGTGCACGCCGCTGAGGACGACCATGCGGTGGTTCTCCAGAGCCTCCCTCAGCAGCGAGTCAACCTGCGCCTCCAGGTCGGCGATCAGAAGGTCGGCCTCCCTGATGAGGGCCTCGTGGTGGGCGATGGCATGCTCCTTAGTGATCTGAAACCGACGGAAAACAGCGCGGCCCCATGGGGTAAAGTGGAGAAAATATCGTGCGAGGGCGATGGAAATATTGGATGTAGATTCTGAAGCGAACGGCGTCAGACATCTTTGAACCTAGCGTAGAATTTTTTCGCATGTAAAATATATCCCTGAAAATTTTAAAACTTGTCCTTATTTCGCGATTTCTATACCTTTTTTTCTGGTTTTATTTTTGTTTTGTTTCGTTCGTTTGTCTTTCTGAGTAATAAAATACTCTTGAATTTTTATGAGCTGCGTGGTGTATAAATTTAAGCTTTAAGCTTTCTGCAAAGCATCTAAAAGTGTTTTGCGTTGCGCTCGACGCGCAAGTAAACGTGTGTCGCAGTCAAACACTTCAGATTATAGTTCACTCTTCGCTCTTCTCGTTTTCTTTCGGGAGTTTGGCCCATACGATGCCACATTACTGCGATTGCGGGATAACGAATATTATCAAAAGTGTCGCGCACGTATCTGTGGAACAAAGAAACCACTTGTTCCCCTAGCCCGCCTGTGGCGCTGACGTCACCAACCACTTGATCTTGAGGACCTTCTTGCCGAATGTCGAGGCATGCAGCGTCCCTCCTATCGTTCCGCTGTTGAGATTAGGCGCGCTTATTGCAGCATAGCGACTGGCAACTTGTTTCTGGCGAATGTCAGTGCGGGGACGATGAACGAGAGGTGTGCAAGTTCACGCAATCACCACGCCCAAAGTGACCCCCGGTAATTCCATCGGGTGGATCCCACTTAAAAATGATTCATCGATTAGACATCTGCTCCGATATTTCTAATTGGTTGCGTAAAATTTCAACTCGATCTAATACTGCCGCAGTAGAACGCCGTACTGCCTTTCAGGCCCTTGAATCACGATTTCAGAAGACAAAAAAGGCCCGATCAAAGTGTTTGTAAGGGACTGTTGTTCTACTATGGTCTAATCGATATCGATTCGATTAAATATTGGAGAAATCATTCGATTTTGAGCATGGCACCCGGCCTCGGCAGCCACTTAGAAGGCCTGCAAAAAGCCATTCTTTTCCCCTCTGTACGAAGGCAAAGTGAGTTTACTTTTCATTCGTGTTCATTATTTACAAAAGAATTCTGTAACTTAACAAAATAATTCCGTAACTTTACAAAACAATTACGCAACTTTACAAACGGCATCTGTTGTTTCGCGATTTTTCTTGTTAATCTACTAAATTTTTCATCAAACGACAAGAAAAATCTGTTAACCGATTTAACAGCGAAACCGGTACTTTTGTTTCTCGTTGTTTTATAACAACAAATTTTTACAGTTTACCTATTTTTGGCCCGTATTGGGCTGTTTTTGCCTGTTTTATGCCAAATCTGTAAAATTTTGAAGCATAATACAGCGTTATAAACGTAATGTGCGGGTGAAGTCTGCCCCAGTGTTGTTAGATAAGTAGGCAAAAGATCGTAGGCACACACCTGTGTGTGGCAAATAGGTATCTCCGCCTGACAACGATATTAAACCAAGTGTGCAACTGTTCAACATTTGTACGTTTGCAACTTCCAGTCCTATACGCACAAGTGTAAAACTCGGCAGTTGTGCAATTGCAAGTGTCAAACTCGCCAGTTGCACACTTGTATGTGTTCAACTCGACAGCAGTTGTGCACTTGCAAGTAGTGTTCAACTGCCGCATGCAACACTACCCTTGTTGAACACTTGCAAGTGCACATACTGTCGAGTTGAACACTTGGACGTGGGTTACTGGAAGTTGCACACTTACAAGTGTTGAGCAGTTGCACACTTGGTCTATCAGTGTACTAGTGGCACTAGGCAAACTCTCCACTCGTGAGTATACATTTTGCCTAGTAGGCAGGCAGAAATACCCATCTGCCGCACACGGGTGCGTGCGTACGATCTTTTGCCTACTTCTCTATCAGGTCTGATGGTCTGCCCCTGAGGGGGAAATAACCTCGGACTTTAGTGTACTCCACTAATTCAACAAATTCAGTCCAATTCAAACAAATTCAAGCCAATTCAACCTAATTCAAATCTAATTTCAATCCAATCCAATTCAAGCCAATTCAAACCCAATTCAAGCCAATTCACACACTAATTCAGTCCAATTCATAGGCAATTCAAGCCAATTCACAGCCAATTCAAGGCAATTCACATCCAATTCACGAAATTTGTACACCTAATTCAGCGGTTTTTTCCCCCGCTCGTCTGCCCCACTGCCTCACCTGGAGCTGCTGGGAGGCGGGGTGGAGGCGGGCGGCCGAGGCGGCGGCCAGGGCGCAGAGGAGGAGGGCGATGGTGTTGCGGGCCATGGCTGCTGGTGCTGGTGACGGCGGGACACTGAGCGGATCTATCACCGGCGTGCAGGACGGGGCGCTCATCGGGGACTTATCTACACCTCGGACGGCCGCCCGGCCGCGGCCCGTGCAGGACAAGGACAGCCTCCGGTCCGCCTCGGCCCGGCCCTCCGGAGCGACAAGGACACATAGCGACGCTCCGCTCGCGGACGCAGCCGCGTCGACGCGAAGGTGGTGGTGGCGCGCTTGGAGACGTCCAATCACTATCGCCAATGAACAGCGGTGTATGTGAGTGTGTGTGTGTGTGTGTGTGTGTGTGTGTGTGTGTGTGTGTGTGTGTGTGTGTGTGTGAGTATGTGTGTGTGTGTGTAGGCGCGCGCGCTTGCCGCGGCCAAAGGGCGCGCCAGGTCGCAGGTTGCTCGTGCGCCGAGATTTTTTTTATTGGACTGCAATAATCTGCGGGCAGCACGTGTCCTAAGGTGTGAAAATATCTGCGGTGATCTGTAATTATATCGCTCTAGGAAGGTGACGATCTCTCACATGACTCAAATAAGGCCACTGGTATAACATTCGTGTAGTTTCTATAAATCATGGTGTATAGTTGGCAATTCTATACATGACATGACGAATAACAGGAACTAAACATGTGAAGAAGTTAAACACCTATACACTTTGTAAATGTATAGAGGTTGTTAAACATTTTGTGATGCATAGAAGTATACACTTGGCCGGACAAGGCTGCTCATGGAAAAGCATAGGGATACCACTCTGCGCCAAGTGTATAGCCAACTGAACACTTGCAAAGTGTTTAGAAAATATACATCTGCTGGCTGTAACACTGGTAATACAAATGTATAGTTGTATGCATCACCTGATGCATAGCTCTTAATGAAAATACTTCACTGTAAAATAAGGAGCGATTTTCCTCGCTCGAATAGATCATCCCACATCTTCATCAGTCAAGTGGAGCGATATTCGCGAAAATAACTCTGATTGAGTCGTTTGGTAACCGACCATCATGAGTCATTTTTTGAACCGAAAGTGTCGCAAAATGACTCTAGACGAGCGATTTTCGTGAAAGTTGCCCCATTACGGGGTGATGAAATTGGATTCACAAAATCGCTCCCCCACGAACGATAAACATCACTCCTCGTTTACAGCGTTATCCGCCATGTCCAAATGCCCATGTAATGCATAGTTCTAACTAAACATTAGGTGATGGATAGTTTTTGGACATTTGCAAGTGTATGTATAGCTCACTGCACATTTTGGTTAACATTGTCCCTCTCTATGCATTGACATGCGAAGCCTCATAAATGCATACGTCTATACATCACGAAGTGTTTTACGAAATGCACAGATGTTAGGCATGTTGTCATGTTACAGTTCCTACTATACACCATATCGTGCTTAGAAGTGCAAACTACACTGGAAAAACAAAAGTACCATGTCCTATCTTTCCAGGGGTGCTACAGTGCATATTGCCGTTTTTTCCCCAAAATATTTTTTCCTTTATGAGCAAATTTTGAAGTAATTTTGGTGTTGTATCTGTCCCGTGTACGAGGGAAGATCAACGTTGATGACCCTGATGTCGATCTATGCCTTGCTCTCGCCAAAGAGTATGAAAATTTGATTCGCAGATCTCGCTCCCCGCGAAAGAGCGAGAAATTTGACTCGTCCAGTTCCAGTGCATTTTTGTCCTCCATGGAATTTGGATCATTCCAACAAGTATTCAACACTGTGTCCAACACGTGTTGAATGTGCGTCAGTTGGGCACGTCCGATAACAGCATGGGGGCGCGGTATGCTTGCAGGGACCCTTTCAGACACCTGTGACGGTGACGCATAGAACAATGATTTTTAAATTCACAGCATAAGCCGCTGAAGTGCTACAGCAGGTGCATATCGGAGGCAGGAGCTCTGCAAGCTGAGGAAACCATATTTTTGTAGAAGCAAACTTTTGACTTATCCGAAACCAGTAAAGTTTTCGTTGAAAGCAAAACATTTTTGTAATACACTGAATTTAAATTTGCTTGATTTTTTTTAATGGAACAAAATATATGACTTTGGCCTTTTGTTTCACGAAATGAAATTCTTTTGAGTCAAGGATGTGGTTTTCTGAGTAAACAGAAGCAGGGTGCACCACTAGAACATTTCAAAAACCTTGACTCCCAAACGTTCATGATTTTTTTAAAAAAGATATTTAATGGAAATTTGTCAGGGATAGAGTATGGATTTCAGGTGTATTTACAGAGGGGGAATGTGGCAGTCAAATTTCAACATTCCCAGAGTGTCTGCCCGTTGCATCTTCTGATCTTTAGATCGGCGGCGTGAGCCAGGTGGAGTGTCAGTGTCACCCGATAGGTGGTGCGACAGGTTTACAAGTGTTTTGAGACGTTGAAAGGGAAGGCTGAGCAGTGAGTATGAGCCTCTGGTGAACACTGGCTTTATTGAGTTCTGATCTCTTATAAACAATAAAAGTTGAAAATGGCGCCAACTTCAGATACACAACACTGCCATCTCCTTCTAACGTGTCAAGATCGCGGGCAATGCCGGCCGAAGTGATGTGTAGTGAGGACCAGGTGAAGACTAAAGCCGGTTGAAGAGTACCCATAAATCTGAGGGGTCTGCGTCCGCAAGTACGGTCTGCCGGTACGCATGCTGTGGGCTACCTGGTTTTCCTAGGTTTTCCTAGGTTTTCCTTTCGGTTTTCCCGGACTCCCCAACTTTTTCTTGGTTTTCTAGGATCTTCTGAAGGCTCTGTTGTGGCAGATTATGTGCCAGACTTTCAAATTGTGGCGCGCTGGCCCAACATCGCGGGTCAGCGCCCCGCGGCGACTGCCCTCCGCGGATCTCCGAGGGGAGGGGTTTATTGATAGGTCAGCAATACCCCGCCGCTTGGAGATCCGCCGGGTGAGGGGGGCAGTCGCTATAGAGCTGGTGAGTGGGGACGATCACTGTGTATATTTTGGATTCAATACACTCTGGACCATACAACCACCTCAAGTTTTTCTGGTCTTCCCTAATATTTCTCGGATTTCCCTTATCATAGGTGGCCTACGATTTTATTGGTCTACCTCGGTTTTCTTTGGTCTTCCTGGTTGTCTTCCCCGGTCTTTCGGGTCTTTCCAGATTTCCGGGGGCCGGTGTACGCGCTCAAACCTAGTTGCGAACCCCTTTGCATAAATCGAAACATTTCGGATGCGCTCAAGTCAGCTGGTGACTGCAGTGTCAGCGGTCAAGTGGTCAAGTTCACCCACTCTTCTAGCTCCTAATCCCTGGCGGTCAGCAACGAGTGTCAGTCAAGCCTATCACTGACGTAAGCCGTTCGTTGTCCTGCTGTTGACATGGGGTACAGAAATTCTCCTTTGCGCTTCCTCTCCACGAGGCGTTTCCGCCTGGATACAGCCCGCTCCCTCGATCTGAAACGCCCACGTTTAAGAAAAATGTTGATGCGACCACCAAGGGGCGGCCAACCCGAAAAAAACGTGTACACAGAAATACCTGTGTATTTCTAGAAATACACTAAAAATACCAGGAAATACTCTACAATACACAGAAATACATAGAAATACTCAACAAAAATACGAGAAAAATACAAAAAAATACATTAGAAATACAAGAAATACAAGGCAAGTGTACACAGAAATACATGAGTTGGCCGCCCTCGGCGACCACTGTGAAAAATACTCGTCAGGGTTACGGGAAAATTTTCCTTGATAAAAGTCGTAATTGTAAATTTACAAGCACTCCCTATCGACGTGGAATTGACCGACAAGCAAGAATGGGCAGTCGTAAATTTACGACATATTTTGTAAATCAAAATTTAAAAAAATATCGTAAATTTACGAGGATATTTTGCACAGTGGACAAAGCAGACGCGGTATGCTAACGGCGTGGAACAGCACCTTGCGGTGGCAGCCGGAGAAGCCTCAATGGCAATTATTCAATTCTAAATCACTCAGAGATGCTCGACAATGGGCATGCTCTTCAAAAGTGAAAATTTTGCTCAATTCTTGTCGACAGCACGAAGTGTGCCATCTTTGCATACCTCACACACTTTTAGGCAACTACTTAAGAATGAATTGGTGTGCAATTATTGGCACACTTGCCAAACGTTTAAATTTTGCACAGCCGCAAATGTGCATTTGAAGTTCAACACCATATAATGCGAATGTGCAATGCAGTTAACCGTGTAGATAAATGCGCAAAGCTGCAAATTTGTTTTATCAGTACATTCTGCAAATAAATAACGCAAAATACGCAAAAGTAATTTTTACATTTTGTCAATGTTATTTGCTGGTCATGTCTCGTAAGGGCGAGGCCACACAGTTTTCCTCGGTTATAATAGAGGCGTTTTAGACCCACGTCACGTCACTCCGCATTATCGCAGGAGCCCTTGTGGCCTTATCTTTCCAGTAAACAACAAGGTATTTGCGACACTCGTTTATCACTCGGATTAGTGCGTCTAATTTATTCCTTTCCTCTCGATCGCCTCTCGGTGACCGGCCCCCGGCCGGCCCGAGGTCACAGGTCCCAGGGCTGAGCCCTGGAGATGTGGCGGGCACCACGCCGCGCGGCACGCCTGTCTGCAGTGCCTTTGAGGCCTGACTTGTGGCCTGCTGAGGAGCCAGCGGCCTGCGATCTTTTGCTTGCAGCCTACAGGCCTGACGAGTGACCTGCCGCCTGCTGGGCCTGAGGCCTGACAAGGGAACTCCGCCAAGTGTAAATTCCCGAATTTGATGAAACTTTGGAAAGTTGAAGGCCTTTATGTGTCTACCTCAGCCACATCAAAACTTTCTGCTCAATTTCATATCTAGGGGGTTTTCATGCTATAAAAGCAATAAAATCGGCTTTCTGCTCACCGGTACATGCATATGGGGAGTCGTCTGTAGGGGTAACTCGGCGAGTTGCGGCCCTTTGGGCGAAAATTTCGTCCGTTTTGACGTATCTTGTACCGCTTGGGCGCTAGAGTGGATTTTTGACTTAAATGGACAAATTCTTTATTTTACACCGGCCCGCACGTATATAGGGTAAAACTAAATGTGAAATTGAGCAGCTAATTTTGATGCAGCCGAATCAGACACAATGAGGTGTAAGATTTCCCAAAGTCTTATCGAAATCTGGAATTTACACTTGGCGGGGTTCCCTTGTGAGGAGCCTGCGGCCTGCAGCCTGCAGGGCTTGCCGGGCCTGGGACCTGCGGCCTTCAGTGCCTTTGGGGCCTGGGACCTGCGGCCTGCTGGGCATGATGCCTGAGGAGCCTGCGGCCTGTAGCCTGCAGGGCTTGCCGGGCCTGGGATCTGCGGCCTTCAGTGCCTTTGGGGCCTGGGACCTGCGGCCTGCTGGGCATGATGCCTGAGGAGCCTGCGGCCTGTAGCCTGCAGGGCTCGCCGGGCCTGGGACCTGCGGCCTGCTGGGCATGATGCCTGAGGAGCCTGCGGCCTGCAGCCTGCAGGGCTTGCCGGGCCTGGGACCTGCGGCCTGCAGTACCTTTGGGGCCTGGGACCTGCGGCCTGCTGGGCATGATGCCTGAGGAGCCTGCGGCCTGTAGCCTGCAGGGCTTGCCGAGCCTGGGACCTGCGGCCTGCTGGGCATGATGCCTGAGGAGCCTGCGGCCTGCAGCCTGCAGGGCTTGCCGGGCCTGGGACCTGCGGCCTGCTGGGCCTGCGGCCTGAGGAACCTGCGGCCTGCAGCCTGCAGGACTTAAGGAGCCCACTGCCTGTGGCCTGCTGCCTGCGGAGTGCTGCTGCTGCTGCCGCCTGCTGCCTGCGGAGTGCGAAGGGATCGGGATGGGGATGGGCCCCGCAGGGAGGCAGCACGGGCCGCTATATCCCGCGCGCGGCAGGGAGTAGCGACGCGGCCACCAGCAGACCGGTGCCGGCAGCACGGCGTCTCTACGATCTTAAGTCTTTACCAGGTGGAAATGTCGCAAAATTTTTGTGGACGCGTGAATCGAAATGCTTACACTTGCCCCCCCCCCCCCTAAACTACGTGAAATTTGTAGGAAAACTTGTTTAAGTGTATGAATGAAAATCCACACATTTAGAAGAGAGTGATATCCACACACTTGGGTTCTCCTTGGATTTTCAGGGAATGCCTACCCTTGGTCAGTCATCATAGAGCAAGAGCATAATCTAAAGGTGACTTAAGATTCAAGAAACATGCAGCTGAAACGTCTTACCGCGTCTTACTAATAACTGTTCATCATGGAGTGAATACTGGGGGGAAAAAAATGTTCGGTTCACTATTTATTGGTACGCATGTAGCTCATTTTCATCAAAACGTGAATAAAGGTCAAATTTTCCTCATTTTATTTACATTAGTGCTTACTGGTAAGAACTACAAAAGCTTACATCGCGTGAGAATGCGGACCGGCCAGCAACACTTCGAAATCCCCGCGCTTTTACCCGAATTTCTCATACCCTGTCCAACAGCACGAATGTGCCGGTGTTCCCCTTCGGTAAATTTTCAAAACAAATGTGCAGGCAAGTAGAATGACATAATTCCCATGTTAGCCCTCATACTGAATTGAGGAAAATTATCTGCCAATACTATTATCGACTGCAAGTGTCTGAAAAGTCTAATGTTTACGTGTACTTTTGCAGTCTCGTACAGTTGGCAATGCCACAACAGCCAAGATGGCCGCTCTGTGACGTCACTGCGCATGAGACGCCAGCCCAAACTACAAATTAATAAAATTTCTCATCGGCGTTTTAAAAAGAACAAAAAATCACGCCATAACTCTTTAAATTTCATAAAACTGATTTCCCCTCTTCGCCGAGGAAATCCTACCGCTCAATTTCATTATTGAAAAATTAAATGCACCCCCTACCTCCTCAGTGGGCGGAGCCTAGCGGCCAGCCCTACTCGCTAAAAATCAGCGTTCTGCGCATCGCGACTTTCGCCCTTTTCTCTGAAAATATACGATTTCCCGGGCTTTTCCGGGTGGCAGAGGGTAGATAGGACGATTTCCCAGTCCCCGGGACGGTTTGCGGTGCTTTTCTCCCGTCCCGCGGCCGGAAACACCGCCCGCGACCGGCCGCCTCGCGCCGCCCGAGTCTGGCGTCTCATGCGCGGCGCGGGCCTCAGTTGCTGGCGCGACACAGCACCGGTCGGGCCTACTGGAAACAGACGCGCAAACTCGCGCGCTCATTGGCTGCATTTGAAAAGCTCGCTTCCCTAAATGGCACTTCGCCTCCAGGTTTTATGGCGTTGAGACGGGCGGCGAGTGCGTGCGCCTCCTGAGCGTGGTGGTGGCCCCCTGCAAGCTGCTCGCGAGCCGAGCCGAGCCGCGCCGAGCGAGTCCGTGAGCGCCGTGCGCCAGGCCGTTTGTCAAACCCGCCCGCCCGCTCCCGCTCCCGGTGCGCGAGTGCGCGGCTGCCGCGGCCCCCGGGGGTATAAACACCAGCGCGGGCCTCAGCGCGTCGTCGTCGGGGACGTGCGGCGTGTCCTGGAGCGCGGAGGAGGAGGACAAGTGCGCGCGCGAGGCGAGAGAGAGCAAGACCCGTGCTGAATGGTGTTGTGTTGTGTGTGAAGTGAGGTTAAGTGAGGTTAGGGATGGACGACCAGCGAGCGGCGATGATGCACGGAGTCGGCAGCCAGGTCGGCATGATGGCCCAGCCCTACGGCATGCAGGCCGTGGAGGCCGGGCACGCGCCGCCGGCCACCCCGGACCAGGAGACCCGCAAGCAGGACATCGGCGAGATCCTCCAGCAGATCATGAACATCACGGACCAGTCGCTGGACGAGGCGCAAGCAAGGTGAGGGAGATGTCATTGGTCGTGTCTTGTCATGTCAGGGCTCTGGTGGCACCGGGGACGCGGTGTTTTTTTGCCGCACTTGCCACGGATGTTGTGGGTCTGTGGTGGAGTGATGCGCAGGGGTGTGGGAGTGTGTGAGGGCTGCGAAGTGGGGAAGGCCACTGCCACGAGTCCAAGAGGTGGGTGTGTGACGATATGTTTGAAGTGACTGCCTTTGTGTTGTCATTCAGAGAAGTAAATGATCGATATTCCTGTTGTAATGTCTTATTGTTGTATTGTCAACTGAATGACGCAAAGTTGGTTGCGTTTTGATGTTGCTTATTCTTATCGTAGCTGATGTACATTACATAATCGTACATGCACCAGTATTGTAATAACATCCACAAGTTCTTTTCGAACAAGCATGATTTCTACAGAATATCAGCTGTTTCTCCATTGTATTAAAGCGAATGTTGTGTGTTGTGTATATGCATTTTGTGAGTTTGTTTACAAGTTGTCAGGCCTCTGTTTATGGCTGTGACTGATTTATATGCTACATTTACATGAGTTTTTCTTTCAAATAATTTTTGTTTTGTTCCCTTCATACCTGTTTGGAAATATTTGTGATTTTGTAAGTTAAGTAAATTATTTTGACTTATGTTTTGAATTAGTAGGAAACTTTGTGTTCACATTGAATGAATGAGCAAGCATTATTTACTTCTCAGTTCTCACTAAAGTTAGATGGTTGACAGTTCACCATCAACCACCCTTGCATAAGTTTTTGCATGGGAAAGATATTCTAGTCCTTGTATTTTTATCTTATGTGTATCAAAAAATGTGAAACATGAAAAAAATGTATGATGGTGCTGCCAAATTCCTCTGCAATGACACACTTGCCTCTGTGCTATTGAAATGAAGCCATTCCCGGCCATGTCCATTTCCTGAAAATTTCTCGAGGCGCGTTCTCGCCTCGCCGCCCGCCGCCCCTGAAATTCCTGTAACTCCCTTCTAATTGCCTGGCTCCAGCCGGCCCCAGTCTGGAGAGGCCGACCATGCTGTCCCTTCAATGCGAGTGGTATTGTCACTTCGGACCGCTCGGAAATTCCAGAGGGTCGGTCGGGTGATCTCCGGTTCAACCAAAATTATCTCCTCGCGCCTCTACCATTTTTCCTCCGAGTTTTTTTTCCCCTTTCCCGCCACACGGTAGATGGTGGGCTCGAGTGTTGCCCCTGGTGTAACACGCGTTGTTCTATGCGTAGTGTGTACTCTGTCAGCTGATTGTCAACGTAAACACACCGCGGCGGGCCGGGCAGGTGTTATCGGGGTAAATAGTGTCAGACTGCGTGACCAAACAGTGTTGGTGTTAGAGGAGATGAGCTGGGCCCTTGCGCGGCGCCGGCCCGGGAAATATACTGTAGGGTGCTAGAGACACACCGTGTCGAATCAGAGTGTTTGACGTTTGCACTCGTCCTTGGCCTTTTGAGTGCGTGTGTTTGGAGAGTGTGTCCGTTCGCATTGCAGAGGGAGAGGCAAACCGAAGGGGTGTTCGAACAGAGTGACTTTCGGTCAAAATCGACCAAATTACCGGAATTATCCAAACATGATTGGAAATGGCTGTTAAATAATTTCAAAACAAATGAAAAAAAAAATACAATGAAAATGACGGTTAAAGACAGAGAAAGGCTGAATGTTAGTAAAAATTAACAGAGAGCAATCGAAAACTGCTGAAATAACTTAGTTTTTTCAAAATAACGAAAAGGAAAGAAAACTTGCCAACAAAATGATTCATAAATGATTGAAACTGACTTAAAGATGAAAGTTAATGGTTGAAAAATGACTGAAAATGATCAAGTATTAAGGAAAATGTACTATATAACGTCGGAGTGACGGATTTAAAAAAAAAGTAAAATAATCAATAACTGGATGACTGAAAAGTGATCAAAATTATTTATAACGACTGAAAATGACAGATAATGTGACGAAATTTCCATGTGCTCAGCGATCATCGTGGCAGGTGCAGATGTCCACCGGAAAACGACAAATTTACTTAAAACTGCGCGCTCAGGTCAGCTTATGCGGGCGAGCGCACGGCTCAGTGTCCAGTGGCCTCTTGGGCCGAGTATAGATGCATGAAGTCTGGATGGCTCGGAAGTGGTTCCATCACTGTTCGCTCTCCCAATTTTTTTTTGATAGCTACACTTACGTTTGCAGTAGATACTTTAGTTGTGAAGGTGGTCCGTCTAGCTTAAATGACCAAACGTTAACACCCTGATAAACGACAATTGCAGTCGCTGTATTCTTTTGGTTATAATGTCGTTAATTCCATTCGTAAATTCGTCTTCGTTTGGATGTAAATTTCTTGTTAGAAAAACAAGGAAACTACTTTTGTACTCAGGCATGCGTTTCACACAGTGTCCGCCCTACACACCAAAAGTGTATGTACTTTTTGGGCATACCTTTTTACTGAATGACACGTCCTACGTTTGGTGAAAACTCCTACATTACATATTTTGTAAAAAAAAATATATATCAAACAAAACAAAACAAAAAAAAAAAAAACTGCTTACTGCGGACAGGAACATTAGTTTAAGCCCGAAAAATGTGTGAAGGAAACACTGAGCAAAATTGTCTTCACGTGTTGCGTATTACCGTGTAGAAATTTGTTTCATAATTCAGCACGTGTGTCATATTCTTTTCATCATCAAATGTAATTTGACATTTAGTGTGTAGAGCGCATGTGTACTTGCGGGGCGCCCCGATATTCCAGTGTGCGTACGTGTGCGGGGCAGAAGAAGGTCTCCCTGTCTCGGGTTCCAACGCGGCGCGGTAACCCAGTTTTGGCATCGTTTACTTTTTTGGCGCCGGCCTTAGGCCCCTAAGGGCGGTCGCGTGGTCGGGGCGGGGCGGGGTGGGGCGGGGCCCCCTGCTCGGCGGCTGGCCTGGGCCCGCCTGGGCCCCGCGTGGGGTGGGTCGGGGATAACTAAGTACTCGACTCTGACTGTCACACCCTCGATTAGCCGACCCGGGCCCGGCCGAGGCGCGCGGGGCCTTGCCAACCTTCACCCCGCCGCCGCGCGCCACGCCGCGCCACGCCTCCGCGGGTCAGTAAACTTTTACGGCCCGGGGGGCAGCCAAGGCCACGGCGCCTTAGGGTGGGGCGCATCACCCTCGCGGGCCACTGCAAAAAAAAAGGAAAGGACGTAGGGACTAGCGCAAGAGTGCAAAGCATGTGTAAAATGTATTTTGCAAAATTATTATTGTCGCGCACCGCATGCGTGTTTAGTTGCTCTGTAAGATTATCAGCAACTGCGGTAAAACTGTAACATATACGCCTCTATCCAACTTTGTTAATCCATTTCTATTGTGTTTTTTTTTTCTACTTTATGATTTTTTCTTATTTTGAGGCGTATGGAAGTTTTGCCCGTCCGCGGCAACTGCCGGTGGTAATAATTCAGGTAAAGGGCGGGAAAGTTCTGAAATTCTGACTAAAATTGACCTAGGCAAAAATACGATTTGTGGGAAGGTTATAATAGTCTCCTTGGTAGTTGATCATGTGGTATACACAATGTGTCCATGGAAATGTTTCAGCTCCTGACCTGGTTTGCTGACTTCTTCAGCTTCGTTTTCGAGGAATTTAAAGGACACCGTTAAACACTAGGCTAACACGTGCTGAGGATCACGGGGAAGATGGGCCCCTTTGGAAAACGCTTACTTTATTTTATCGAATATGTACTGGGAAACCTAATGTGACACATGTATTGTAGACATGTGACAAGTGTAGGTCACACCACATACTGAGAGCATATTTTTGGTAACGTTTGTAATGTTGATATCCTTAATTTAATTCTTAAAAGCATAAACATAAAGGATGGCTCGCGGATGTCACACGACAAACGTGAACAAGAGTATGGTCACATTACATAATGTGACTTAAACTATTCACAGCAGTTGCTGTGACTCATGTCACACTAGTGTTTCCAGTGTGCGAATAAAGAAATGAACACACACTCGCTATGGAGTGTGCTACATTCGTACTCTTTTGGTTGCCGCGCTGTCATTTTCGAATTTTGGCGCGCTGCGGTGAGTCGTGCAGCAGGTCCGGGTCGGGCGCAGATCTGATCACGCAGTGTTTCTGCTGTCCGATTTGTCTCCCGTTTGCCCCGCGACATGCCACGCCGTCCGTACGCCAAGCCCCGCCCCGCCCCGCCCCGCCCCGGCTCGCCCCGCCCCGCGCGCAACCAAGATTGAAAGCCGACTGACTGATGGGGTTTTTGCCGGATCAAATGGCTGTCTGGTGCCGGGGGAGCTTGGGGCGGGGCGGGGCGGGGCGGGGCCGGGCCGGGCCGGGCCGGGCCGGGCCGGACGTTCTGGGCTTGGTGTAGAGGGCCATGGTGTTGGACGCGATAGCTTGGTCCAGGAGCTTGGCGGCACGACACTAGAAGCCCAAGTGTGTGAATATCGCACGTACTTGTGTGGGTGTGTGAATTTACGTTCGCGCGCATGACCCTAGAAGCGTATGAAAGTTCTCACTGTGAAAAATATCCTCGTAAATTTAAAACATTTTTTGTAATTTTGATTTACAAAATATGTCGTAAATTGACGACAGCCCATTCTTGCTCGTCGGTCAATTCCAAGTCGATAGGGAGTGCTTGTAAATTTACAATTTCAAATTGTAATTTTACGACTTTTATCATGGAAAATTTTCCCGTACACTGTTAAAAATACTGTAAGGAGTTACGGTATGCCTACAGTCCGTGCCGTAGTTTTCGTGTATGGTCAGACCGTAACGTATCCTTACGGTATGGACTGTACTGCATTGTGGGTGGAATGTGCTCCATTGAACTTCACTGGAAAAACAAAGGTGCTATCTAATACCTTTCAAAGGCGTTAGTGAAATAGTGCCTTTAGAAAGGCGCTATCGCCTACCAAAGGTGCTATTTTTGGCCCTTTTCGTGCCTTTATAAAGGCATTAGTGCAATATCGCCACATAAAATTCAATAGCACCCCAAAAAGGGTGCTATATAGCACCTTTGTTTTTCCAGTGTTCCCCAACATATTTGCCGGCTACGTTGTGTACCGTAGGATTCAGACCGTAGTCAAAAATTACGGTCCGGGACCTGGTAACAAATTGACGGCGCGTACCGTAGTCATTTACCGTAGTATTTTTTAACAGTGTAACCCTTACGAGGATTTTTCACAGTGCTAGGAAATTTCGCTCTTTTGCCTGATTGTGTTCGTCTCCGAATGGAAATTCACTCGCCTGCGAGTGTGCGATATTCACTCACCCGTCCGTAGGTCTCTTTTTACTATATGTTATGTGTCGCAAATGTTTGCCTTAATGCGGTGTATATAAGTGTTGGCAATATCCCACAGCATGATATTTTGTTACCTAATTTTGAACTGCTCATTGTATTTTATTTTTCTGTGCATTGTACACAACAAAAATCACTGTGAAAAGAACATTTAAAAAAAAAAAAATATTTTTGGGAACCTGAAGCGCTCCGCGATAAATTCCGAGTCTAACATATCTTCCGCTTTTCTTTGCAGAAAACACACGCTCAACTGCCATCGGATGAAGCCCGCACTCTTCAGCGTCCTGTGTGAAATCAAGGAAAAGACAGGTGAGCTCCCCTTCTTCTTCCACCATACCACACACCGCCCCGCTCGTATTATGATTGGCTGCTAAGCGGCTGCTTGCGGCCAAATGGCCGCGCTCTGGACGGTTTGATTCCGAATGTGTTTTATTTTCGATTTTTTTTTCTCTCTCTCTCTCTCTCTCCCTTTCTTTCTCTCTTTTTCCTCTTGCGGGGCTGGAATGGCTGGTGTAATCACTATGTGATTGACAGCTCGGTTCCGCTCGCCGCCACCGCCAGTGCCGCCGCTGCAGCGATCACATTTTCATTCCTTTCTCTTATTTTCCACCGCGACCACGCCCCCCACCCAACTCTACTCTGGAAAAACAAATGTGACACATGTAACGTCTGTAACGTCGTGACTTTTTGTGTTTCGTTCTCTCTCAAATATTGGAGTGGTGTTTGGCTGCCATTGTATTTTTAGGTACACCATCGTTTCAGGGGGAAAATTTCGAGGCTAAGGAGCACGCCACACTGTAAAAAAAAACACGTCGTAAATTAACAGGTAATATCTGTTAATTTTATTAAACGACCTGACTGACTGTGAATTTACTTTTAATTCGTGTTCATTTACAAAACAACTCTGTAACTTTACAAAAGAATTCCGTAAGTTTACAAATTTTATCTGTTGTTTCGCGATTTTTCTTGTTAATTCACAAAATGTTTCATCAAACTACAGGAAAAATCTGTTCACCGATTTAACAGCGAAACCTGTACTTATTTTTTTTTCCGTTTTTTTACAACAAATTTTTACAGTGAAGGGAGCACGATAAGGTTGCTATTGCAAAAAAAAAAGAAGACGTAGAAATTCATAGACACTGTTGTATCTTTGTTACCCTTGCTCGGAACCCTATTAAATGTATGCTCGTTCGAAACGGAAATTTCCGATGGAAACGTTGGTGACCTCTGAATTTTAATACAGTCGCTGAGATAGAAGATATTGCAGAAAAAATCTCATAACGTGCCGTCCATCACCTTTTAAATGTGATATTTGAACATGTCGCATCAAGAAACGTGACGCATGTCACATTTGTTTTTCCAGTACTCTGCCGTCAAACTTTTCCCCCGTTTTCTGATTTCCTTCCTGCTTGTGTGGGCGTTCGCCCGATCGTTTTCTTTCTTTTCTCTCCTTTGTTGTAGCTTGACCCCTGTTTTTATTTTGTTTTGTTTTCATCGCAATATACGTTTCGGTTTCCCAAATGTCGCGCGACTCGAATAAGGCGCGATTTAGACGGTCTGTCTGCCCTCGCGCTCCTACTGTGTGGTGCGGTGGCAGCCAAGTGCCTTACTGAGCGGGGCGGGGCGGGGCGGGGCGGGGCGGGGCGGGGCGGGGCGGGGCGGGGCGGGGCGGGGCGGGGCGACGCGGCGCAGCGGTGGGAGCCGCGCTATTTTCGTGACAGTGATATGGCAGTCTTTGTGTGGGCCGGGGCGGGGTGGGGCGGGGCGGGGTGGTCGGGGGTAGCACCGTGGGGCGGGGCGGGGCGGGGCGGGGCGGGGGTGGCTCGCATTGACTTGTTTTCGGCTGGGGGTGGGGTGGGGTGGCGCCGCTACCGCCGCCGCCCCGGCTGCGCGCCGCGCGCCGCGCCGCCTCTAGCGGATACCGGGCGGGTCGGGTCGCCCGGGCGGGACAGCCGTGGCTGGCAGGCAGGCGGGCGGGCGGGTGGGTGAGCGGCGGGCAGGGGAGAGAGAGAGAGAGAGAGAAAGAGAGAGAGAGAGAGAGAGGCAGCAGGAGCCAGGCCTGCCGCCGGGCGGGGCAGACCGAGCTGGCGGCCGGCCTCGGGGGTGGCCCGCCCCGCCCCACCCCGTCGACCCCACCCCACCCCACCCTGCCCAGCTCAGCTTCGCCCCGCCCCGCCCTGCCTGCTGCCTGGGATGCCGCGCCACGCCCCGCCCTACCCCGCCCCGCCCCGCCAGCCCCGCGTGGCCTTCAGGAACGGAAGTGATCGAAAGTTCGTCAACCCTTTTGTACCGTATCTGACGGTATCGGTACCTCCGTGACAACCACGCGAGGCACGGTACTTGGTTTATGGGGTTGTCAACCCTTTTGGTACCTCACGGTATAGGTCGAGGTTTCGTCAACTGCCTTTTGCCATGTTCGGAGGAATATGGGTATTATAGGAGGTAATATCAGAGTAATGTTGTGATAATATTGGAAGTAATATTGATGTCATATTTAATATTGCCAAAAATCTGAGTAATATCGATTTTTTATGAAGGTGTCATCGGTAATATTGAAGTTCTGGCGTGATGTCAGTTCCGTGTACGAAGGAATATCAGAGTTGACGACCTCTTGGTATCGGTACTTCCTTGACAACCCCGCGGCACGGTACTTGGTTTTCGGGGTTGTCAACCCTTTTGTACCTCACGGTATCGGTACCTCCGTGACCGCACTTTGCTTCACACTGTGCACTCGGTCTGTGGGGTCGACAACTGGCGGGAAAGTTCAACGTACAACCCTAGACTCCTGCTGCGGGCAACCCTCACAGCTCACAGCCCTGCAGAAGTGTGTGAATGTCGCACAATTGCAGGTGTGCGAATATTCATTTGAGTGGCCAATCCTCGCACGCCTACAAGTGTGCGACATTCACCTTACTTTAATTTTCAGAGTGTTGGTCGAATGCGGTCAGGCGAGGTGATCCCTGTAATTTTCAGTATAGTCATATATGTCGTCCAAATTATAATAATGATAACGATGATTGCTAAAATGGCTCAGAATGAGTCGTATGTAGCATTATTACACCCATGTAAAAAGGTACGCTTATGTTCGCTCAAACGATCCATGAAGACTCATAGGCGGTGCCGAAAATGTCGTTAGGCAGACTCTAATTGAGCGATGTCAATCTTTCCCCGCTCTCCTAAGAGTGACAAAACTGGCGCCACAATCTCTCTACGAGATTCATGGCTCTTCGATTTACAGTGATCGATAGAGAATGTTTCCTCCCCCCACCCAAAAAAAAAAAAAAAAAAAAAAAAAAAAAAATGTCTCTGAATGTTGCAAAAATTTGTTGATATGTGTGAATGAAAAAGTGGAAATTTTAACGAGAATTTTACGGGCTTGGAGACAAGGATAAGTTCTTAATAAAAATTATAAACTTTACTCACCTGTAAGTAAAGTGTGCGCCATCATTTACTCGGTTGGGTTTCCTTTCCTGTGTACCTACGGGGGGCTGCAACTCCACATAGTTTGCCGTGTGCTGGGTGGCGGGGAGAGCAGTGGGGGCGGCGCGGGGACGGCGGCGCGGGGGCGGCAGGTCAGGTGTGGGGCGGGCGGGCTGACGTTGACACGAGCTCGAGCCTGGGCTCAAATAGCAGCGCGCGTTTGCGAATCACGTGTGGGGTGTGGATCTCTTTCCGTTTTGCCCGCCGCGCGTGGACTCGAGACGAGCGGGGGGCTCGTCACACTGGAAAACCCAACCGTGTGAATGAATGCTGTACATTTGAAAGTGCGTGAATTTCGTACATACGTCAAAGTGTACGTGGTACAAAGAAAATTTCTATACCTTTCCTCGAAATCTTTGGGAATATATGTATATTTTTTAACACAAGTGCGTCCGTGTAAACACACATGTTTGTGTGTGAAATTCCGAAGAAAATTCGTACATTCATACTCACACCACTTACTGAGACTTTTTCTTGTTTACTACTGCAAGTGTGCAACATCCGCACTCTTCGGTTTCCACTGCGTGCGACGCTGAGCAAATATATTCGTAAAATTAAGATTTTTTTTGTGATATGTGATTACGACACAGAGTTGTAAATTTACGGACGCAATCATAGTTTTAAGACAGCAAATTCTTACTCGTCAATGAAAACTATGTCGTCACGTAGTGTCAAAAACCTTTGGTAACGATACAATACTGTCAGCTGTAACTTTACGACATTAATCATGGAAATTTTTTCCTGAACCCTTGCGAATATTTTTCACAGTGGATGGTTCACCGCATCTTCCTGCCTTTGCAGTTGAGTGAGCGTGGTGTTTTTGGAACGTGCAGAGCACACCTTCGGAAAATGTGCACTCTGGCACACTGTGTGCGTATAGCACTCGCGTCGGGGCCGTGCTTGGGGGCGCCCGCGTCCTCGTTTCGTTTCAGTTTGGGGGGGCAATTTATTTTCCCAAAGGAGGTGCACCCTCGCCCCGCCCCGCCCCGCCCCACCCCGCCCCGCCCCGCCCCGCCCCGCCCCGCCCCGCCCCGCCCCGCCCCGCCCCGCCCCGCCCCGCCCCGCCCCGCCCCGCCCCGGGTGCAGCGTGGGAGCCACGTGTGGGCGCGGCGCCGGGGCGGTAGCAGCGGCAGCAGGCCGCGTACTGGCAGCCGCAGCCTGCGCAGCCCCTACCAGCGCAGCTCGGCACGTGTATTTTTGTTTACGTCTACTTCGGGACGCTCGAGTCGCCTCGGCCCCTCGCTCGCTCGCTTGCTCGCTCACTCTCGCTCGCTTACTTTTTCGATGGTGTAAGTTACTCTCGATAGTTTATACTCGTTCGATCACTCGATGTCTCGCTCGCTTACGCTCGCTCACCCTCTCGCTTGCGCTCATCCTCTCGCTCGCTAACCCTCTCGCTCTCCCTCTCTCTCGCTCACACTCTCGCTCTCCCTCTCTCTCGCTCACTCTCTCGCTCACTCGCTCGCTCTCTCGCTCACTCTTTCGCCAACTCTCTCGCTTACTCTCTCACTCGCTCACGCTCGCTCACTCTCGCCCGCTTTCTCACTCTCGCTCGCTCTCTCTCTCCCGCTCGCTCTCCCGCTCGCTCTCTCGCTCGCTCATTCTCGTTCGCTCATACCCTCTCGCTCGCTCTCGCTTACTCTTGCTCACTCTCATTCATTCTCTCTCTCGCGCCGTCCCCTTTCTCCGCGTGCGTGCCTGCTGCGTGCGCTGCTTCGTGAGCCCCACGTGCGGCCTCGCACGCAAGTGACACCCCCACCCACCCCATCGCCGGACTCGCGCGCCTCACCCCGCCCCACCCCGCCCTGCCCCGCCCCGCCCCACCCCAACCCGCCCCGCCGCGCCCCGCCTCGCCACGCCCCGCGCGCACGAGGGGGCGTTCGATACACTCCTGAAAACAAACTCTCCGAAAACCGCGCTGAGCGACGAAAGGAATCGAAGCAATACAAGGGCAGATAAAATGGAATGGCAACGGGACTGCTATCCAGAAAGTGTTCAACGATCATACACTCTAAATTGCTTAGTTTAAAAAACCATACGATCTCTTATGGGAGTGTTCAACTTTTTTTGCAGCATATCTGGTGGCAAACATATGATGTCCATCATATAATGCATGATTTATGAGCTCTCGACGTAAGCATGTAAACGTGTTCGTGTTCAAGACTTTGTGTTGATGTGTGTCAGTTGAACATTTTTGCTGGCGTCTCGCGTGGCCGGGGCCGCCCGCGAGTCTCACGCCACGAATGACTCTACGCGCGCCCGTCATAAACGTCGACGTTTTAAGTAGATGATGGTGGTGATGACCTGCTGGATGTGGGGGATAGGATCCCGTCCGGGCTTTGCACCTGTGCGATGTGGAGGGTCGCGAACCCTTTTGCTGCCGCGCACCTCTGCGCGCGCACCTGCCTATACCGGCCCGGGCCGCCGGAGACACCCCCCTCCCCCCCCTCCTCCTGCTCATCCTGGGTGTGCGTGTCCTCTACCTGCCGAGAGAGGAGAGGTGGCGAAGCAGATGTGGTGGGGAATAAAAACTTTCTTTTCGACGGATCTTGAAAGGGGATTGGACCCTGGGAGGGAGAGGGGGGAGTCATGTGTGACCTGGAGGAGGAGCAGGGGCGGTTGACTTTGTGACCCTGTCTGACCCCCTCCTTACCCCCCTCCCCCCGCCCCCATCTTTTGTCTCCCCCCCCCCCCCCACTCCCTCCCTCCGGTGACAATAGGTGCGCCGAGCTGATCTGCTGGGGCTCAGCTTAGGAGGCGTTGACTTGCGAGGGTCCCCACCGATAACAAAACCACAACCATATGTGACCACCCTCGAATGAAGAAAGAAAACAGAAAAAAAAACCGCGTCAGATTCAACATTTTATTTAATTTGAAAAACGATTCCGGCACTGAGACTTACCTTTCGGAATATTTAGCACAGTCTGAAAGCGAGAAGGGGGCATAGTACTTTTTTTTTTCTAGGACTCAAAACACTCTCTCCATGAAGATCTTCCATTTCCCTCTTCCCGGCGGTGCAGGCTGGCCAATTACATCTTGAATCTTACAGCATTTTTTTTTCACCTCTTTTTTCTATTTTTCCCTCTTCCGGAACCGCGACCGAACCGAACGGCGCCCCTGGCCCTGGTAATGATGGGCCGTACGCGGGGCGTGGCGGGAAGGGGAGGGAGGGGGGGGGGCGTCCCTAATGAGTTGCAAATGGAGTGCGGACGCGGCGTCGCGACGGCTCCTGGAAAGAAGGACGCCGTCGGAGACGTGGAGGAGGAGGACGCCGCTGGAGAAGAGGACGCCGTTTTCGAAAATTGACCTCACATCGGCAGTCGTCATCGGCGTCCCTCCTCAATGTTGTTGTCGGTGCCGTGATGCCTGCCTGTTTCGCCGGACGGGTGATGATACTTCCCGTTCATATCCGGGGACGCTAGGTTGCCGATTCGTGCCCGAAGACATTTCGTCTTCAGCGACCTCCTCGATCGACGTCGTCTGCGATGTCGTCGTCGTCCTTGTCGTTGTCTTCGGCATCGTCCTCGACTACGTTTCCGGCGTCGTCGTCCTGGTCCCTTGTTGCCACCTTCGGCTTCGTCCTCGGGGTCGTCCTCGGCGTCGTCCTCGGGATCATCCTCGGCTTCGTCCTCTGCAACGTCCTCGCCGTCGTCCTCTGCCTCTGCATCGTCCACGGCTTCTTCTTCTGCATCGTCCTCGACGTCGTCCTCGGCGTCGTCCTCTGCATCGTCCTCAACGTCGTCCTCGGCGTCGTCCGTCGGGGACCCTTTGGGACCGGGCGGCTCGTCGTGTCGCTGGCCGGCGCGTCGTTGCCGCTCGGTGGAGCCCCGCACGGAGCCCAGCCCCAGCCCAGCAGTGCCGCCTGCCCGGCCGCCCCTCTCCCCTCCCCCCTCCTCCTCCCCCTCCGCCTCCCCCGCGCCGTGCCCGCTGCGCCCCGCGCCGCCGAGCGCCTCTCCCCACCTCCCCTGTCCCTCCCTCCCTCCCTCCCTCCCTCCCTCCCTCCCTCCCTCCCCTCCCCCCGCCCCTGCGCCGACGGCGTTGTTGCCGATGTGATCTCTCAGGACGGCTGCTGTGCTCTGTGAGTCCGCCCGGCCCGGCCCGGCACGGCCCGGCACGGCCCGGCACGGCCCCTGGACGCGCTGCCCCATGACTCCCGGCCTCATGACTCCTCTTTCTCAAATCTCGTCCACGAAATGTTTGGAACTGGATTTGAATTGGAGGAGGAGGAGGTGGAGGACGACGAGTAGGAGTAGTAAGAGGTGGAGGAGGATGAAAAATTAAGGCCGGATTGTGCTCTAGATGTCATACCTACGTGACATTCACGATTTTGTCTAAGGTGAATGGTCGTTTGTGTGTACTGTTGTCGGTATTGTGCTGATTTTTGTAGTGATTGTGATTTTGTGTGTGTGTGTTTGTGTTTGTGTGTTTGTGTGGCGGATGGTATGGCGCGGCAGGCTTGATAAGGGTGAGAGACTTTTAGCGAGTTTGCGTGGGTAGCGTAGCGTAGGGTGAGTTTGTAAATGGGAGAGGAGTATGTCGGGTTTGCGTTTGCGGTGGGTTTGTATGTGTAAGTAGTTGCGCATGTCGGGTTTGTAAGTGTGAGTATATCGGGTTCGTAAGTGCGTGTGGAATTTAGCTTTTAAACGTAGCTAAGTGTAAGTGGGGTTTGAGGGTGGGGAGATTGTAAGTGTGAGTGTGTTGGGTTTTATGAATGTGGTGTGGGCCCGCGCGCGCTCGCGCGCGCGCGCGTGTGTGTGTGTGTGTGTGTGTGTGTGTGTGTGTGTGTGTGTGTGTGTGTGTGTGTGTGTGTGTGTGTGTGTGTGTGTGGCAGCGCTTTGCCGTGGCTCCGGCCGGCTCCGGGGAGCTCCGGGCTGTTTCGTCCTGACGGCCCTCTTGGCCTCCGAGATGAAATAGTTGAATGATTCATGGTGATTCCTCCTCGGGCCGTGGAGTGCAACATTGCTGTACGGCCCGAGGTTATTCCTCTCTCTCTCTCCCCCCCCTCTCTCTCTCTCTCTCTCTCTCTCTCTCTCTCTCTCTCTCTCTCTCTCTCTCTCTTTCTTCGCACAAACTCATTCTGCCCACACCGCTCTAGGGACTGCGGGAGGAGAACTTATTTTCCAGCAGGATTTCTGCCGCCTGCTGTTACAGGGGGCAGGGTACTTACCTTTGCCTGCAGGTCTCCCCCCTCCCCCCCCCCCTCGGCGGTCCTGACCTCGGCGTAGGGATAGCGCTAGCGCGGCCAGCCCGCCGTAGGGAGTTTAGCAGTCGTGATATTATTGTGCGACGGAGATGTATGGCGTCGGGGGTGTTCCGGGGCTGGGTGAGCGAGAGAGAGAGAGAGTGAGAGTGAGAGAGAGAGAGAGAGTGGGAGGTAGAGGATTTCTGGCGGGGACGTTCTGTGTTACGCCCGTCGTGTTTTGGCGGTGTACAGTCCGCCATTGCCTCTGCCACTGGCCGGACAGGACAGCGTGGCAACTCGTGTACGTGTGTGTGTGTGTGTGTGTGTGTGTATGTGTGTGTGTGTCTGTGTGTGTGTGTGCGTGTGTGTGCGTGTGAGCGCGCGCGCGCGCGCTGCCCTGCTATCTCGTTTTGACCCGCTACGCCGCCACGGGCCATGTGATGTAGTCTCTTTCTCCCCTCTCTGTCTCTCCCTCTCGCTCTCTCCCTCTCTCTCACTTACTCGCTCTCTCGCTCTCCAGCCCACCACCCTCTTTACCTGGCTATTTCACAGTAAGCAACTTTGTGTATAAGGTAACTGGGAGTTCAACCCTTTCCCTCTCCCGCGGTCGATACTCAAGTTTTGTATACGGTAAAAAAATAGAAAAGAAAACGAAACTTGCTAGGTTTCGAAACGGCCAGCATTTTCTGACGCAGAAATTACAACGCAGGATCGTTGTTTTTGCAAAACTTTTTGGAAAGTGGGATTGTAAATTTTCCCTTTAAACTGCTCCGACAGTCAAACCACAATTTTACCGCCCTCAATTCGTTGGCAAAGATCTTAAAAATATCAAACATAAAATGGAAATGTTTGTATCTCTGTATTCCCCGAAAATCTGCGACCAGTACCATATTACGGAAGTTGATATGCTCACGGAGAGCAATAATTTGTGGACGTGGTCGGAGGAGACGTATTACCCACGCTGTGTCCACATTGCCGTTCTGTCTGTACGCGGCCGCCATACCGCCTGAGTTACGATCGGTAAGAGATTGGTCGGACGGCTGCCTTTTGGTTACCCGCCTAAATGTTTGGCGGGCTCGGCCCCGCCCCACCCCGCCCCGTCCGGCGCGGCCCACCACACCCCTCCACCCCGCCCCGCCCCGCCCCGCCCTCTGTCGGTCGATGTGGCGCGGCGCGACGCGTAGGCATCGCTTCTGCCGTCAGTAATGGGCGCCGCCGGGCCTCGCAGAGCGGCAGATGCAGCAGTAGCAGACGACAGAGTTCACTCGCAGCAGATGCAGCAGTAGCAGACGACAGAGTTCACTCGCAGCAGATGCAGCAGTAGCAGACGACAGAGTTCACTCGCAACAGATGCAGCAGTAGCAGACGACAGAGTTCACTCGCAGCAGATGCAGCAGTAGCAGACGACAGAGTTCACTCGCAGCAGATGCAGCAGTAGCAGACGACAGAGTTCACTCGCAGCAGATGCAGGAGCAGATGACAGAGTTCACTCGCAGCAGATGCAGGAGCAGACGCAGAAGTTGACGATAGCGTACAGTGCACTAGCTGACCAGACCAGATCGTACACTTTCAGCAGATGCGAGAGCAGACGACAGCGCACCTGAAGCAGATGCGCGAGATCAGACAACAGCTCACTTGAAGCAGATGGCAGCAGGGTCTGTGTTAGCCGATTGCAGGCAGGTGCAGCTGCATCGACGGCGCGTTGAGCTTGAAGGCTCAGCCTGTGCAGAGTACTGCAGACGCGGCCGCCCCGCCCCGCCCCGCCCCGCTCTGCCACGCCCCGGCGGGGCCTAAAGCGCCGTTGCGCCCCCGCCCTGTCCTCGGCCCGTCGCGTCGGCTGCGCTTCGCACCTTATTACCCTCAACACGAGACGCGTCGCCCTGCATTTCGTGCCGGGCCAGCACTGCTGAAGCCTCGCGCCCGAGAGAGAGAGAGAGAGAGAGAGAGAGAGAGAGAGAGAGAGAGACTATTGAAGAGTGACCGAGAGAGAGGAGAATTTACATCGAAATATCATGCTACTACCAACTAAAAGTCTGAAAAGATGATGAAAAATCAAACACCAGTTTAAAAATTGACCTGGTAGTCAAAAATGTTGAAAAGGTGAGGGGAACTCGACATTGAAATAGAAAATTCAACGTAAAATTAGAAAAGCACAGTTAACGGAGGAGGTTAGTGAAATCAGAACCATCAGAACTAAAATGAATGAAAGCGAATGGACGCAGACTGATTTGTTGTTCTAGAATACGACCTTCTCATCCCTCGCCGAAGTCAAAGAGTGGTAAAGTTATGAATGGTCGTGGATGTGATGGGTGATTCTTTATTCCTACACTTATCAAGTGCATGTCTATGATTTATTGATCAAGTGCTAATCTTTGATTTATTGAAAAAGAATTTCGGCGATTGACGGGGCAAAGTTGTTGTGCGAATGACAAAGTCACAGATTCTCAGTGACATTCAGTAGGGAGTAGGAGTCGTGCTTGGGCGGGCGCTCGCCCCGCCCCGCCCCGCCCAGCCCCGCCCCGCCCCGCCCCGCCCCGCCCCGCCCCGCCCCGGGGCGCCGCCAGTCACTTTCGGACGCGGCCGGCCCTGCTGGGTGGGTGGCGGCTGTGCAGCAGGGGCCTAACCTGGTCCCGACCCCTGCGGGGTGGCTGCCTGGCAGGCAGGCAGGCAGGCCGGCAGGCGGAGGGAGCACTTTAATTAACAAACCAAAGAAAGGCATTCTTTTTCATCCGTTTTTACAAGCCATTAAGTTTGGCAGCAGGGGCGGGGCGGGGCTGGCCACTAGGGCGCGCTGCGGCGGGGCCGCGGGTAGGGCCGGACCCGCAGCCTCCGGCAGACCTGGGAGGACAACTGCCGAGGGGGGGGGGGGGGGATCACTTCGAAAAACCATTGTACGGCCCCTGCAAAAATCATTTAAAAACTCAAAAATTTCAAAAAATAAATAAAAATAAAAACAAGAAAGATACAGAGAAATCCGAAAAATCGAGAACAAATGAACCAAAAAACAAAACAAAAAAAAATTAAAATGAGAAAAATTGAAAAAAGTCATCAAGAGCAGTAAAAATAGCAAAATTTACCAAAATAGTTACAGAAATTTTCTTCAAAAATTTAAAGGAAAAAAAAACAACAAAATATTTAGAAAATCAAAAAAATTACAAGTGAAAAAAGGGTATTGTACACAATTGTAGACATCTTGCATGAGTAATCCTCTCCTCGGACTCTGCTGCAGGCCGTCCGTCAAATCGCTCTTTCCACTGATATATTTGGTTTTTTTCGTAATAGCAAATTTTTATTTTTTCTTCTTTTCGAAATCAGTTGAAAATCTTTCTGTCCAACGTGTTTTGATTATATTTAGGTCGTGTGGCACGGGAGCTTAAGTATAATGCGGTGTGATCCAGATTATCCCGCACGGAGGTTATCTAATCGCACTACTGCTTGCTTGGCGCCAATCTGTGTTGCCGGGGTTCCCGGCGGCCCTGCACGCCAGCCAGGTGTGCGACAGAGACGCCATGCGCCTGACGCTTCCACTGTCGAAAATATCCTCGGAAATTTTCACATTTTTTTCAAAATGTGTGATTTTTCATTGATGCGTGGTCCATTTAGAAACGACACCGCAGAAATTACAAGAAGGCAACATATGTTCGTTCAAAATGAATTGTCGATAGCAAGTGCCATTACAATTTTATAATATGACAATTTAATATCGTAACTTTGCAACATTTTTCATCATCAGTTACCCTTAAAGTGTTTGCAGCTTAATGAAACTTGAATTACCTCACGGTGAATTCTCATCTTTGCAAGAAGTCGGCTCAATTTTTTGTATCATGTTGGCGGTGGCAAAATTTTTTTTGAATTTTTCGGCCTTGAGATTAGTTCCCGCTGACCCGGTGCCCCGTGAGGCGGCATTTGGCGGGCGGCGGTGTGGGGCGGGGCAGCCTTTGAACTCGCCGCTCCCGCCTCCAATAAAAACAAGGAAATCAGCAATTTCGGTCTTCATGTGTGTACCCGCTTATTGTTAATTAGGAAAAAAAAATACACTTTGTTTTGTAGATTTTTTAAAAATATATATTTTTTTATTTTTTTATTTTGTTGAGCGGGTGGCGTGGCGTGGCGAGGCCGAGCAGCAGACCGCCGCGGTTGATTGACGTCCACGCAGCGGCCCATGACGCCCCCCCCCTCTCTCTCTCTCTCTCTCTCTCTCTCTCTCTCTCTCTCTCTCTCTCTCTCTCTCTCTCTCTCTCTCTCTCTCTCTCTCTTCCCCACGCTCGCACACCACCAAGTCTATGGGAAGCAGAGCTGGAGATGGCCCTCCGCGAGCCGGGGCCGCGGTCCGCCGCCACGACGATTCCAAAAGTAGCAGGAGAGACGACAGGACAGCAGGTCTGCGCGGCTGCAGGAGGTGGGCGACAGGACAGCAGGTCTGCACGGCTGCAGGAGGTGGGCGACAGGACAGCAGGTCTGCACGGCTGCAGGAGGCGGGCGACAGGACAGCAGGTCTGCGCGGCTGCAGGAGGCGGGCGACAGGACAGCAGGTCTGCGCGGCTGCAGGAGGCGGGCGAAAAGACAGATCTGCACGGTTGCAGGAGGCGGGCGACAGGACAGCAGGTCTGCACGGCTGCAGGAGGCGGGCGACAGGACAGCAGGTCTGCGCGGCTGCAGGAGGCCGGCGACAGGACAGCAGGTCTGCGCGGCTGCAGGAGGTGGGTGACAGGATAGCAGGTCTGCGCGGCTGCAGGAGGTGGGCGACAGGACAGCAGGTCTGCACGGCTGCAGGAGGCGGGCGACAGGACAGCAGGTCTGCACGGCTGCAGGAGGCGGGCGACAGGACGACAGGTCTGCACGGTTGCAGGAGGCGGGCGACAGGACAGCAGGTCTGCACGGCTGCAGGAGGCGGGCGACAGGACAGCAGGTCTGCGCGGCTGCAGGAGGCGGGCGACAAGACAGCAGGTCTGCGCTGCACCTGTTGGTACGGGCTGTCCGTGCGTTCTACATGTCTGGACATTCTTTCCCTCATGCTAAGTCCTGCGATAACGCTATACTTGGATTGAACCAAATCTGCTAAAATGAATCGAACGTTGTTTTTCCCCCCTTTTTTCAAGACGTATGTGACGTGTGTGTGTCGCGCGTTTGTGTGTGTTGGTGAGCGCCTCTAGCCACGCCCCCTCCCCACTGTTCTCATCATGGTCATTAATTAAAGGTGCTTGTATTTTTTTTTCTCTCTCTCTATCTCGTCCCCTTCCCCGTTCGCTCCGCCCCGCTTCCTCTCTATGTGAGCAGGAGTGGGGATGTTGTAGGTCGGTGTGGTCCGGTCCCTCACCGTTTTCATTTGCTCCACGCCTATTGAGATCGTACAGGGCTCACATACCTATCGGGGAAATGACGAAAATGTCAGAGGGGAAATGAAAATGCACTAAAAGTAATGCAAATGTAAGTAATTACACTTATTCTCGAAGAGTTCTGTGAAGATCTTCTTAGTCCAGAGCCAAATCAGGCCAATGGACTCAAAAGCTCGTCCAGCTATAATGACTCAAGTTCTGATACATGAATGTTCCAGTAAAGAAAGTTATAGCTGCCGTATGCAATATCAAATGTGTTTTTTTTTACTCTCCGAATTTTCTTGCTGCATTTGCGATGCAGGGGAAACAAAGGGGAAACTGCAAATGTCAATCTCGTGTGTATACCCTAGATTTTAACATCCCCCCTTCCTCTTCTCTTCCCCCCCCCCCCCCCTTTCGCCTTTCTCGACTCTCTTCCATTCCTCCACCTCCACCTCCTCCTCCTCCTCTCCTCCTCCTCCTCTCCTCATCCTCCTCTCCTCATCCTCCTCTCCTCCTTCTCCTCCTCCTCTCCTCCTTCTCTCCTCCTTCTCTCCTCTTTCTCTCCTCCTCTCCTCCTCCTCTACCTCCTCCTCTACCTCCTCCTCCTCTCCTCCTCCTCCTCTCCTCCTCCTCCTCCTCCTCCTCCTCTACCTCCTCCTCCTCTACCTCCTCCTCCTCTCCTCCTCCTCTCTTCCTCCTCCTCTCTTCCTCCTCCTCTCTTCCTCCTCCTCTCTTCCTCCTCCTCTCTTCCTCCTCCTCTCTTCCTCCTCCTCTCTTCCTCCTCCTCTCCTCCTCCTCCCCTCCCCCTCCTCCTCTCCCCTCCCCCTCCCCTCCTTTCCCTCTCCTAGAGCTGGTAGCCCTCATCGGGTCGGTGTGGGGCCGCCGTGGCGCTTGCGTGCCGCACGGCATAGACGGCGGCGGCGGGGAGGTGGAGGCCTGCCCGGCGGCACGCAGAGGGAGGGGGGGAGGGGGCGTGCCTCCTCGGCAGGTGATGGGGCCGTGCCGCCCCCCTCCCGGGGACCGCCCCCTCCCAATTGACACATTATCTCAATGTCTTGTTTAAAGCTCGCCCATTACATGTCGCGCCAGGGCGGTGAGTCCAGCCTGCAGCACAGCCCGCAATGCACTCTCCTATTTTTTCATGCTCGGCTTTCAAATACAATTATTTATTTTTTATTTGTTTTTTCTTCCGCACATAAATGAATTTTTACGTTTGTCGATAAGAGCTTAAAGGTGTGTGTATGTCGCACAGGTGTCTGTATGTTCATTCATACTCGAACGAGTGAATATCCCTACACTCGAGGTATGGCATCCCAGTGCACGAATAGACATGTCTACTCCCACAAGTGCATATGACAATCACGCACTTGGGTTTCCTGTGTTGTTTTGTGTCCCTCCTCGTTCTTGATCATGCGTCTGTCGGTATGGAGTGACACGCTTGCGTCAATAATCTCCGTTGGACCGGGTCCAGCAGCCAGCATGAGTGCCGCGCGCCACACGTCTCGGGAAAATAAAGAAAAATAAATATTTTCCTGAAGTTTCGTGCTTTAAAAAAAAAAAAACGTTATCGCTAACGCTAACGTGACAGCAGATGATAAAGACCGTCAGTGACACGTCAGTGACACGTCAGTGACACGTCAGTGACACGTCAGTGACACGTCAGTGACACGTCAGTGACACGTCAGTGACACGTCAGTGACACGTCAGTGACACGTCAGTGACACGTCAGTGACACGTCAGTGACACGTCAGTGACACGTCAGTGACACGTCAGTGACACGTCAGTGACACGTCAGTGACACGTCAGTGACACGTCAGTGACACGTCAGTGACACGTCAGTGACACGTCAGTGACACGTCAGTGACACGTCAGTGACACGTCAGTGACACGTCAGTGACACGTCAGTGACACGTCAGTGACACGTCAGTGACACGTCAGTGACACGTCAGTGACACGTCAGTGACACGTCAGTGACACGTCAGTGACACGTCAGTGACACGTCAGTGACACGTCAGTGACACGTCAGTGACACGTCAGTGACACGTCAGTGACACGTCAGTGACACGTCAGTGACACGTCAGTGACACGTCAGTGACACGTCAGTGACACGTCAGTGACACGTCAGTGACACGTCAGTGACACGTCAGTGACACGTCAGTGACACGTCAGTGACACGTCAGTGACACGTCAGTGACACGTCAGTGACACGTCAGTGACACGTCAGTGACACGTCAGTGACACGTCAGTGACACGTCAGTGACACGTCAGTGACACGTCAGTGACACGTCAGTGACACGTCAGTCGAATTGGCGAACGGCGGAACGGCGGAACGGCGGAACGACGACAGAACGAGACCCTTCCCCTTACATCCCTATAGCCCTTGGTATAGGAGGGAAGGGGTCTCCATGTTTTACTTTGCGAGATCGAGAGTAAAAGCAGATGGTACCTTCGGTATCATCTGCTAAAAATTATTATCATTATTTACATTTTAGGCATACAAGCCGAAAGTGAGAGCTTTGGAATGACCTGTTCGAACTATATGCGCACACAGAACAAAACAAAATTACAGAATTAGGCTTACATAAACAATAAATAAAAAGAAAAAGCAATTTAGCGCAGCTAAATTTTGGGGTTTTGCTGGTAGTTTTCTTTTGGTCAGCATTCGTTCTGTGACCTTTATTAATTTCTTTATATATTTATATATATATATTTTTTTACAGAAATATTGTAGTTTTGGGTCATGAGAATGACCATCGGACGTGTCATTCCCTAGGAGATACTTCCGCTTTTCTCGACCCCGCGAGCACGCACACGCTCTCTCTCTCTCTCTCTCTCTCTCTCTCTCTCTCTCTCTCTCTCTCTCTCTCTCTCTCTCTCTCTCTCTCTCTCTCTCTCTCTCTCCCACTCTCTCCCCCTCTCTCCCTCTCATACTCGAGCGCGTAATTGACTGACATTGCCTCCAAGTACCAGCAGCATACAGCTTCCTCGCGCGGCGCGTACACTGGGTGCGCGCAGACGCGGCCCAGCCCGATTTATGGTTTGTTTTGGTAGGCGTCACTCTGGCCGTGAAATTTGTTTGATAACGTCTGCGGACGCGTAGCGATTTATGGGTCAGTCGTAAAATGTGCCCGGACGAGGGAAACGGAGAGGGGGGGGAGGGGGGGGGTTAAGGGTGGAAGTGATGCGTCCGTCAAGTCTGTGTGTAACAAGGGATGAAAACCTACCTGAAGGGGGGTGAGGGGTGTGTTTGCAGTTTTGAGGAGATGATCACCACATCTCTCGTTGGTGTGTGCTCACAGACTAGAAGCCCAAGTGTGCGCGAATGTCACGCTCTTCAAGGTGTGTTGATTTACACGTGGACAAGTCTGTGTGTGATTTTTTCCGAGGGATCTCGTTCACTGAAGAAGGAGGAAAATAAGTAAAAACTCACTCACGTGCAACGTGCAAGTGTGCGACGGGCACGCAGTTGGGTTCTAGTCTTTTGCAGTCGTGCGCGTGGGTGTTCTAGTGGCTCTATTGTCAGTTCGTGTGATGTCATAATATTTATAACTTGGTGCGTACAAGATACTTCACGATCTGTGGACTATTGGCATTTGGATTTGGCATTTCTGCTCCGAGGTTTTGAGAATGAGCGTCTCCCCTTTCCCAAACTCTCCCAACTGCCGTGGGCAGCTGTTCATTAGGCTGCGTTTGAGTGAGGCGGGGCGGGGCGGGGCGGGGCGCGTCGTGGCGCCGCCGTACATTGCGCCCCGCGCCTCGCCCCGCCCCATACCCCGCCATGCCGCGCCGGCCCTGATCGACTCACCGCCGACGCATTTTGACTAATGATGGTGACGGAAATTCTGTTATATGCCCGATGATCTCCTTGAGGAGTTCAAGCTCAATGTACGGGGCGCACTTGCATGTTAGAAAAAAAGAGAAAAAAAGAAGGAAAAGTACAGTAAATTTTTGTAATACTTTTGGTAATTTGTAATTTTTAAATCGTGTTTCCGTTTTCGATCGCCATCGTTAATTTTTGGTTGAGATCGTTTGCAATTCCATTCTGCGATATTTCTTTCTGAAAAATTTTCCCGTTGATCCCCCCTCGCAAACATTTTTCTATTCACCATGTTTCATTATTTAACGCCGTTTTTTCTGCTCTTTCTGTTCTCAGGTGAGGTGGCTGAGCCCTGCTCTGGAGGCGAGACGTGTCGGTCAGAGTTGGTACAAAAATAGCATACATTATCAATTACGTAAGGAATGGAAAATAGTGAAGTAAAGAATACTGTTATTCACTGGAAAAACAAATGTTACTTGTGTCACATGTTATCCTGCATTCTCTGGAGAAAACGTTTTCTGATGCATTCCTCTCCATGCAAAAGGATAGGGGCATCACAAAGAGAATGCAGCACGAAACGTTTTCTCCGGAGAGTGCAGCAAGAAACGTGACACATGTAACGTTAGTTTTTCCAGTGTTTGGTAAATGAATCGAGCTTTTCGATCTGGTCGCTCTGCCTGGAATGTGAGGTTCATGTAGAAGGTACAGTCGCCGAGCGCGGCGCTCGCCTCTCCAGTCATCGCTCAGTGCGGCGCGGGCGGGGCGGGGTGGGGCGGGGTGGGGCGGGGCGGGGACCCGCTGGTGACGTGGGCGCTGCCCGCCGTGGCTCCACGTTCTCCAGGAGGTTTGGGCTGGAGGCGGAGTCTTCCATGGGGATCATTCTCCGTTGGAGACTTGTCGTCATGGAAACCCCACCAAGTGTATGAACTTCGCACCCTTATCGACGTGTGAATCTATTCCGAGTTTGAAATTCCTGAGGAAATCCACTCCCTCACTTCGAGTGCGCCACACTGTAAATTTAATTGCGTGAATGTTGAACAGATAATCCTGTTATTTTATTTATTTATTTATTTACTTTTTTAAAAAATTAAAGGACACTTTAGGGAGTAACTGGAATGGAAATTCACTCCTCTGCTAATAAGCGACATTCGCACACTTGGATTTCCAGTGTGATATTGTTGAGATGTGCCCGGTGCTCCGGGCCCGCCCCCTGCGCCCCACGGGCTGCCCCACTGTTGGCCCGGTCTTAGCGACCGGTTAGCAACGCCCGCGCTCTGTACAGCCAGTCGGCAATAAACCCTTGACCCGACCAGACGTGCTTCCTTCCCTGTCCCTACCCTTGTCCTGAACAATTGGTGTCAGAAGTGGGATAGAGGAAATCCTACCGCCCCAGAAGTACTGCACGCGCTATGATGCCCGGTGGTTCCGGCTCCGGCTCCCGCCGAGGTTCAGCCTCCGGCGGCGCTCCGGGCTTCACCCTGGAGGACATCTTCCATCGCTGGAGCGAGGCCTCGACGGCGATCCAGGAGCAGACGACGGACGTCCTCCGCCAGCTTGCCACCCAGTCCCGCACCCCAGCAGCGCCGCGGCCCGCCCCCATCCACGACCTCAGGTTTGACGGCTCCGTGCCTTGGCCCGTCTTTGATGCACAATTTCAAGACGCTGCCAACGAGTTCGCCTGGACGGACGCGGAGAGGGGGCGCCGGCTCCTCCGTGCTCTCCATGGCCCCGCCGCGGCGCTGCTCCAAACTCTGCCGCCCGCGCACTACTCCAACTACGCCATGCTCCACGCCCGGCTGCGGGAGAGGTACGCTCCGGCCGACCGCGCCCGCGTCGCCGAGGCGTCGTTCGAGCACCGCCGTCAGAAGCCGGGCGAGAGCATCCGGGACTACGCGGACGCTGTCCTGGCCCTGGTGCGGGAGGCCTACCCTACCTGGGCGGAGGAGCCCCTCCAGATAACGGCGCGCCGGGCGTTCATCGCCGGCCTCGCCGACCCGGAGGTGCGCCGGGACATCCGGAAGCGGGACCCGGACACGTTTGCAGAGACCGTCTCCGCGGCGCTCCGGCTGGAGGCCGTCGACCAGGCGGAGCAGCCTGCCGCCAAGAGACCCAGGGTCTGCCAGGTAGGAGAAGATCCTCCCGCGTCTGCAGCAGGCGCTCAGCTGGACGAGGTGCGCGTGGCCGCCGTCCGCCCGCCGGCCAACGAGGACCGGTCGGTGGTGGCCGAGCTCCGCGAGCTGCTGCGAGAGATGCGCCAGCCTGGCGCGGCCAGCGCGGGCTCCTCACGTGACCGCCGCGACGAGCGCCGCGACGAGCGCCAGGGAGGGCGCCAGGACGACCGCCGCGGAGACCGGCGGGATGACCGGCGGGGAGGCCGCCCTCGCTGCTTCGGCTGCAACGGCCTCGGCCACTTCCGCCGTGACTGCCCCAACGCGCCACGTCGAGACGACGGGGATCGGTCCGGCAACCGGGACCAGGACGCCCGCCGTCGTCGGTCGGGAAACGACAAGTAGCCGCGTCGACGGGCGCGACATCGGCTACTGTCGCCTCCACCGCCCGAGCAGTCCCCCGGCCCGGCCCCGACGCGCCCGGCCCCGAGGCGCCCCTCCGTGTCACCTGGTTCGCCGATGGGCTCCTGGACGCCCGGAAGTGCCGCTTCCTGCTGGACACCGGCTCCGAGTTCACGGTAGTACGTCACGGCCTCTTGCCCCCCTTGTCCACCCCCACCATGCAGGCACAGGGCGCGTTCGAGAACGCCGCGTCCACCGTTCTCCGCGGCCCCCGCCCTGTGACGGCTGCCCTCGACGGCAACGAGCTGTCCATTGCCTGCTTCGAGGGCCCCATTCACGAGGAGTGCCTCCTCGGGGGAGACTTCGTGGCTGCGCACGTGACCGCCGTAGATGTCCAGGGGGACCGCCTACTGCTGCGCAACGGCGGCGTCGTGCCGCTGACGCGAGTCTCTACGCCGGCCGCTGCCATCTCGGCGGTGCTGGAGGTGCACTGTGACCACAGCACGGTGGTGGCACCCCACTCCAGCGCCATCGTCAGCGTGTCGGTGAGTGGGCGAGACTTTTTCGGCATGCCTGCCGACGGCCACCCGTGCGCGCTCCCCGTGGCTCCAGAACTGGCCATTCTCGGGCCTCGGGGGGAAGCCGCTCTGGTTGGTGGTGGTGGGGGCGCTGGACAGAGGGACGCCCCGTGTGGACCCGTGGGCGCACCGAGGGACGCCCCGTGTGGACCCGTGGGCGCACCGAGGGACGCCGCGTGTGGACCCGTGGGCGCACCGAGGGAGGCCGCGTGTGGACCCGTGGGCACATCGGGGGAGCACGCGTGTGGACCCGCGGTGGCGAGTGGGAGCCGGTCTGGAGCCCCCGTGCGTGTTCTCCGCACGCGGTGCGCGTCGCTCCCCGCTGATCTGCCCCCAGGTCTAGCAGTCACCAGCACGCTGCTCGCTGACGCGGATGGCCGCGCCCTGGTGGTGACGGTGCGCAACGACGCGGACCAGCCGCTGACACTGCGCCGCGGCGCGCACATCGGCAGCCTCCGTGTGTCCGCCCTGCTCCCGGCCTACGTTGGCGCAACAATGGCCGAGGACGCCGCCGCGGGCGTAGTGCTTCCCGCGCCGCTGCAAGCCCTCCAGGATGCTTGCTCAGCTGATCTTTCGGAACACGAGGTAGTGCAAGTTCGACAACTACTTCTTGAGTTCCAGGACGTGTTTTCGTGTGGCGGCGAAATTGGCCATTGCACGATTGTCGAGCACGACATTGACACCGGGGAGTCGTCACCCATCAAGCAGGCGCCGAGGCGGCTCGGCTTTCACCAGCAACAGACGGCGGACAACTGCATCAAGGACATGATGGAGCAGGACGTCATCGAGCACTCGGACTCGCCGTGGGCCTCGCCGATCGTCATCCTGATCAAGAAGGACGGCAAGCCCCGGTTCGCCGTAGATTTTCGCCGTCTGAATGAGGTGACGCGTAAGGACGCCTACCCGTTGCCACGGATAGACGACACGCTCGACTCCCTCCAGGGCGCCAAGTGGTTCTCATCGCTAGACTTGAGATGGGGCTACTGGAACATTCCGCTGGCGCCGCGTGCCCGACCTAAAACGGCTTTCTGTGTCCCGGGTCATGGTCTGTACCAATTCAAGCGGATGCCGTTTGGGTTGTGCAATGCGCCCGCCACGTTCCAGAGGCTGATGGACCGGCTGATGCCGCGGCACCTGTCCCGGGTGTACCTGGACGACATCGTCATCCCGGGAGCCACCTTCAGCGAAGCGTGCTCCGGGCTGCGAGAGGTGCTCACCCGCGTGCGCGCGGCCAACTTCTTGTTGAATCCGCAGAAGTGCCGCCTGTTCAGCCGTAGCCTGGAGTACCTCGGCCACGTCATTGACGGCAACGGGGTGTCGTCGGCTCCGGACAAGATCAGCAAAGTACGGGACTGGCCGCAGCCGCAGGACAAGACGCAGCTCCGCAGCTTTGTCTGTCTCGCCCAGTACTATTCCCGGTTTGTGCCGAACTTCGCCGGCGTTGCTGCTCCACTTCATGCGCTGCTCTCGCAGGACGGTCCGTTCACCTGGACAGCCGAGGCGCAGTCGGCGTTCGACCAGCTGCGGACCGCGCTCACCCAGGCCCCCGTCCTGGCCTATCCGGACCCTCACGGCGGCTCGTTCGTGTTGGACTGTGACGCGTCAAACTTCGCCGTCGGCTGTGTTTTGTCGCAGGTCCAAGGGGGAGTGGAGCGCGTCATCGCGTACTACAGCCACACCCTGTCACGGCCGCAGCGCAACTACTGCGTGACCCGTCGCGAGCTACTCGCCGTAGTCCTCGGCGTGCGCCGCTTCCACCATTATCTGGTTGGCCGCCCGTTCCTGGTGCGGTCCGACCATGCGGCGCTGCAGTGGTTGCGCTCCCTGCGTGACACGGCCGACGGGCAGCTGGCCCGCTGGCTGGAAACCTTAGCGGCCTACGACTTCACCATCGAGCACCGGCGTGGCCGGGATCACGGCAACGCGGATGCGCTGTCCCGCCGCCCCTGTGACGCAGACTGCCGGCATTGCTCCCGCCGGGACGCACCCTGCGCGTCGGCCGAGGTCACCGTCGGGCGGATGCGCCTGCTGGACGCCGGTTCACCTACGCCCGGGGACTTCCGAGCGGCCCAGGCTGCCGACCCGGACATCGGCGTCATCTTGCGCGCCGTGGAGGACGGCACGCGGCCCAGCAAGGAGTCGGTCAGTAACGCCAGCGTCACTACGAAGGCCCTGTGGTTGCAGTGGCAGTCGCTGGAGATACGCGACAACCTGCTGTGCCGCCGCTTCGTGGACGACCGGGACCGGGTGACGCACCAGCTCGTCCTGCCGCGGGTCTACATTCCCGCCGTGCTCCGCACCCTGCACGACGCCCCTGGCACCGGTGGCCACCTTGGTCACAACAAGACCATCGCCAAGGTGCGGGCCCACTACTACTGGCCGGGCCTCTGCCAGGAGGTCAAGCTGTGGTGCCTGTCCTGCGCCGTCTGCCGTACCAAGAAGGGACCGCCGCGCCGCACCCGAGCACCGCTCACACTCCATAACGTGGGCGTGCCGTGGGAGCGGGTTGGTGTCGACCTGGCCGGCCCTTTTCCCCGCACGGCGAGGGGAAACAGGTATCTCCTTGTGGCTGTGGATTATTTCAGCAAGTGGCCCGAGGCGATCCCAATCCCCAGCGCCCATTCGGAAGTCGTCGCCCGAGCCCTCGTCGACAACATCTTCACGAGGTTCGGCAGCCCGTTGGAAATCCACAGCGACCAGGGCCGGTCCTTCGAGTCAGCGGTGTTCCGGACTGTCTCGGAGCTGCTCGGCACGAGGAAGACCCGGACGACACCAGGGCGGCCGCAGTCCGACGGCGCGGTCGAGAGGCTAATTCGCACGGTGGTGACGCAGCTCGGCATCCTCACCGACGCTAACCAGTCCGACTGGGACTTGCAGGTCCCGCTAGTGCTGCTGTCGCTGCGCGTGGCGAGGCACTCCACGACCGGGGTGTCACCGGCCATGATGCTGTTCGGCCGAGAGCTGCGGCTGCCGCCGACCCTGTCCCAGGGCCTGCATCCGGACACTCCGGACATTTCAACTGCCCGGGAGTACCCGGCCTGGCTGCGAGACCGTCTGCACGGCCTCCACCATGAGGTCCGCGAGCGCGCCTGGCAGGCCGCGCTTGCATCCAAGGAGCGGTACGACGTGCGCGCCAGGCGCCCTGCGTTCGCCGTCGGGGACCTCGTGTGGCTCTACGACCCCAAGCGTCGTAGGGGCCGCAACCCCAAGCTGCAGTGCTGGTGGTCCGGGCCGCACCGGATCACCGCCATGATCAACGATGTCGTGGCGCGGCTGGTGGACCCTGCACGACCCCGCTCCCGACCCCGCACCGTCCACGTCGACCGGCTGGCACCGGCGGCTCCCCGCCAGACATGAACCAGACTCTTTTGGGGAGGGGGGATAATGTTGAGATGTGCCCGGTGCTCCGGGCCCGCCCCCTGCGCCCCACGGGCTGCCCCACTGTTGGCCCGGTCTTAGCGACCGGTTAGCAACGCCCGCGCTCTGTACAGCCAGTCGGCAATAAACCCTTGACCCGACCAGACGTGCTTCCTTCCCTGTCCCTACCCTTGTCCTGAACAATATCGAGCCACCCATCACCAGGGGAACACAGTAATAACAATGTCTTATTTTCTGAGGAAAACACTGTTAATCGAGGAGTGAGAAATCTCGCTCTCAGGAGAGCGAGATTGGTGACCCAAATTTTGTCGCTCCTGGGGAGTGATATTATTAAATATCACTCCTTTTGAGTCGCTTCGATGACTCAAAACGAGCGATATCAAGTGATGTCGCTCGATTTGAGTGAGGCTTATCACTCCAAATGAGCGATATAGAATTTCCTCACTCCTTTAGGGCGACGTTATATACCTCGCTCAACTTCAGTCAGAAACATGACTCAGATTTACAGTGAAGGGGAAAACTTTGAGGCATCCCGTGACTTTGAGGAAAACTCCTCAGAAATCCTCTCAAAAATTAGGGAATTTCCCTCGTGTTAGGGAAACTGCCTCAAAATCTCAGGAGTTTTTCTCAAATTCATGCAGTGCCTCAATGTTTTCCGTTCCTCCTCAATTCGGACAGTTTTGTTAAACCGTGTAAACGGCAGAGTCCTTCGCGGCGACGCCTGGAGAAAAAGGGTTCCGCTGGAGAGGTCCCGGGGACGCCTTGGAGAGGTCCTGGGAGGTCGTGTCGCGCCGCAACAGGTTTGTTTTGGCGTTATTTTTCTACGACTTGTACGACGACGCGTGTTGTGCTCGGATGGCCGTTCTGCGAATGATTCTCAAAGCGAAGCGCAATCGCTGTGATGGCCACTTTGGTCGTTGTGGCCGCTTGGCTTAGGCGGGGAGTTGGAGAGGGACAGGGAGAGGGGGAGGGGGGGGGCAGGGAGGGTAGTTGTCGTCGCTTTTATCGCGCCGTGGCGTAGCGTAGCGTGTCTCTCGATTCACGTCGGCGGGGGCAGCAGCACGGAGCGCGCGGGCTCGTTCACCTCTCTAGCCTGGAGGTTCCTCCAGACGGCGCGCTTTTTGAGGTGCCTAACTCGCTGGAGGGGCTACCCACCCAGAGTTCTCATTCGGGTACCCTACGGGACCCGCGAACTGCGTCCGAAAACGGCATGTGCGAACGAAATTCTGGGGATTTGAGTTCGATAGCGTTCCGCTTGCACCTTCGTTTTCGAACGCACGATGAATGAGAGCTCTGGTGCTACCTCTCTGGAAGCGCTACCTCTCTGGAGGTTGCCACCTCTCTGGAGGTTGCCACCTCTCTGGAGGTTGCTACCTCTCTGGAGGTTGCTACCTCTCTGGAGGTTGCTATCTCACTGGCAGTGCTACCTCTCTAGAGGTTGGTGGCAGCCTCTCTGGAGCACTGTAAATCGAGGAGTGAGAAATCTCGCTCTCAGGAGAGCGAGATTGGTGACCCAAATTTTGTCGCTCCTGGGGAGTCGTATTATTAAATATCACTCCTTCTGAGTCGCTTCTATTACTCAAAACGAGCGATATCAAGTGATCTCGCTCGATTTGAGTGAGGCTTATCACTCCAAATGAGCGATATAGAATTTCCTCACTCCTTTAGGGCGATGTTATATGCCTCGCTCAATTTCAGTCAGAAACATGACTCTCAGATTTACAGTGAGGTGCTGTCTGGAGGAAACTTTCGGATTAGAGAGACTTCTAGTCTGGATGGAACTCTCTGGAGGACCCCGATTGGAGGCTCCTCGCGGGGCTCCGGTACGAGTACGTGTGTGATGCAGGTTCGCCATCCTCGTCTTGTCAGGTTGATGGATGGAGCATCAGCTGATGCGGATGGAGGAGAGGAGAGTCCGCGGGAATCACCGTGCGAATGGTTCGGGAATTCGAAATACAGCGACGACTTTCTCATACGGCGGCAGCACAATGAACTCTTCGCGTAAAGCCTCGGCTGTTACCCTGTTCGAAAAAAATAATAATTAAAAATACTCTTTATTTTAAAGCGTATTCTCTCTACACTTAAAAACCAAGTTTGTGAATGCGGCACACCTGTAGGTGTGAGTAATTATTTGCGCAATAAGGAATCTCTGATTTTTTTTTTTTTGCAAGGAATTTCACACACTTTGAAATGCGAATAGAAATTTTCTCATAGAAGAATTCGATATTCGCGCACTTTGATTCGCAACTGCATTATTTTTTCCACCCGTAATTTTTTTTAAAGATTTCCATAAAGTGATAGGTACATGCGGCCGGTCAGCGAGGCACCTTGAAATGAGCCGAATTGTACTGAGGTCCCCTCTGGCCTCCTCTCCCCTCGTCTGGTCGGTCAGCCGCCCCGCCCGGCCCGGCCAGCCGTCCCTGTATGTGAGGGGGACGGGACAGGACGGGGCACTGGAATTCTTTCATTCCTGCTCTCTCTCTCTCTCTCTCTCTCTCTCTCTCTCTCTCTCTCTCTCTCTCTCTCTCTCTCTCTCTCTCTCTCTCTCTGTCCGGGGTACCGCTCTCGCCTTCTCATTTGTTTTCTTTGGGTCGCTGACGACGTTGCATGACCGGTTGTTGGATGCAGATGCTGGGGGCTCCTATACTCCCGCTCGAGCCGAGCTGAGCCGAGCCGAACCGGACCGGACCGAGCCGAGCCGGGCCGTTTGATGAACACGGCTGTTGTCCGGTGCGGGCCGAGGAGCAGGGCAGGGCGTCTCCACATAAACTCTGCCGACGTGCGTCCGCCGTGCGCTCGTTTCACTTCCGAAAAGTGCGCTCTTTATGGCGAATCAGTGCACCACCGAGAAAGTGTTGTGCCCCTCCACGCACTCGTTATTGGGAAGCCAAAGTGTGTGTGAATGTCGCTTTCTTGTAAAGGTGGCTGTGCGAAATCCCATGTGATTGGCAAAAGTGTGTATAATTTTCCCTAAAAGACTTGACCCACTCGTAGGGACAAGTGCACAGATGGAGATAAACACACCTACCAGTGCGCCACGATCTCACACTTGTGTTGTCAGAGCATATGTGCGTATCCAAGTGAGGAAACGCTTAACATTTGTTGTTTCTTAAAGAAATTAAGTGGGTGGGGGGTAGAGATCTAAAGCGATAGTAAAAAACTGTTTTTTTGAGTAAAAAACTCGGTAAAAAACAGTTTTTTACTTTACGATATTTCGGTTTTTTACTCCAAAAATACCGAAGTGCTGAGTTAAACCCCAATTTTTGGGGTATTTTTGTGACTTAATTTGGCTGAGTTAGAGACTGTGTCCATTTTGACCATTTTGAAATGACTTTTAAAAGTTTTCATTGTCAAAAGGACATACATTTATATGAGAGTAAGTTCTAGGGGTTGATACCAACTAAACCAGGTATAAGGATAATGTTTAGCCCCATAGACCCTACTTTGACCTAATGTTTTCTAATGAAAATTGGATTTTTTTTTTTTACAAAAAATATCTTAAAAATTTAGTTTGAGCAACTTCCACATCACTAAATCTTTAAATTTTGAGCTCAAAATCAAGTACTAACAGCACACAACAACATATCAAAAAATTGTGACTGATATTTTTAATGTAAGGAAAACGTTCCAGAGAGCGTTACCCACAAATCATTTAAACACCTAAACTAGGCATCAGATAAGGCAAAAGTAATCAAAACCCATGTGATGACAACTGCTCTGACTTTCTATAATTACCCGCATGGAAAAAGGTATACAAAAATGACACTTTTAGGTGGTACTTTAGTAAAAGTATACTTAAAGTATACATAAACTATAGCAGATTGGGACGGCAACACTTTGGTGCTACTTTCGTTATACTTTTTGTATACTTTTTGTATAGTTTTCGTACACTTTTTGGACACTTTGCCTAGTCACATTATTTGGTACTTATTTCCATGCGGGTACAACTTGTCTCTTTTAAGTACTATTAAGTACAGTATGTAGAGCCAACTCATTAATTTGTCAGAGGAGTAACACCAGATCACGTAAAAATAACAATTGAGAGAAAAAAATGATTTTCTATTATTTTTAAGACGAACTAGCAAAAAAACCGTTTTTTACCGTTTTTTACCGTTTTTTACCCGGTTTTTTACTGGTTTTTTACTTTTGGTCAAAAAAACCGGTTTTTTTAGATCTCTAGTGGGGGGGAATCACAAAATAAGGACTGCTAGTTGAAAAACATAAAAAATAAAAAAGTGTATGATTTGCTTTTGAACTGGACAGTAGAAAAAAAGGTACGATTTTTTGAGGAAAAGGGAAAAACTTTAGGAAATCTAAGTCTGTCATGAATATCGCATACTTGTAGGTGTGCGATGATGATGATGCCATCGTACGCGTGGCCACTCAAACGTGTGAATATCCTGAGAAAATACACACGTTTGAGTGGCCAAGAGTATACTAATGAATTCTCGCACACCTACAAGTTTGCGACATTCATACACGCTTGGTTGGGTTAGTGTTGTTGCGTTTTGCTCGAGTAGAGTATAACTAGAGCTTAATTTATCGCCCCCGTAAAACTAGAGCGCGGCGCTCGGAGTCGTCCTGCTTGCACTTCCCTCTCTAGAAGCGCACCTCTATACGTACTCCGGGCCCCGCGGGCACTCGCTCGAGGCGTGGCGTGGCGTGGCGCGGGGAGGCGCTCGTAAATGTCGCGAAAAATGGAACACTTGCTGTTTGTCGCACGCTGTCGCCTTGCCCGCGGCGGGGCGGGGTGGGGCCGGGCAGCTTGGCTGGCCGTGGGAACTCACTCGTCAAACACCATACCACAGCGTGCCTGCGACAACTTCTATTTCGTATAAATGCGTGGTTTTTCCATTTTATTTTTCTTTGAAAAAAAAAAAAAAAGTTTTGCCGCCGCGCTGACGGGATTCGATCCGCTGCCTCTCTCTTGTGGGTTGTTTCCAGCGCCCCCGTAGGTTTATTTTTTTTTTTCAGCTCCACTTTATCCTAATATAGGTTTCGCCCGGCCGGCGCGGGCGCGGTCGGCCAAGCTCGCCGCCAATTAACGTGCGATTAGCATCGCTCTTTTGTTTTGCTTTTCGCTCTGGATTGTTTTTCGTATTGCTATAGTGTCTCTTTTTTTTCTTCGCTGTGTATCCTTCGCGCCGTAAATCCACCGCGCACATAATAACTCTCGCACTGCAATAAAGCATCGGGATGCCGTCGTGCGGATCGTTAGAGAGAGAGAGAGAGAGAGAGAGAGAGAGAGAGAGAGAGAGAGAGAGAGAGAGAGAGAGAGAGAGAGGGGGGGGGGAGGCAGTTAGTGAGTGGGAGAGGGAAGTGAGTTTTGGAAAGAACGGGAAGGTAAGACGATAGGTAATGAGCCCGGAGAGAGACGGCTTGAGACTCGCTCTCGATATCTCGAACTCGAACCTGGAGGAGACAACTCAGAATGCGCTGGCGTCTGAAGGCTAAAGGGAGAGCTATGCCCATAGGTTTTGTTCCAGTTCAGGAATCTCCAGAGTGAATGACAATAATTATGTTTTCAGAGTAAGGAATAAGTGATCCCCATCATCTCGAAAGTAACCATCTGGTAGAAAATTTAAGGATGAGTACAGTCGAGTGAAAGGGACGAGTGACGTCAGGGACAAGGTACGACACAATCTTGCAGTGAAGCTAATCCTCTGGAAGCTACCCGTACGAACTCAATCCTGCAGTGAAGCTAACCCTCTGGAAGCTACCCGTTTTGATGGGCGTCGCGAGCGAGCGTCGCGGCGCTGCCACAGGTGCTGCCGCCGGCGCCTCTCTCTCTCTCTCTCTCTCTCTCTCTCTCCCTGTCTCTGTCTCTCCCGCTCGCACACCTTATATGAATAAATTAGCACAAGTTCTTTTGTCTTTTACGAGTCATGAATAAAGCGATGGGTCGCAATTAATTATGGCGACGAGGTGTGCTGGCGACGCTGCTAATGGTCTGTGTTGTAGGACACGGGGAGGAGCGCGGGCGCCGGGGCGCCAGGGACGCGCTGCTTGAGGGCCAAGTGCGTGAATAATGCCGCACACTTGCAGGTGTGTTGTGAGTGTTTTCATTCGTGTACTTGACCTAAATAAAAGTGTTCATTATTTTTCAAAAAAAAAAAAAAATTCGCATAGTCAGTGGACAAATGAATGCACTGGAAAAACAAACGTTGCGTCCGCTACACCAATTGGTGTGTTCTATGGCAACATTTCAGTTTTTGTGGAATATTTACCAACCGAGACTTTAAGTTTCATTTCTGATGCGCCTATCAGATTCCCCATGAAATTCCCGTTCGAACGAGCCTACATGTGATGGGGTTCAGATGCATAGTTCATACAACATGTCCAATTCCCCATTTTCTACAGATCCTATTTAAAGTCGTAGTATTTAGGCTCGCAACCCCATCACATGTAGGCTCGTTCGAACGGGAATTTCATGGAGAATCTGATAGGCGCATCAGTAATGAAACTTAAAGTCTCGGTTGGTTAATATTCCACAAAAACTGAAATGTTGCCATAGAACACACCAATTGGTGTAGCGGACGCAACGTTTGTTTTTCCAGTGTGAGCAGTTAAACACGTAAAAGTGTGTAACATTGACACACCTGGAATTTTATGGTGTTTAGGTCACGGGCACCGGGCCAAAGGGACGCTGGAAGTCTTAAGTGTGTGAATAATGTCGCACACTTTCAGCTGCGTTGTGAATCTTCATTCGTGTGCACTTGACCAAATTAAAAGTGTGAATTACTTTTCAAGAAATTTCGCCAATATTTGATTCCGGTGCGCAAGTAGAAACCAAATGAAATATCACACGTCGTACAAGTGTGTGACATTGACAACGCACCTGGGGGAGTATCCAAGTGTGTGTGTCTACGCTGTTGACACTGGGTGCGGCGGCATGGCGGCGGCGGCGTCCTTTTGCGAGCGCGGGGATATATCGGCACGCCGCCGCAGCGCGTAGCCTCGTGATGAGTGGATTGCGTCCGCGAGGCCCGCCGCCCCGCCCCGCCCCGCCCCGCCCCGCCCCGCCGACAACAGGTCCAGAGCCGCAGGGGGTACCCCGTGCCTCGCCACGCCGCGCCGCGCCTCACCGAAGCGATTGCATGCAGATGCGATTCGGTTCTCGGAACCCAACCCGTGCGTCGAGGTTAGGGTCGGCGTCCTTGCGCCCCTCTCTCTCTCTCTCTCTCTCTCTCTCTCTCTCTCTCTCTCTCTCTCTCTCTCTCTCTCTCTCTCTCTCTCTCTCTCTCGCACACACTCACACAACCACGTACCGTGAAAACACAAGTGTGTGAATGTCGCACACATGGAGGTGCGTGAAATAAACCATTTCGTAAGGTATCTCGTCATGTTTGTGTGTGCACGCCAGTTTAAAAAATAAAAAATAGTTCAAGAACCAGTCCTGGGTTTCCCAGAGAAATTGGCAAAGTCCTAAGGAATATCATATTTCATAGGGAATGTCTTGGCTTTACCAGGCAAAACTCCTAGGGAAAAAAAACAACAACACATTTTTTAAAAATCATGACCTCATCTTGGATTTTCTACTCTCCTGGGAATATCAACACTAGTTTTTACCGTGCGAAATTCATGGGAATATTCCCCTGACTTGTGAAGACGAATCGAAGCTCACACACTTCAGTTTGTGATATTCTCACACTTGGGGTTTCCGTCCACAAACGACGAACGAGTGCAATCACCTCGAAGAAAATTATTTCCAACTGTTCCCTCTTCACGATCGAGTAGCTGTTTTTCAACTTTTTTCAAAATCAGCGGCGATAGTTTAGTTAGACGTGATTAATTCGCCCCTTGCGAAAATTTTGGTAGCCATAATGTGCAAATAATGAGGAGAGTGTAGTCATGCAGATGTCGGTGCAGCCCGACTTGGCTCAAGGACAGTGAGGCAGGCGGCCGCGCGCCTCTCTCTCTCTCTCTGTCTCTCTCTCTGTCTCTGTCTCTCTCTCTCTCTCTCTCTCTCTCTCTCTCTCTCTCTCTCTCTCTCTCTCTCTGCGTGTGTGTGTGCGTGTGCCGTCCCCACTCCTAACTGCCTCACCGCTCCTCCTTGGAATGCTGCACTGCCCGTGTCGACTCCCGCCGCCGCCCAACCTTAACGCAGGTACCCTGTCGATTATAACACTAATAATAATTATTGTACTGAACAACTATCCAAATGCTCTTCTCGGCGCATTATGGCAGTGGCAAGCGCTCTGTGGTCTTCCGCCCTTTTCCGGGGTTTCCGGTTGGACTTCAGTTGCAGTGGTTTGGAGTCCAAAAACAGCCACGCGCGGACGTGTTTCCGGGCCTGCGGAGCGCGCCAAGGGCCTCCGGGTTGAGCGGGTCGCAGCGGGGGCGATCACTCAGACTGGCTATGGCTGCTGCTACCTCCCTGGGCCCAGCCAGCCAGCCCCACCCCCCTACCACGACTCCACTCGCGGTGGCCCAACTTTGTCTGCGAATATGACAAATAAGTGAAATAAATCCGCGCGCGGGCGACCCCTCTGCTCCGCTCCTAGAGCCACTGCTGCCCCCCCCCCACCCCCCCCTCCCCGCCGGGGCCCCCGCCCCCTCATAATGAATGAGGTGGTGTCGCGTGGTTGTGCTGGTCAGGGTGTCTGTCTGCCCTCCATAAGCGCTCACACACAGACTCCTCCATTCCCCTCTTTCTCTCTCTCTCTCTCTCTCTCTCTCTCTCTCCCTCCCTCTCTCTCCCCCTCTATCTCTCCCCCCTCTCTCCCCCTCTCTCTTTCCCCCACCCTCCCCCCCCTCTCTCTCACTCTCTCTCTCTCTCTCTCTCTCTCTCTCTCTCTCCCTCTCTCTCTCTCTCTCTCTCTCTCTCTCTCTCTCTCTCTCTCTTCCCCCCCCCTCTCCCTCTCCCTCCCCTCTGCTAATCTCTCTATCTCTCTCTCTTCGCTTCTCTTTCTGCCCCTCCCCCCCTTTTCCCCTCCCCCTATGCCTATGGAACGTTTAGATAGGGCGACATGTGCTGGTGGGTGGCGTATAGCAGGAGTAGGTGATACTCCTGGATGTATTTTATTTTTTCTTTTTGGGTCGGCCCCCCTCTCGCGCGTATCTTGACCCCCTCCCCTCTCCCCCACCACAATTCCTCCCCCCCCCCTTTTCCTCCCGCGAGAGTGTGTTGGCGATAATAGGATTCTAATGACGGCAATAGCTGTCGCCGCCCGCCCCCATATTTCATTCGCGTGCGCGCGCTTTCGGAAAATTGCGGAAGGTGGCTTTTTTTTTGACGTCACCCTGTGTCCTTTTTTTCCCCCGCCCCTCCCTCTTTCGACATTGCGGCGCCCGGGTAGCCTAGGCGGAGTCGATCGTTTGGGCATCGTCACCACCACCGTCATCGTCAGCAGCATGGTGTTGCCCGGAACACGCGTGACTCGCGGGCCGCCGTCACACCTTGTCACCACTCGTCACCACTCGTCATCGTCAAGCCTCTTGTCACTCCTTCTTTGTCACGCCCTCGTCACTACCTTGTCACCCCTTCGTCGCCTCCTTGTCACATCGTCTTCGTCACGACCTTGTCCTCACCTTGTCACCCTCTTTGTCATCCTCTTCATCACCCTGCCACCTTTCTTTACACTTCCTCACTTCCTCTTCGTTACCCATCTCGTCACCCCCCGCCTACGCCACCTCCTTCGTCATCCTTCAGTCACAGTCACCCCTCCCGTAACCCCCTCCCCTCTTTCGTCATCCCCCTTCGTCGCCCTCTCCCAAACACTGAGCCGCCCTCTATGATATACGGGCCCGGGCCGGGTTCTTATCCGCGTGGGAATATGTGCACGGCAGTCCGCACCCAATGTGCAGATATGCAGCCCGCCGGAGGAGGGGGGCGAGGACCCCTCCCCGTGTCTCCCGAAGACGATTGCCCCAAAGAATGTGGAAAGAACGAGAAGGAATCGACTTTGAATTTTCACTACCTTGATGACATGACGTGTAAGTTTTCCTATTTGCTCTGGGAACAATTTCCTCTAATGTTTAGTGTTCAGAGTAGAATTGTATTGGCCTTCACTTGCCTGCGGCTTTTTCGATTTGCGCGTGCGCGTGAACCAAAAATGCATACCCTGTAACCTTTTTAGAACAGAGTTCCACATCGTTTTTCTTCCTGTTTTCTCCATCTTATTTGATTTGACTCATCGAAAAAAAAAAATTGAACCATTCTTTTTCCTCTACTTTTTAAATAATTTATGTCGGACCCCCTTGTCCCGCTTTCGGTTCCTTCCATTTGGGAAACACCGCTCCGGAAAAGTCAAGGGAAGGGGGGGCGAGGCGGAGAAAGGGACGCTGTGTCGCAATATCACGTTTTTTCTCCCTCTCCCTTTTTTTTTCCCGGCCCTTCGGAATGTCGGCCCCTGTGTCTGGGTGGCAGAGCCATGTGTCAAATAAAGTGTTGCGACTGCTACCCCAGCTGCCCCTAGAGCTAACCCCACCCCACCCCACCCCACCCCACCCCACCCCACCCCACCCCACCCCAACCCGCTCGGTGTGTATGGATCATTCCTCACTTCTCCTTGATCCCCTATGACTCCCTTCCCCGACTGCCCGCACCGCGCGCCCTGCCGCCCGGCAACCCGCAGCACATGAGGTGCTCGGAAAGCGCGCAGCTTTTCATTTTTTGTCTCATTCATGGGTTTGCTTTTCATAGGGTGGTTTTCTAGTGTTTATAAAAAAGTTCTTTTCATTTATTATTAATTTTTTTTTTTCCTGGAGGACGTGGGTGGGTTTCGTGAGAGGGCTGCTGTTTTAGAGAGGCCGTGAGCACCGAGCGAATAGAGAGGTTTGAGAGCCTCACGTGTCGATCATGGCGCCGTTTAAAAAGTTGTACCGGCGGAACTCCCGCGTTTTACTGTCGGCGGAATCGGCTGTAAAGCTGTGCAAGTCCGTTTTACGGGCGGGGCGGGGTGGGGTGGGGTGGGGCCGCGCATCGCTCTGCACACCGTCTTCCATTTTTAATCCGAAGCGTACGTCCAGCCGGGGCGATGGTCACTCCGTTTTTATCGAATGTTGCTGTTATTTATTCATTTTTATGATTGGCGCATGACTGGGCTCGTGCGTGAGGCGCCGTTTCGTCCATGATTTCGAGGAGCTCTCGCTCTCTCGATCTTTCTCGCTCTCATCACGCGCGCTCTGTCGCCCTGTCGCTTTTCTGCTCTGCAAATTCAAGAGTCAGATATGTTTCATCTAAAATATTTTTCTCCTGCTTGTTTAGAAATAACCTCGCTTTTATATTGTGAAAGAATGTAAAAAAATTCACTCAAATTAAGTATGAGGTTAAGGATATGAATTCTCACTCAAAAAGGGCGAGGTTCCCCAACCATTACCCAAACGGAGTGAAATTTTTGAAATTATTCCTCCAATCTCGCGAGGAAACCAAACCTCACCCTACGAGAGCGAGAATGCTGGCTCTGGTATTTTGCAGTGCGCTCATTTTCCCTCTCGCTCGCTCTCTTGCCCGCTCTAACTCTCTCGCTCTCTCTCTCTCTCGCCTTATTCCTCGCTTTGTCGTTGAACAACCTTGGGTCATTATTGTGACCCGGTTCTCTTAAGTCCAGTAGCATGCGCTCCACCTCTGCCTCCGTCGCGTCGAGTACTTTTGCTGTTTGCTGTACTGACTGACTCGCGCTGTCCCCCCGTGTGCGGCGCGGAGTCCCTCAAATTCATATTTATATTTATGGTTTTCATTTGGTGGTCTGCGCCATATTGCGGTTCGCCATTGTCCTGGGCCCCACTCGCACTGGCCGTGGGCCGAGGTGGCGGCCACCAGCGTTCTTTTGTCATCACTTCCACACATACGCACACATTGGGCATATCTTTTCTTCTTTTTTATTTTTCTAGGGTTGCCACAACTTTGGAAAACCTTGAAAACCTGGAAAACTCAGGAAAAAAAATCGTATTAGGAAAATCAGAGAAAACTCAGGAAAAATGAAAAAAAAATCAGAGAAAATTCGGAGAAACGTCGGTTATTTGTTGAAACATTCCCGGAACACGAATTTTAGCCGAAATACAAGTGTTTTGCTTCACTCACTTCACCAAAACACTGTGTTTTAAACTCAGAGAAATTTAATTTTGAAGGCTCTGGAAATCAGAGAAAACTCAGGGAAAACGGATTTAAAAAGTTTGTGGCAACCCTGTTTTTTCAGTGTTGCATCCAGCCACTTTTCAGTGTGTAATTTTTATTTGTATACTTACCCAGGGAAAACCGTTTCTTGATCCTGCTGCTAGAACATAAATCACAAATTTCGAGAACAGTTGCCAATTTACGAATGAGATATTTTATTTTTTCAGAGTGGGGTAGGTCCACTGTTAAAGGTGGTTGTATAAAAACGAGAAACAAATTTACAGATTTCGCTGTCAAATCGGTAATCCGATTTTTCCTAAAGTTTGATGAATAATTTAGTATATTAACCCGAAAAATCGCAAAACAACAGATAAAGTTTACAAAGTGCCTCTTTTTTTTTGCAAAGTTACAGAATTGTTCTGTTAATGAACACGAATAAAAATCAGGTTGAAGAGTCAGGACTTTCTTACGAATTTCACAGATATTTCGTGTTAATTTTTTTCTTCTTGACAGTGTGCATGGATCGCGCCAAAGGGGGAAACCAAATGCGATTTGAATATTTGTCTGAGCAGACGCCAGGAGTCGAGTCCAGGGGCGCGGGGAACTCCCCTGGAGGGTGGGAGTGGGGGGTGTATTTTGTGGGTCAGCGCGCTTGATCTGATAGCGGCGGGTGCGGTGCTGACGCTCGGGACCTCCTGCTGGAACCGAGTTGAAATTTCCATCACGTGACGTTCTTATCATTTTATTTACTCCGTACTTTTTCGTTTTGTGTATGTGTCTGTATGCAGATTTTTGGGGGGCGCTCTCTTATTCCAGACACAGAGATTTCATGAACTATTTTATTCATAGCCATGCACCTGCATAGCTTTGGTGAAATTTGTTACAAAGTGATGTCCAAATTTTGTTCTCACACAATTATGCCAAATTTTGCATTGGTCCTTAAGAATCTCGTATGTAAAGTTATGCATGCGTGCACAAACTAAGGTAGCTATGTATAAAATGGTTCATATAAGAATTTAGTTTGTACTACGCGACTACGTGGTCTAAGCCGCTCTAAGAATGCTAACAAAACGAATACGTTGTAATTTCACAAACACTGTGGGGAATTTTTTTCACAATAGAGTTTGTATTACATTACCGTCGTCTGAACTGTTTTTGCGCAACCGGATTCTTATATTTATATCCAGTTTCGGTGAGATATCTCATGTTAATTTTCACAGTGAGTGGTCTGCTAGGACGACGTGTAACTATATACGTGTCGGGATGGGGAAGGGCTTGACGTGACTTGGTCGAGATGTGTGTGTGTGTGTGTGTGTGTGTGTGTGTGTGTGTGTGTGTGTGTGTGAGAGAGAGAGAGAGAGAGAGAGAGAGAGAGAGAGAGAGAGAGAGAGAGAGAGAGAGAGAGAGAGAGCACGGGACACAACTCAGCACTTTGCAGGCTCGACAGGGTCTGAGCTGCAGACCGCCGCCACTACTGCGGGGTTAATATTCATGCGAAAGGGGTTGTGTACAAATTTGCAGCATAGAGAGGTAGAGGAGGAGGAGGAAAAGAGTTGGGGAGGAGGGGCGGGGAGAGTTGCACTGCCGACTACCGAGCCCATACCGCCCCGCCCCGCCTGCCCCGTCCCTACTCCTCCCAAAAAGAACATGGCGACCTGTTTCACGAAACAACCCTTTTTGGAGTGATTCCAACTCGGCGCTGTACTGTAAAAACCCTCTGTGCCGGGCTTGGCCGAGGGCGGGGGCGGGGCGGGGCAGGGCGGGGGCGGGGCGGGGGCGGTGGTCGTGCGCGGTGTACTGGCGAGGGTCGGTCGTTGGTCGTTGGCCCGGCAGGGGGGGCTCGCCCGCCCATCCATTCCCTGCGGCCAAAGGCGAAGAATTTAATGAGGAGTCGTGGTGCTCAGTTTAGTCGTGTATTATTTTTCTTTTTTGCAGTGTATTACTGTTTTCAGAAAATGAGAAAATTGCGGCAGTTTTTGCCCATGCTGGACTATATAGGATGAAGTATCGGTAGTGACGGAAGTTTAATTGTTTGTCACGCGAGCGTATTTCAGCGTTCAGAAACGCACTGGCACTTTACTTTTTGAAACATTTGTGTGACGGGGGGCTCATTGTAGGGGCTGGAATATTTCTGGCGCTCCCCCTGTGCTTGTCGTGTCGTCTGCTCGGAGTGCGTCGCAAGACGGGCAAAGCATTACGTCTGCGAAAAAGTCGGGGAATTTTTTTAAAAAATTGTATTCGGCCTAGGAAGTCATGGAAACGTCATGGGAAATGCCACAATATGGGAAATCTGTCCATATGCTCGATCGGGCCTTTTGACAATAAGTACTACGGGGGGCTAGCCAGAGGCTCCGGGACCGGGCCCTCGCGGGCCGGCGCTCTCTAGAGTGTGAAGATGCGGATTATCGCTCCGATTTGTACGACGAGGGAATGGGGATGATAAAAGCCGCACGAGGGTCGTCTAAATCCGTGAGCAACAGTGGTCCGGTCGTAACTCGGCGGTCGTAAAACGCCCTGCCCGGGCCGGCCCGAGCCTGGCCGGGGTGGCAGAGATCGGTCCCGCGCACTCCGCGCAGACGAGACGGGCGCTCACCCGCCGGTCACGTGACATCAGAGATTTCACTAAACGTTTTACTCAGGTTTTTAATTATTTTCTCATTTATTTCACGAGTCCTGGGATTCCCAGGAGAGTTGGAATCCCAGTGAATGTCCTGTAGTTTTTCCCATGAGTTTTTCCTGCAAAACCCAGGACATCCCCTGGGGAAGATACTACCTCCTAGGAATGTGCAAATTCTTCTGGGAAACCCAGGAACAGTTTTTGCCGTGTTTTGTTTGCTTCTGGAATGATGCAGTTTGTATCTATTAGCGTGATTGCTAATTCATGCGGTTTTCTTGAAAGAATAGAGAAAGGCAAAGGTATCCAACTTTCGAGCTTCTGTTGCTGATATGCAGGGCTGCTTTGAAGCTGTTACCTCGCTCCTGCCTGTCTCTACCTCGCTCCTGCCCCAGCTCACTTCTCTCCTGCCCTCTTCCATCTCGCTCCTGCTCCAGCTCACGTCTCTCCTGCGCCCTCTTCCATCTCGCTCCTACCCGCACGTTCACTTCACTCCTGCCCTCTTCTATCTCGCTCCTGCCTGTCTCTACTTCGCTCCTGCCCTCTTCCATCTCGCTCCTGCCCCAGCCCACGTCTCTCCTGCCCTCTTCTATCTCGCTCCTACCCGCACGTTCACTTCACTCCTGCCGTCTTCCATCTCGCTCCTGCCCCAGCTCACCTCTCTCCTGCCCTCTTCCATCTCGCTCCTACCCGCACGTTCACTTCACTCCTGCCCTCTTCTATCTCGCTCCTGCCTGTCTCTACCTCGCTCCTGCCCCAGCTCACCTCTCTCCTGCCCTCTTCCATCTCGCTCCTACCCGCAGATTCACTTCACTCCTGCCCTCTTCTATCTCGCTCCTGCCTGTCTCTACCTCTCTCCTGCCACCCCCCGCCCCCTCACGCCCGCCCCGCTCCTCGGCCCGTTTGTGGCTCATTACGCTGCCGTTAAATTTTTAATGGTCCTCCCCGTAATTGTGCGCAACTCGTCTCGGCCGGTGAAATACTGCCGCCTGCAGGAGGCCCAGGAGGGTTCATCTGGACGGGAGGGGAAGACACCCCGCTGCAAATCCCGCAAGACTAAGGGTGTGAATGTGACACACTTTTTGGTGTGTCAATTTTCATTCTCACACTTGATCAAGTTTAGATGTGAATTTTCAGAGAAAATTTTTTACGCACATGTGATGCGATATGGGGCAAAGTGTGCGAAACAAATTCACACGTAAGTGCATTCTCACACTTTAAACGTGATGTTTTCGTCATTTCCCGCCGTGTGACGCCGCTCGGAGCCGGCACGTGGTGGCGGAAGGGCTGCTGCCAACTTGTTAACACATAATGAAGCGCCTCCATTCGTCAGGACCGCGGGCTTGGCAGAGCCCTCCTCTGGTGAATCTGATACCGACGCTTCGTTGAGTCGCTGGCGTATACCTTCACGCCGCCCTCCCCTACCACCTCTTCCCTTCCCCTGTCTCATATTTTCTTTCCTGTTTTTAGAGGGAAAAAAGTTTTACGGTTTAAGGCCCATCTGCACTGAAAATCCGAGATAACCAATAGGAATGAGGTATAACCAGTTAGTGATTCGTGTAACTGACAATTCACACGTTAGATAGATCATTCTCTCTCTTTTAGATGAGCGCCAACCCATTCCATTACTTAATATCCATTTTTACGTATAAGTTTACAAATGGCCATTTGCTCTCCTGCAAGTGTGAACAAAATTAACGCACCTGCTGCAAGTGTGAGGGACGTTCGCACACTCGGACGTCTAGTGAACGCATCACGTTGGCCGTACAGCGTTGTCTGACCACACCCCGCGACGGACTGTTAACACCCAAAGTCTTTTACATCGCGTTTATTTCTTTTTTAATCCTCTCTTTTACGTTTCGAATAAAGTTCCCCGCGCGCTATCGCATGTTCTAGTAGTACTTGTATGCTACAAGTCGCGCTCACTACCCTCATATACATTTTTGTCGTAGTTTTCTTTTCTCTTTTTTTCTCGTGGCGTGTTGACTGTGCGTGCGGGGGCGGTGGAGCTAGGGTCGAGTTATGTCCGAGAGATGCTATCTCACTCCCTCCCCTTGCCTCCTGCCCCCTCTCCTGTTTCTCTCAATATTAACCCGGGTGCGTTAGGACTTTAGAACATGTACATATACATCCTTTCCATTAGGTTATTGGACGGACGCTGGCTGGTGAGTGAGGTTTGAATTTCAAAGTGGGTGATTTTCTTTGAGAAAAAAAAAATTGTTGTTTCGGAAGTTTAAATGACGGCCGCGCAACGCTAGTTCAGATGTCCCACAATTTTTCCACATAAAAAAAGTGGAAAACGCTTCCCGCTGCTCTCGTCTCCGTAGTCATCTAGTTTACCCCTCCCCTCTCCGCTCCTCCCTGGTTCGGGCCGTACTTCCGGCAGGTGAGGCCACACACACAACCGACTTGACAGTTTCAGCTTCAGCAGTAGGTCATGGGCGACCGCGAGGGGAGCTATTACTGGAATTGCGAATAAAGTGTACAAATTTGCGTTACTTGCTAATTTATGGCAACTTACAATAATTTTTTTTTTTGGTAGTGTAACTGAAATTTGTGTCATTGCTAAAATAACGCAGCAAATGTTACACGTATAAATAGCATTTTTTTCTTTAATAATTCAAAATTTGCAAAGTCGGTAGTTTTGGATCGGCTCCTGTTGATCGCCATTTTCGTTTTTGAAATGAACCCATTGCTAGCTGAAAATTTTCTCGCGGCCGCGTGCGCGGTGCGCGTGCCTTTCTAGCAGAGTACGTGAGCACGCCGTAAGCCCCCCCTGTGAGCGTTGCTTTAGCTTTCTCTCTCCCACTCGCTCTCTCGCTCGCCCTCCCCGGCTGCCGGTGTTTTCTCGGCTCGGTTTACGTCAGTCTCCCTGCGCGGTTGGTAGCCGTGTTTATCTGATTGGCAGGCCTGGGGCGGCAGCGCGGCGGGCGCACTCTGCCGACTGATTAGCCATAGAGGAATACTGGAGGAGGTACTCTACTCTTGTAATTCAGTGGCAATCGTCATATATTTTTAAAAATAATTTTCCCTTTTTCCGCAAAAAAAAAAAAAGGAGGAAAAAGTTTCAAAGTTCTTCTTGGCTGGCGTTGCGTGGCGTTCAGTTTCTCTCCCCCCCCCCCCCCCCCCCCTCACCCACGGCACGCTGCCCAATCCGACAGCTGTTTGCCGGACCCCGCGCCTTGTAAAGCTGATCGGATTCCGTCTTTACTCTTCATTTGACTCATCCCATCGCTAACTGGATCGCGCGCGCACGAGATCTGCGGCCGCACACTTCCGGCTGCGGGCGAGCAGAGAGCGCGGGAAAAGTCAAGCAGGGGAATCCGCTTTCTGTATAACGCTGTAAATCCAAAGTGTGTGAATATGTCGCTCACTTGTAGGTGAAAGAGTTTTCATCTATACGCGAAGCCGTGAAAATCTGGGCTAAGCATTTCGAAGACTTGAAGGGACAAGTGTACGGATGGAAGTTCACGCTCGTGCTAGTGTGCCATACTCATAACTTTTAATGTTTTTCTTGTAATCACTTAAACTTTTGCGAGTAATCAAGTGAAACATAATGAAACACATGTGATATATGCGAGGATATAGGTAAACTTTGATAACTCGGCGTTTTTGTTTGTTTTTTTTGGTCTATCCCCCCCTTCCCCAATTATATTGAATTTTTTGAAGGGATATTATTACTGTGGAGTTATTATAGAACAGGGTTTTGCACAGTGCAGGAGCAAAGAGAAATGTGTAGGTGAATGCGAGCCGGGCTGGCGTTCGCTTTGCGTTCGCTCGAGAGCCTTGTCCAACATTGTGTTGTTTACCCGTGTACGTCCTCACAGCGAAACACATTCACATTCACATTCTCCGCAGCGCGCTGCGCTGTTTCCTCTCATTCGAACGATCCGGTGTTTGGCCCAGTTCTCTCTTTTTCCTCTCAATCCCCTTAGTTTTGCCTCGCTCTCTCTCCCTTCTGCGTTCTTTCTCTCTCTCTCCCTCGCTTTTCGTACTTATTCTCTATTGCTCTCCCTATCTTTCTCTCTCGTGTTCTCTCCATACCTGTCTCCCTCCCTCTCTTCCTTCCTCTTTCTGCCTCTCTCCTTTTTTCATCTCAGTCCTTTTTTTTTTTGCCTCTTTGTGATGTCCAGTCGCGTAACGAGATGCAAGTCTAATTGAACCGTATATTCTTCAGTGGGTCCATTGTTCAATATTTTAAAAATATCACACACACACACACACACACACACACACACACACACACACACACACACACACACACACACACACAAAAAGATTGAAAATTATCTGAAACGTTAATCTCAATTTTCTTTTCTTTCAAAATTTTTCTGTTTCTTTGTGGTTCACACAATGACACCTTTTCGTAGCCGCCGCCTGCCCACCCATCTGAATGGCTCTGGCAATGAAAACGCGCATTATGTACACTCTCAAGAAAAGGCACATAAAGTGGCTGGTAATTCGTACCTGCCGGCTGTGCGGCCCTCCCCGCTTGCCCGCCCCGCCGGTGGTTATGGAATTATAGAAATTGGAGTAATGATAGTGTTTGGCTCTAAGTGCCACTTACGCCAATCAGGCGCGAGAGAGGCACTGCCCCTGGTTAGATTGTTTCGAGAGCGAGGTTCTTTTTTTTTTATTATTTTTTCCTCTCTCTCGCTTTCTGTTGATTTTGTTTTGCTGTGTATGTGTGCGTTTGCCTCGCACCTGTAATTGCGCACCTGTTGTTTCTTTGCCCTCTCCATTCATTGCAGCAAACGCTTATTCCAATTACTTTTTTTAAAATCTTCTTTTTCTTTTTCTAGTTTAATTTTTTTTTGAAGGTGATATATCGGTAAGCATGTGGCGCTCGGTGGCATGTCCCGTCTATTCCAGCGAAGTTACTTGAGTCTTCGATAGTTCCAATTTTATGTCATAATGTTCAGAGAACTGTTATAGGCGCGCCAACATCAAAACGGGGGAGGGGGGGAGGGGGGGAGGGGGGAGGGGGGAATTAAAAAAAAACACGAAAAAACCAACATTTTCTCCTGTTTTTTAATGGAAAAGCAGTCAGATTGTGGAGATTTGGAAATGTGGAGAAGCTCCACTGTGAAAAATGTGTTCGTTGACTTCCAATTTATTTTGCTGATAAACTTTTTCACACAATTTATTACGTTGTGGATTTACTACAGCTCGTACGATATGGAGTCCTTATAGTAATTTTTCAAATTGAAATTGCAATTTTCAATGATACGACAAACTATAAAAACAAGCAGGCTGACACATTCGTATCATCTGCAAAAAAACATTTTACGTTCCGTTTGCAGTGGGGCGCGCCGATGTCGGTGCAGCTCGCCCATCTCTCCGGGGTGGTGCGTGCATTGGGTGGGGCGGGGCGGGGTGGGGCGGGGCGTGCCAGGACGGGTGCTGACAGCTGATCGATTGGCCCCTCCTCCTCCTCCCTTCCTCCGTCTCTCTCTCTCTCTCTCTCTCTCTCTCTCTCTCTCTCTCTCTCTCTCTCTCTCTCTCTCTCTCTCTCTCTCTTTCGCCGCGCACGGTGGCCCCTGCGTAAACAGCTGACGGACCAGCTGATCGGGCGTGGCCGCCCCGCCCCGCTTCACCCCGCCCCGCCCCTCTGTGACACTGACAGGTCGCGGAGAACACCTCTGCCTGACCGTGTACACATTGGCTGCGCGGGCGGGGCGGGGCGGGGCGGGGCGGGGCGGGGCGGGGCGGGGCGGGGCGGGGCGGGGCGGGGCGGGGCGGGGTCCCCCTGCTGTCCGATCAGTTCAGTTTGCTCAGACTGATATACCCTGCTGCTATGCTTTTCTCTTTTTGTATATATTTCGTACCGTTTCCTCGTTTTTATCCGGTACCTCCTCTCGCGGCGAAACTAATGAAGGGGAGTTTATTTTTCTCGGTACAAGGAGGCTGCAGGTTATTTGGTAACGGCGCCCCGAAGCTGTGCAGAATTGTTCCACCTTGCCAGGCTTAATTATTGTTAGCTCTTTTGTTTTTGTGCTAAACGTGCTGGGCGGCACTGGAAACCCAAGCGCGTGATAGTTGCACATGTGGATGTGTGTTCTATAATGCTCACACTTTGCAAAAGTAATTGTTTAGAATTAAACACTTGTGCGGATGCACACTTGTTAGGGTTGAAGGGTGTGACTTCGACTGACTTAACTTGTGAGTATATTGCTTTGCCGATACACAATTTGATGTCGATGTCGATGGGTTGCCTTTCTTTCTTTTTTTTCTTTCTTTTGGGTATGTGTGTGTGTCTAGTCGTTTGCCTTTTTTTCCCTCTCGCAAGACCTCTTGTGTACACTGTTTAGAGTAAAGAAGAAAAAATAATAAAAAAGGGGAAAAAAATTATGTCCGTCCGTGCTGTCCGGGCGAGCGCGTGGTGCGGCGCTCTTCTCGTAAAGACCTCAGAGTTAATGTGGTGCCCTTCTTTGTTGCAGGTACGTGTCTGTGTGTACGGCCCATGACGCTAATGGTGAGTGTGTGTGAGTGTGTGTGCGTGTGTGTGCGAGTGTGTGAGAGCGTTGCACAGCAAGCACACTGGAAATGTTCAGACTCCCGTTTTGAAATATCGACTGGAAGACTTTCCAATTTTATTTTTTAAAGAAAAATTTTTTTTCCTTTTTTTGATTTCCCCTTTTTATGTTCTCTTGTTACGCTGATTTTCGTAAACTGAAAGTTCTGCTCGTATTAGATCGGGGTGGTTATTCATGTACTCAGAATTTACATCGAAATAAGATGTTAAATATTTTCCGTTTTTTTTCCCTCTCCCTTTTCCCAATGACTCGGTACAGTGTAACTGGGTCTCCTGCGCACACTCCGCTCGCCGTGCGAATAAAAGTATTGGCACGCCGCAAGGCTCGCTCCGCTAATAGCCGCTTAATTGTCGGGGCGGGGCGGGGCGGGGCGGGGCGGGGCGGGGCGGGGCGGGGCGGGGCAGGTGACAACGAGCGGTGTGCGTGACGGGCATGCAATGACTTCATCCCGCGGTCAGGCCGGCGGGGCGGGGCGGGGCTGGGCCTCACTGCCTGCTGCTTGTCGTGCGTACTCTCGCGCGGCAGGTTGTGCTATAAGTTACAAGTAGAGTAAATTTACGAAGCGCGTACTTGGGAAAATTCTGTAATAACTGCGCTGTTTAAATCTTGCGAACAATCGTTGCGAAAAGATTGGATGCTTCGCATTGCGAAGAAAAAGTTCGCATTAACTAACAAAATAGTTCGCAACGCTTCGCAAGCTTACGAACTTTTTACGCCTTAGTTTGTAAGTTGCGAAAAATGCATCGCAATTGCGAAGCAGCCAAATACTTCGCTGCTTACAAACAATTTTGTTTGTGAAACGAACTTTTTCTTCGCAAGGTTTTAACAGTGAGCTCCCGGGATCAAGCTTCTCTTTTTGTGGCTGATCATCAATTTTACTCTTTTATTCTGGAACACTGGAAACTCAAGTGTATTTTTCATTTCGCTCTCGTGTTGCGGAATGAGTTTCTAATTGCACCCTTGCGCAATTAAATTTAAAAATAGAAAAATATAGTTCACGAATTAATCAAAATCATAAATCTGATGTCACATCCTCATGATGGGGACAAGTGTACGATGAGCACAGACACACACATGCAACCATGAGATATTCTTGCACGCACGTGGGTTTTGTGAGCTGTAAGGAATTTGAACCTGATACGCTGCGCGCCCCGGTTTCCCGCCTTTGCCGCGCGACTCCAGCATGTCCGCAGTGTGACCAGGTCAGCCCTGCATCCTTGTTTACGGTCGCGTGCTGCTGGAGCGGCTGCTCCAGCTCCAGGCTGCTCCAGGCCCGCTCTGGAGTGGTCCTGGAGATTATCATGTGCTATAACATCGTCAGTGTCGACGACTATGTCCTTTAAGGACAGTTCCAGGAGGCTCTCTCGGGCGCGTCCCTGCCGAAGCGTGTGTCGGTCTGGGCGTCTCGGGCTTTTTGGGACCGCCGTTAAAATTCATTTGGATGGGAGAGAGTGTGTGTGTGTGTGTGTGTGTGTGTGTGTGTGTGTGTGTGTGTGTGTGTGTGTGTGTGTGAGTGAGAGAGAGAGAGAGAGAGAGAGAGAGAGAGAGAGAGAGAGAGAGAGAGAGAGAGAGAGAGAGAGAGAGACCATCCATGAAGGTGCAGTCCTGTCTTGTTGGTTCCAGGTTCTGAGCTCACTTGCTATCTCTCTCTCTCCCCCTTCCCTCCGCCTCTCTTCCTCTACATCTGTCTCGCTCCCTCTCATTCTGCGGACGTTTGCTCGCTGATCCGATTCGTGCACAACTCACCCCTTCACCATCTGCAGCGCCCGGGAGCGCATCTCCCACTCTCTTTCCCCCCTCTCCCTCCCCCACCCTCTCTCTCTCTCTCTCTCTCTCTCGCTCTTTTCTTAGCTCTAGCGTTCGTCGGCAGTCCTCCGCGCCGCATGTAACTTTTGCAAGATGCTATCAAGATAAGCCTCCCTGCAAAGACTCGCTGTACCAACACAGCCGCGGCCGCACCTGACTGTTTCCATCATTCTGTCTGTGTGTGTGTGTGTGTGTGTGTGTCTGTGTGTCTCTGTGTATCTTTGTGTCAGTGTTAGGGGGAGGAGGCGCGCAGGGCAAGATTAGAGGAGACAGGGTGGGAGGCAGGCAGAAGGTGCGGCAGGTGACTGTGCGGCGTTCTTAGTACACGGGAAACCCAAGTGTGTGAATATGTCGCGCACTTGTTTTGAGCTTGTGTGTATCCTTTTAAAATTGACACCTTTGATCGTGCAAACTGAAACTCTTATACACCTGCGGCTCCGCGCTCTCTGCTGTATGCCCCCGTCTCTCTCTCTCTCTCTCTCTCTCTCTCTCTCTCTCTCTCTCTCTCTCTCTCTCTCTCTCTCTCTCTCTCTCTCTCTCGTATCCTGCTAGTGCTCGTAGGGAAGCCCCAGCGTGGCCCTCTAAGGTCCCGCCGCTACCTATACCTGTCGCGGGGATCGGCCATAAACCGCGGAGAGGAACACGTTTGTCGGGGCGGGGCGGGGCGGAGCGGGGCCGGGCGGGGCAGTCGCGTGCCGCAGACGCGCCGTAAAGCGCGCAATCCAACAGCAATTAACATGGCGCTTAAAACACGCCCGTCCGTCCAGCCGCGGCCGTCTGTCTGCCCGCGGACTTCCGCCACAGCAGGGAATAACGTCCCTCGCCACCTGTCGGCAGCCCAAAATTTTGCGAACGAAAACGTTAGTGTTCTAAAATTGCCGTTTTTTTGGACTCAAAGTAAAAAACTGGTAAAAAACCGAGTAAAATACGGTAAAATACGGTATTTTTGGTACTTTTGGGTTTTTTTGCTAAAAAGTTCAAAAATAGTGTTTCTTGGTTTTTCTAGAAAAATTTTAATTAAAATTTGTGTTTGTGTATTTTGTTACAAGAAAAGGGGTATTGTAGTGCGGTCCCTACGCTAATGAGTAAATCGAGAGCCCTTAGTATGCGTCGCAACCCGAGCATCTTTTGAACCGAGCTGCGAAGGACGGGTCAGGAGAGATGGGGGACGGAGGGAACGCGCGCCATTGGCGACAAAGATTACTCGCGCGAACCTCGTGCCTGGTGGCCGGACCGCAACCGCGAACTAGCCTAGCAGGTGAGACAGTCGAGGGCGTTTCCCGTATACGCAACACGGATGGATTATTCTTACGGCAAAATGAATGCTCCTCCCGATAAAAAGATGAGAACTACTGCATATTGATGTCTCCCTTAGTGTTCAAATTACATTTGTGAGGATATTGGGGGCTATTTGTTTCCAAAAGAAGCCAAGTCCGTGGTTTATAATTAACCACGTTCTTTCGAAGGGAATAGTCTCCCGCGGGAAGATACAAAAGAAAGTGGGAGAAGGCTATGGCGTAAAGCACCTTTTTCTTCAATCAAATCGAGATTTTGCGTATTTTTGAGTAAAAAACCAAAAACCCAATGAGTAAAATACTGTATTTTACCGAGTATTTTACCCAAAATTACGGTAATTTACTATCCCTTTAGAACACTAGAAAACGTAAATCATCCATGATGCAAAGTTCCCATTTTTAATTATTTTTTAAAGGGTTTTAATTTTTTTTAAAAAAAATTTTGGGTCTGAAATCTATAGCAGTGTGAATGTCGTAAACTTGTATGATTAAGAATTTTTGTCATTTCGTTCATGCGCCATTTCAGATGTTTGAATTTTAAAAGAAAATTCGCACATTTCACTTGTGTGAGAGTTAGGCGAAAATTAAGCGCCTGCTTGAACAACTTCGCAGCATATGCCCACCTGAATTTCCATTCTCTGCCTGGAAATCATCAAAATAAGAACCGCACACAAAATTACATTACATACCCGCGCTTTGTGGACTACGTCCGTACAAACCTTCATTCTAATAGTCCAATTTTCTTTTTCTTTTCGATCATACCGCACAGACAAAAAGGTTGCGAAACTTTACAAACGATACATCATGGTGTTTAAGGGGAAAGAAATCCGACATACCTGATACCTGTGCTGGCCTTATTTTTTTTTCCTCCTCGTCCCCCCCTCCCACTTTTTTTTTAAAAAGTTTTGATTCTTTCTCTCGTTTTTTATCTTCCTATTTATTTTTTTCATTTTTTTTTTTTTGCTTTTTTATTTTTCTTTCTCCTTGTGTCTTTTTCTTCTCTCTCTCTCTCTCTCTCTCTCTCTCTCTCTCTCTCTCTCTCTCTCTCTCTCTCTCTCTCTCTCTCTCTCTCTCTCTCTCTCTCTCTCTCTCTCTCTCTCTCTCTCTCTCCCGTGAAACTCTAAAAAGGTATGTTACATATGTGGCAGACATGTATGTCACCATACGATTTGAGCTTGTATGTACCATGCGAATGACATGTGTGTGTCATACATGTGCCATACAGACTTCACACATATCCACACATTAAGGAAATTATTTCCTAGCTTTGTCTACTCTACTTCTAAAAAACTTTTTTTGGATAGACTTTTTGATTTACTTTGTTTCAGTACATGTACACGAACAATTTTATCTCATTTAATTGAAGGAAACTTACATTTGGAACCGATGATGTGGAGATTCGAACCCGCGACCTGAAGCTTACTGGTCTGGTGTGTTGACCACTGGACCACCCTGCCACGCCTAAGTATATTGCGTAGAGGCACAGTCTTAAGCTACGTGCGTATAATATATATGTTACATGTGTGTTACATGCATGGAACTTATGTGGAGTACTATGTCATTTTAATTAGGTGCGTTGAACATGTGTGTTGTCTGAGACCACACATGTCCGTTTCTGCCACACATGGTACCACACAAAAGTGGGGGTCACTACGTGTGTCAAAAGTGTGTGCCAATGTGTTGAACATGTGTGGTGTCAGTGATCATATATGTCCGTTTCCACCACACATGGTACCACACGAAAGTGGGGATCACTACCCGTGACGAAAGTGTGTGCCGATGTATTGAACATGTGTGTTGTCATCGACCATACATTTCACCATATGTTTAATGCTGCCACACATGTGGGAAGTTCAGACGTCCATACGAAAGGATGGACACAACACATGGCTCACGCCCAACATACATGGGAAAAAAACAACATGTATGTTTGCATTCGCATGTCAAACATACGTGGCACACTTGGTAAACGTATGTCACATACAGGGACCATGTGCATCGTATGGCTCCCATGTATGACACATACATGTTACTCGTATGTAACACATATAAGCAGGGTTTCACGGGTCTGCGGCCCGCGGCGGCGGCTCCGCGCTCTCTCTGTATGCCGCACGCTCGCGGGCACTTTTCACACCTGTCATCTCTCTGCTCCGCGCCTCGCCGCGCCGCGCCGCTCGGCATTCTGACCCCGACCCTCTACACCAGCCAGCCAGGCCAGCCAGCCTCTGCAGCACGTCATCGGAGACGATGCCGCCGTGCCCGCCCCGCCCCGCCCCGCCCCGCCCCGCCGTGAGGATTGAAAGCGGATCCGTGAGGGCGGGGCGGGGCGGGGCGCAGCGTGACACGTCACTTTTATTTCGAGGTGCGGTGCGCGGGCTGGCTGGCGCGGGCGGGCGGGCGAGGTCCGTGCGGCGCGGGGGTCGCTCGCACCGTCGCATTCCGCGTGTGTGTGTGTGTGTGTGTGTGTGTTTGTGTGCGTGAGCGAGAGAGAGAGAGAGAGTGTACGTACGTGCGTGCATGCGTGAGCGAGAGAGCACGCGAATATACTCAGGGGCTGACACAAAAGGGATACAAGAATCTCTGATGCTGCCCTGCTTGCTTGGTGCACCTTACCCCGTTATTGTCTCGCCCCCCTGGCGGCGCGGCGCTGGCGTACTTACCGACAGGTGCTAGCGGGGTGTGGCGGGGTGGGGTGGGTCGGGTGGGGTGAGGTGGGGTGGGGTCAGTCACCCGCTGTGATCAGCTGATGGCCCGCAAGTGACTGGGGGGTTGGTTGGGTTGTGATTGGGGTGGTGCTCGGCAGGGCGCGCAGTGTGTCTGACCTCTTACCTCAGCGGTCTTGCTGTTGTGCTCGCTCGCTCCTCGCTCGCTAGGCTTTTCCACTCTCGCCTCTATCCATCGCGCTTCTTTATATCTCGCTCTACTCTACACACTACCGGCTTATGTACTTTTTTGTACGTAGCTATGTAAATCTATGTGCATGCGTAGCTTACGTAAAATTTAATACATAATTATGCAAAAATTATTACGTAATTACGTAAAAAGTGAGCCTTTTTATGCGTAACTATGTAAGAAATTTTTACGTAAGTTACGCATGCACATAGATTTACATAGCTACGTACAAAAAAGTACATAAGCCGGGAGTGTGTATCTCGCTCCCCATCTCTCTCGCTCCTGCTTTTTACCTGGGTCCTTTTCTTTCTTCTTCCACCTCTCTATCTTACTCCCCCCCCCCTCTCTCTCTCTCTCTCTCTATCTCCCTCTCTCTCTCTCTCCCTCTCTCTCTCTCTCTCTCTCCCTCTCTCTCTCTCTCTCTCTCTCTCTTCTCTCTCTTTTTTCTCTGTCTCGCTCTTCTCTCTTTAATCTATCACGCTTCTCTCTTTTCTCCATCTCGCTCTTCTCTCCTTCTCTTTTCTCTATCTCTCTCTTCTCTCTTTTTTTTTCTCTATCTCACTCCCCTTTATCTCGGTCCTCTCTATCTCGCTCATCTCATCCTCTTGTCCGTGTTAAAACCACCCTAACTCCTCTCTCCTTCGCTCCCCGCGACGTCGACTTTGGCGCGAAGATTTGTCGATTCTTGGTGGTCTGCCAGCCGCGCTAAGAATGACATGGCTGGTCGCTCGACGAGGAGGGTCGCGGAGCGAGGGTTGCAGAAGTGAGAGAGAGAGAGAGAGAGAGAGAGAGAGAGAGAGAGAGAGAGAGAGAGAGAGGGAGGGAGAGGGGGAGGGGGGGGGGGCTGAGGGGGTCTGGCGGGGCGGGGCAGGCCCAGGTCGCCGATATTCAATTGGCTGCTCGTCAGGAGGGCTATAACTGTCTGAGCTCCCGGGGAAACACACGCGCCCGAGAGGGCATCAAACTTACCCCCTCCCCCCACTCCCCCACAGCTGTGGGTCTCCCCCCTCCCTCCCCCCTTTTCCCCCGAGCATGCATTGCCCCTCCCGTTGCATCTGCTACATTGTAGCCACTTTGTACGCCGGGTGTCTTGCCCCCGCTCCCCCCCCCCCCCTTTCCCACCTCATTCGCGTGCTTCACAGTGCAGATGGCCTCGTGCAGCGAGAGGAGGTGATTGACGGGTGCGCGCGTCCTTTTGAAATGACTAAATTGTGGTCAACTGTTTGAACTTTTCTGGCGCCGCCGACAGGGGTCGCCCGGGTGGTCTGACTGGCATGGGATGGACATGGACAGACACCCTATCATGTGTAAATGTCAATTTCACACACTTCAGGTGCGTGAATTCGCATTCGCGTACACGGTAAAAACGATGTCTGATTTTTTGAGGAAAAAGGGAAAACTTTCCGGGCCTTGGATACTTTGAGGAAAACGCCTTAGATTTTGAGGAAGTCTCCTCAAAATTTGTGGAGATTTCCCTTATTTTTGGGGGGGAGCCTTCCTCAAAATCTAAGGCGTTTTCCTCAAAGTGTCCAAGGTCCTCAAAGTTAACAGTTTTTTCCTCAAAAAAACTGACATTGTTTTTACCGGGTACAGATGCCCCTTCAAGTGTGAAGGTGTGTATGGACTTCTTCGGGAAAACCCCTATTCCCAGTTCAAATGCGTGATTGCTCACTTACGCATCTACAATTGTGCGACATTCATTCATCATCACACACTTTGCCGGTTTCCGGTTGGTGGATTTGACGTCGACTTTGGTGCAGGACGCCGGCGCCGTGGCGGGTGGTTCGACCCTCAGCTGGCTCATTAGCAAACCAGTGTCGGTGGGTCGGAAATAGACCCCCCGCCCCCTCTCTCTCTCCTCTGTCCCTCTTCCTCTGTCCCTCTACCTTCCTGTACGCCCCTGTCCGCGACTCTCCCCACCATCCCCTTCGCTCTTCTACCCACCCCCTTCCTCCTCCCACGCTCCCTGCTATGAATATGTGACGCCAGTAGCCGCCGCTCGCTCCACATCTCTCGCTGTCTCTTTTCTCTCTCTTTCTCTCTCCCGCCCCCAACTCCCTCTCATCTCTCTTTCTCTTTTCCTCTCCCGCGCCTGCTGCCACACACCCTCCGCCGAGGCGATCTTCTTGACGGACAGCCGGGCGAGGGGGAAGTTATCGCCGTGGACTTTAGGTTAGGTCGCGGCTCCGCCCCGGGCGCCCTGAGGGGGCCAATGAACGTGTCACTGTAGAGCGAGGGCAGTGAGCGAGCAAGAAAGAGCGAGCAAGCGTCGTGCAGTTCGCGTACACGCCCAATACAGTAGCCGTATTCATGGCTTTGCCGAGCGGTAGTGACGGGGCTGTGGCGCTGCATCAACAGACATCAGCTGCGCCCCTGGAGGCCGAAAAGTCCTCCTCTCTCTCTCTCTCTCTCTCTCTCTCTCTCTCTCTCTCTCTCTCTCTCTCTCTCTCTCTCTCTCTCTCTCTCTCTCTCTAACTCCCCCTGTCTCCCTCTTCCCCTCTTTCACCCCTTACACCATCTCGTCCTCTCACTCTCTACCCATTTCTACCCTCCCCTTCTCTCCCTCCGTGTCTCTTTCCCTTTCTCTCTCTCTCCCTCCCTCCCTTTCTCTCCACCCTCCCCTCGTCTTATCTCTCTCTGGCACCAGGCGGAGTCGCTGCGCTCCCCGCGAGGCCGCCCAGCCTCTCCCCCTCACTCTGCCTCTCGCGTAGATAATCTTCTTTATTTTCCTCGCCGCCCGCCCTCGCTTTCCTTGCTCGCTCTCTTGCTCGCTCGCTCACTCGCTCGCTCCTGCCGTGCCGCCCTCTCCACGGTGGATGAATGCACGGGAGGGGCATGGGGGCCCTTTTGTCGTCTGGAATTCGGTTATTCTCCGCACGCCTCCAGTGGGCCCCCCGCGGCCGGGGTGGGGGAGGCGGAGGGTGCGGACGTGTTTTGTGTCGCTCTGTGTTGCTCCTCAGGTTTTGGTGGTTCAAACGCAGTTTTCCCGATAGTGTGTGGTACCCACGGGTGCGCATTGTGAGCGCGAGTGCGTGTGTGAAGTTTCAGTGCGATCGATGTAGCGGTGCAGAAGATACCAGTGATTTTGTGTGATTTCCTCACTGGAGCGGCGTGGCGTCCCTTCTCAAGTGCTGCAGAGTGCGCAGCTGTGGGGCTGGGCGGTGTTTGGGGCCTCGTCGCCCGCCAGGCCGAGCCGGAGATTTTACGGTGCCGGGCGGCGAGGGTCTACGGCGTCAGAGCGGAGCGACTTGCAGCCATGTGTCACCTTAGTGCAATTTCAGAGCCAGAGTGCAGTGTCAGTGCAGTGTCCAGGCAGGGATCAGTGCAAGTAATTTATGCTGTGTTAGTGCAATTTACGCGCAGTATTTAGTGCTAGCGATGTGTGCAGTGGAATAGCAACCGGCAGTCATGCCGTGTGTAGTGTAGTTTACCAGTGCACCTTGTACGAGCAGCCGTCTACCCGTGAGTACCAAGTTTTAACGTTTTGGCATTCCCTCCTAGCCACGCCCGAGACGGTGCGGCGTCCCCAAGCCACGCCAGACGCAGCCTCCTCCCCCCCGCACCCTGCATGCAGCCCCCCCCCCCCCCCCTCATCACCACCACCACCCGGCTGAATACAGGCCGCCTGTTTGTTTTGTTTTTCTTTGCATTCACAGACTTCCCAGTCCCCCCTCTTCCCCTCTCCGCCCCCGCCGCCCCTTACGTGGCCCTGCAGTCGCGCCTTGTGGAGCAGGGTGTGGCCCGGCGGGGCCCGGCGGGGCACCAGCGTTCGTCATGCGGGGGGCGGAGGGGAGGGGCCGGGGAGGCAGGTCGCTGAGCGGATCCTAGTGCTGCTGACATCGAAGCGCATTCTCTCTTATTCTAGCATAGTCCTGCCGAGCCTTAATACTGTCTAACTATGTTTCTGCCACACTAAAGACCCCCGCGGGTATACCGGGGAAGAGGGTGTTGTACCCTTGGTCAGCCGCCTCGCCTTACCCAAAGGCGACAGGGCCGGCCAAGGTCCAGCCTCCGCCTACGGACGCCGCGGGCCCCTTTCTCAGCAATCCACAGCACTCTCTTACAGTGAACCTCTCTCGCTGCGCAACGCACCTAATCAACACCCCAAGAGACGAGAGAAGACGCAACAACCCATCCGCCCACTTTAAAGGTGCATGCTATGTTTTTTCCACCTTGCAGCCCAGCCCTGTTTGTTTCAGCTCCCCCGCCCCGTCACCTCATCCCAGCCAACAGCCCAGCCAGCGTGCCACACTCAGCTCCCCGTCTCCAGGTTGCAGCCCTGCTCACGTCGCCGACGTCGCCGCAACCCCTCGCCCCGCCCTGCATGGAGGCCCCCGCGTGCGAGGCCCCCGCCACCCGCGCCGCGCAACCCACATCCCCCAGTGCAACACCAGGATGCAGTGCGACCAAGTGACCAGTATTCCCCCCGTCACCATTGCCAGCCCCATCGGCACCATCGCCACCGCCCGGTCTCACCGAGGCCCAGGCAACGGGTTGTTCGAGGCGCTGGCAAACCTCCCGGCCACGCTCTACCCGGGGCGACAATGGCGCCCGCGCCCCCCAGGGCCAGACGAGGTCATCCACTGGGATTCCAACACTCCTGGAATCCCAGGACTCGTTCCTACCGTGTAAGAAGAGCAGTGGCAGCCCAAAGAGGAGCGAACGCAACTTCCACGTTGAAACTTCGAGGAAAAAGGAGTCAAATCCACGTGGCTAGAATGTGGAAACTCGTCGTGGACACCACGTCACAAGTCCACGTAGAATCCACGTTCCTTCCACTAAAATTCCTCTTTGGGAGGTGAGCTCTCCAGGCTCCGCGTTCGCTACTGCCCAGGATCGCCAGACGTGGAGAGCCAGCGAGAAGCGGATCCTGGACCTCGCCGGCCCCCAGACGTGAAGAGCCAGAGTGAAGCAGGTCCTGGACCTCGCCGACCCCCATGAGGAGCGACGGGACCGGCTCAAGGCCAACAAAGCAGCGAGGGACGCAGCGAGAGAGGCAGCGCGGGAGCAGCAAGGGCAGGCGGACGAGCCTCCAGCCCCAACGTACCTCTACTCTACACACTTAGATAGGGCGTGGCTCCCTGCGTGACAAGGCGGAGCAGGTGGGACTGTTACTGTCTTGGGACCGGGAGGCAGGCAAGTAGCGACGTCGGCCCCTCACAGGGAAGGCGGACGCGAAGACCGTAGGTCTTTTGAGGCCAGGTTCATAAGCTAAGTGGGCCCCCCCGCCCGGCCCCGCCCCGCCCCGCCCCGCCCCGCCCCGCCCCGCCCCGCCCCGCCCCGCCCCGCCCCGCCCCGAGTCCTGTTCTTCCCCTCTAGTTGGGGTGGAGCTGGGCGTAGTGTAGGACGCACTGTGGCGTTCGTACGACGCCACCGTTCCTCTCGCATCTGTTCCGCAAGTGTGAGAATGTCACACAATAAACGTGTAAAAAATCCATTCTTCACATTTGAGAAAAAAAAGTTCTTCGTACCTCGCGCTTATGTATTCTTTCGCTTTCTTGGATTTTTCCCGTGTTTCATTTGCTCTTAAACGAAAGAAAAAATCAGGATAGTTAAAAGTAATTTTGTTACAACAAAAATAAAGAAATTTTTTTAAAAAAAAACACAACATTGAGAAGAATTGTTCGACCGATTTATGGAAACATTTTAATTTTCAGACGTCGCACGTGAAGGTTGCAAATTTACAGAGACTGCGAATCGATCTGGTCATGGAATTACGAGCAAGAGAGGGAGGTTTCTATGTCGACGACATATTTTGGAAGTAGTAAAACACGAAACACATCGTACATGTGCTAGCACAATTTTGTATATAGTGTATAGTGCAACATTTCACACATTTCTGTTAAGCGGAATGAGGAGCTCCCACGGTAAAAGTAATGTCTGATTTTTTGAGGGAAAAGGGAAAACTTTGAGGAACCTCCGTAATTTGAGGGATACCCCTCAGATATTGGGGAAGGCTCCTCAAAAAATTAGGGAAATCTCCTCAAATTTTGAGGAGACTTCCTCAAAATCTAAGGAGTTTACCTCAAAGTATCCAAGGTCCTCAAAGTTTTCCCTTCTCCCTCAAAAAATCAGACATCGTTTTTACCGTGCCTTTTCCCTCGTATTTCCCTCCCGTGCCCTATAGAAGAACCACCCCGTGTTGATTTACTGCAAAACACTCCCTTATTCCCACTCTCCCTGCCCGCCCTCCAGCCGTCCTCTCTCATTGGCTGTAAATGCATGCAACACGTGCGCCGGCCGGCGCCGCGCCGCATTCTAGAGGTGTGGTGGGCGGCTCGCTCGGGCCCGGCAAGGAAAGGAGCAGCACGCGCGATTCTTCGCGCGATCGGCATGCAGACGGTCACGGGGCGGGGCGGGGCGGGGCGGGGCGGGGCGGGGCGGGGTGGGGCGGGGCGCCGTTGGTTTATGGCTGTCTGAGAAGCGGGCGCTCTGCCATACATGATTGATCAATGTGTCCGATTGGCGGCGTGCCGCGGGAGGCGCCCCGCCCCGCCCCACCCCGCCCCGCCTTGCCCCATCTGAGCAGACGTGGGACTCAGTAGGGCAGCCTAGCCGCGCGCAGGGTGCCAACGGCCCTAAAGGGCCTGCACGCAGAGAGGCGGGGCGCCGTCGAGATGGTGGTGATGGTGGTCGAGTTTTACGACGCTGCTAACGCGCGCGCGCAGCGTGATCTCGTGATTTTAATTGTGCTGCTCGTGTTGGCAAACAAGGTGGAAGGGATGCAGCGTAAAGTGCTCGAGCGGTCTGGAGTAGTCGCGCGGGGCACTTGGCGGGAGGCGGCCGCCGGCGCCGGCTCTCCCCAGGTGCGTTTGTAGTGGTGGTGGTTTTGCTGTCTCGCTCTCTCTCGCTCCTTCTCTCGCTCCCTCTCCACGCGTCTCTCTCTCTCTCTCTCTCTCTCTCTCTCTCTCTCTCTCTCTCTCTCTCTTGCTCGTGGCGCGTGCGGCTGGGACAGGGCGGTGACGGGGTGAGGGAGGTGACTTCCTCCCCCTCCTCTCCCTCTCTTTCCATCTCACTCGCTCTCTCTCGCTCTCCCTCTCTCTCTAACTCCTGAGATTACACCGCTTTAGTTAATCGCGATGACAAATTGTGAAACGTCCGCCGGACTCGGAGCGTGGACACATAAATCAGCTGATAACACACAAACACACACACACTCGCTCACGAGAGAGAGAGAGAGAGAGAGAGAGAGAGAGAGAGAGAGAGAGAGAGAGAGAGAGAGAGAGAGAGAGGAGGGGGGAGAAGGCCTTGTGTTGAGCAGGGAGTCGGCGGACGCCAAAAGATGCGATCAGCGTGCTGGGGAGCGAGGCAGGTGACCGACCATGACACACACACACACACACACACACACACACACACGCGCGCGCGCGCGCGCGCTTACACTCGCACACACACACACACACACACACTCGCAGGCAGGCATTAAGCCCCTCGCGGGCTGCAGTGTCTGTGTCTGATATTTCAGTTTCGTCCGCCGCCGTGTTCCGGGTTCCATTCTGCCCGGTGCTGATGTGCAACTCACCGCCCCCCTGGCATGCCCTTTCACTCTACGATTCTCCCTATTCTCTTTTGGTCTCTTTCTTTTCTCTTCATATTCTCTCGCGTTCCTCCCCCCCCTCTCTCTCTCCTTCTCTCTCTCTCTCTCTCTCTCTATCTCTTCTCTCTCTCTCTCTCTTCTCTCTCTCTCTCTCTCCTCTCTCTGGCCCGCACTAATAGCCACCTGTATTCTGCGACCGTTTGCCGGATTTGCACAGCAGCAGCAGTAGCGCTGCAGTGTGGCATATTTGAGTCCGTTATTTAAGCCCTCCGGTGGCGGGGTGGGGCGCTCCATCCCTCTCTCATTGTGATTCCGCCCGGCGCCCGTCCCCCCCCACCTCCCCTCCCCCTCCCCCCCCTCCCCTCCCCCCTCCCCTCCCCTCACAGTCCGACCCTGACGCTTTTCGAACCCGTTCCCGCGACGACCGCGTTCAACGATTTTCTTGCCGCTTCCCGTCCGCCTTCTCCGACGCGGTCTGTCAAAGCTGAGCATTCAAATTGATCGGCAAATTTAAAGTTAACCCGAGAGGGCCTCAACTCCTGAAATCATGTGTACACAATGGCTGAAATCTTGGAAATCTTAGTCAAAAAATCTCGATCTATTGTCGAAAAAGAATAAATTTGACTGCGTATTGTGGGCTTATAAAGGTCAAAATACGCTAGTATTTACTTTACGAATTATTTCTTTCAATTATGAGAGGTGTCGTGTGAAATAATCTGAAATCTTGAAATCATGTTTACAATTTTTGGGTGAGTTGAGGCCCCCTCGAGTTAACTTAACCCGAAAAAATAAGTAACAACACCTTTTGTCCAGCGCGGTGTGATGTGGTTTGCGTCCCTTGATCGTGCCGTCTGATTTCTTTTTCTTTCTTTTTTTTATTATTTTAAATCCGTTGAATTTCTTAATGACTTGTGTTGCATAATGTTTTTGCTCGGCTTTGTCTCCAAGGGTTGTCATCATTTACTGCGTTGTAATTTATCGTTGTCCGTCTCTTGTGTTGCAGGTGAGTTTGTGTCTGACACCTGGTTATCATCAATGCACCTCTCCTGGAGGCGCAGTTTGGTGAGTCTGGACGAACAGTAACAGGCCCTCTGTAGGAACTTTATTTTTCCGCAGAGTCCAGTAAAATTGATCAAAAGAGAACGAGTATTTGGCGCCTCTATTGGACTGTCTTTGACAGTGCTTTAAGCACTAACCTTTTAAGAAAAGCTGTTTCACCGTCACTATGTGAAAAAAAAATCTCAGGTTTTTAATGTATTTGCGGTCACCTACTGTTTACATACATCTTTTTTTTTCCTTTTTTTTTTTAAATTTATGTACACTAGAAATCCAAGTGTGTGAATGTCAAACACTTGCAGTTACGCGAGGATTCATTTTTACACTTGGCCACCGAAACGTTTGAATTTACCTTGAATATTAACAAGTTTTAGTGGCCAAGTCTATGGACTGAATTCTCGCACATGCGTGCGACATTCACACACTTGGATTTCCAGAGTAGTGTTTGGAATTTTCCAATTTTTATCTTTTAATTTTAAAATTTTCAATTGTAATTCTTTTACAATTTGGAATCGTAACTTTATGCTCGGTGGATTTTTAGGCAACGAAGTTGCCTTTTAAAATCAGTCGAAACGTTAGTCAGTTGTTTTACATTACCCCTATGGGACAAAAAAATCTGGCCCAAGGGATTTTGATAAAATTTACAGCAGTTATAGAATTGTATATTCTTATTTTAATTTCGAAGTTTTATCAAAATCGCTCTTACAGAAATTTTGGAAATTTGAATTGAAGTTCTGGTTGCTCGACTCGTCAGCGGAGCGAAAGAGAAACCTCCAAAGTCTGCGTTCAAACAAAGCTCTGCTTCAGTTAACTGCGCCAGAAAGAGATGACACCACTGAAATTCGCACGTGACCACCGTACCGCCCTTTCGGAACCTACTTCATTTTTACCGAAAAAATAACAGATCGCCAACCTCAGAGTCAGTCCTCAATTCATGTTTTCAGTCACAGATAAAAATTAGTCTGCCTCTGTGTTTCCTGTCAATGCGTAGAGGCTCCCATAATTGTTTAGTAAAGGCCTGCAACATCATTTTACGTCGTTAATAAATACAGGGTGGCGCGTTTGCCCCGGTTGATTTCGTAAGTAGGCAGACCCGCCACAGCACGTTCTCGGGCGAGGGCCGGTACGGGAGCGGGCTGGCCAGCTCTCTCTCACTCGCACGCTGGCTGCGTCTCGTTCTAAGGAGGGGGGAGGTGCGGGGCGGGCTCCCCTCCACACCTCGACTGGGCAGCCAGCGCGCCTCGCCCCTCCCCCCCCCTACCTCGGCGTCTGTCTTGCTCGCCCTGCCTGGCAGCTCCGCGTACTTCGTGCGCACCCCCGCGGCCTGCGCTCACCCCCGCGGCCTGTGCTCAGCCCCGCGGCCCGCGCTCACCCCCGCGGCCCGCGCTCACCCACGCGACCTGCGCTCACCCCCGCGGCCTGCGCTCAGCCCCGCGGCCTGCGGTCACCCCCGCGGCCTGCGCTCACCCCCGCGGCCCGCGCTCACCCCCGCGGCCTGCGCTCACCCCCGCGGCCTGCGCTAACCCCCGCGGCCCGCGCTCACCCCCGCGGCCTGCGCTCACCCCGGCATCCTGTGCTCACCCCCGCGGCCTGCGCGCGCCCTCGCTGCGCTGCCATTGCTCCTTCCCCTCTCCCCCTACCACGACGTCTGTTTTGTTTCCTGCTAGCAGCCGATGGACCGTCTGCTAGCAGACAGCTTCCCCCACTCTCCCTCAGTCTGCCAGGCGGGGCGAGCAAGACAGACGCCGAGGTAGGGGGGGAGGGGCGAGGCGCGCTGGCTGCCCAGTCGAGGTGTGGAGGGGAGCCCGCCCCGCACCTCCCCCCGCCTTAGAACGAGACGCAGCCAGCGTGCGAGTGAGAGAGAGCTGGCCAGCCCGCTCCCGTACCGGCCCTCGCCCGAGAACGTGCTGTGGCGGGTCTGCCTACTTACGAAATCAACCGGGGCAAACGCGCCACCCTGTATAAAACTAGCAAAATATAAATTTTGGGTTGGTTTGAGTGGACACCAAGGCGGCATTGTTTATAGGTTTATAGCTGGCCCGCTCGGCGCCATGTTTGTGCTGGAAATGTGAGGCGGATAAAATTCACGATTTGGGCTCTCACAGAGAGTTTTGACCTAATATTTTTAATTTCTATTTCATTTAATGGTAAGTGTGTGGCAAATGTGAAACTAGAACCCTTTAATTCTTGGCTGGTGCTTCGATTCAGTGGTTGTCAAGGCGCGTTGTTGACAGCTGGCCCGCTGGGCGACATTATGTGCGCCCGATGTCTGGCGAATAAAATTCATGATTTGGCTATCACCAATAATAGTTACAGCTTTATATTATTAAATTCTTTTTGACTTTGAGGTAAGTGTTCAAACCAAGGGGGACGTTTGTCGCGTTAGCGTTAGAATTTTATATTTTTATTTCTTGACGATGGGCCGCTCCTGGCCGCAGCCGATCTTGCCCAAGCGATAAACGTTTACAAGGCGAATTGAATGCGTTAATAGTTGTTGTATACCTGCAGATAACGTTTTGGTAAATTTGACTTCAATCTGGTGAGCAGAATTCTTGAAATGGTGTACATTTACGAGTATCTTTTGCGTAAATAACTTTTGTTCCTTCGTATTGAACCTCCGTCCTCCGTGAAACTTAACAAAACGATTTCTGCAGGTCTACAACTGCTATTTTCTCATTCATTTCGGCTGTGTAACATTTCATTCAGCGAAACTGAATAGCTAAATTCGCTTGGTGCGTTAAGGGCGCCTTGACGCGAGTTAAGTCTCGAGGTGGACGCGTGAGCCGCAGATCCATCGGCACCCTTGTTTTGTTGAGTGCAGGTCCCAGACAGCCTAGAACCACGACAGGGATAGGACTGGGCACTCCCACCTCAAACGCGCTCCGTTTTGTCGAAGGGGGCGGCGCCTCACCCTCAGCCTTCTTCTGTTGAGTGGAGGTCCCAGCCTAGAACCATAGAAGGGAGGACTGCGCACTCCCACCTCGAACGCGCTCGGTTCTGTTTATAAGGCGGCGGCGCCTCCTCCAGCTGACTGCGAATAGTGCCAGTTCCGAAGGCGAGCCAAGCCGAATCGGCATTGTCGCAGGTACTCGCCCGCTCGGCCCCTCGCTGCCCCTCTGCGCGGCGCGCAGGGGAGGAGGACCGGAGGACCGTGACTGGGGAGGCTGTTGATTCAACTCATGTACAGTAGTTCTATAAAATATCTTTTGGAAGAACAAACAAAAATGTGAAAACAGTGTTCTAATATTCGTTGCACTACGCGCCCTTACTTCTAAAATCAAGCTGATCGGACAATTTTTACTGAGAGACTAACTTCTAAATCGTTTGAGCTAGAGAGCTCAACTTTTGCATTTGATCCGCTATACTAGTGACGCTGATCAAACCGTGAGATAAAATAAATTCAATAATATAATCCAAAAGGCTGGAAATTTTGAAGTCAATGCTTCCACGCATAAACCATTCGCCCAAGTATTTCGACACCTTAGACTGAAAGGCACGCAGTCCAGCCGCCCGTTCCAAGACTAACGCAGTTCAGCTCGGCTCTCCGAAAGACACGCAGTTCAGCCGCTCAATCCGAGACTCACGCAGTTCCTATCTCTGGAGCGGTAAACTGCGTGTATTTCGGAACGCGCAGCTGAACTGCGTTAGTCTTGGAATGGGCGGCTGAACTGCGTGCCTTTCGGAACGCGCGGCTGAACTGCGTGCCTTTCAGTTTAAGGTGTCGATTTTATGAAACTAAAACATTAACGTACTTCGTGCCTATTAGGATTTCGTAAAATCGTATTTTTTTTTTTTTTTAACCTGAAACTAGTTCTCCCCTTTCTTATGTCAGAACGCCACAAATGAAAATTAAAATAAAATAAAGTAAAGTTTTCTCGTGGCCGCCCCGTTCTCCCTGCGGCGCCCCCTGGTGGCGGCGGCGCGCGGCCGCGGGGCTGGTGCCAGGTGCGGCTGATGCCCGCCGCAAGCCCGGAGCAGAGCAGAGCCGCGCAATATGGCGACAGGGTTTCAAATTAAAATACCCTGCTGCAATTTATTGGCAACCCTTCCACGTGTCACCGCTCTCTCGCTCTCGTCTGCTCTCTGTCTGTCTGTCTGTCTCTCTCTCTCTCTGTCGCTCTCTCTGTCTCTCTCTCGCTCTCGTCTTCTCTCTCTCTCTCTCTCTC